>BHDV01004315.1:189172-231191 GCA_005406045.1 Adoxophyes honmai
AAAAAAAAAAAAAAAAAATAAGTCGAATTGAGAACCTCCTCCTTTTTGAAGTCGGTTAAAAATGTTATTAGACGGTGAAAAGGGATGATACAGCATTCGACTTAATTGACAATGACATTGACAACACAACAACGTTGAACGACTCCGACGTTTCGTCCGTTTTAAGCTAAGTAGGTATAAGAATTTCACCCAGTATTTTTTGCACACTTTGAAATGATTTCCCCGTTTAATTCCTCTTGTGGTGTCGGGTTTAGAATAATCCTCTCCGTAGCCAAATTTAGCATATTGTTAGGTTTAAATATAGATGAAAGAAGTAGGCACAATACAGTGACGGATTACTAGCCTGTCATCTAAAACATACCCAAACCTATTTTCTTAGTCGCTCTTTACGACATCCACGGAAGAAATAGAAATGTGTAATTCTAAATCCCGACACTACACGGCAAATTTTAATACTTTTCATAATAATACCACTATGGAATTCGAACCATACTGAATCTCCCAATCTTTTCATGCAAGCACGTACTCTTGAAAAGTACCGAAAGACTTTTACTTCACAACCAAATTAACTGTCTACTACAGTTTTAAGCCACAAAGCATGACATTGTGTATAAGTAAATTGTTTTCGACTGTATTCGTACTGTCATCCACATAGTTACATTAGTTAAAATTGCCGGCCAATACCAAAATGGACGCCTAACTATTCAAACAATGGATGCAGTATGTGCGATGCCATATTCATAACCGGAACATCGAATGGATTCTGTTTGATCATGGCAGCCTTTTAAAGGCCAGCCTTTTCAAACAAATATGTCACTGTTAAACATTAATACAATGAAGGTATTGTCGCAGTGTAAAAGTAGTGTACGAGTCAGTTTAATTATTATCAATTTGAATACTTTTATGTATGCAATTGTTTCACTTTCGTTTTCGACAAAAATTGGTGGCGTGATCGTTAAAACTTTTGTGACGTATGGGTTGGTCTAATAAGATTTGACTATGATTTGTTAATGTTGATAATAAATCGTATTTTATTAACACAATGACAAACTAATTTACAAAACACTTCATTATTTCCCAAATGGGGTAGGCGGATCTCACGAAGCGCTGCATAGTCGTAACTATGACAATTCAACTTTTTGTTACAACCTTTAGCACTTTTTCATGTTTTAAAATAGGTATTATAGTAACAGGTTTCTAGCTTGTCGTCTAAAATATACCTTAACCTATTTCCTTATTCGCATCTTACGACATCCACGAAAGAAATTGAGAGGTGTTATTTTAAACTCGGTACACGGTTATAGTAGTTTGTTGTAGTGATACACCCCAACAATAACAGTGAACAACATTCCGGCACTATTATTCCCAAAAACATTTTTTTTAATCACACTCACGAACAATATTGACAAACTCACGATATAAAATTGCATTCTTGCCGACATGTCACAGAACAGATACACTGTAAATGAACACCAAAGATCCAACCTAACTAATTTACACCCACAATGGTTAACTTCACTCAAAAAGTCAGAACAGGCGATGTATTTTCTTGGTTAAATACAGGATTCGCCAGAACGAAGTGTTTTGTTCGGTCAGAATGTAGTTAGGGTAAGAGTGCCACAATTGAAAGTGCGTCTGCAGCGTCACTACTGAAACAACTGGATCTGAAGTCATCCCCGCACTCACAGACCACTCATATCACAGACTTATATCGAAATAGATGACACCAGTGTATGTACTTCGCGTGCCAAAAGGGAAAGCAATGCGCTTCCTTTGACGCGATTTTCTTTAATTTTGTACTACTTAGTATAAGTTTAACTTCCTAGAGACAGGAAAATTTGAAAAAGGCGGCGTCACCTTTGAATCGGTTTCACTCGGACTGTCAATTCACGTCACTAAAGCGCTCATGTGACGTTACAGTAAGTAGAGAAAAAGTGGCACGCCTGGTTTTCAGACAAATAAACGTCCCTGTGCTCGACACTGACCCAATACTTGGCACTTGCAAACTAATTTGATAGTAAGACAGGTGACAGATGGTGTCAATTACTGGGCGTTGAGGCGTCGAGCATTGGTACTTTTACCTTATCTATTTCGATATAAGTCTGTGACTAATATGATGTAGTTTTGCTTGTAGTGTTTCGTTCAGCCGGGGGGCGCGTGGTGTGTTCGGCACTAATAACTCCATGGCGGGTTTCCTTTGTAACCCCCGTTTGATTAATTTCGATCGATGCATGTTGTTGATGCTTACGGACTTATTTGCCGAAGGTCTAAATCGCTTATTTCGAATATAATGGACCATTGAAAACAGTTGAGTGGGTTTTGTACGTGTAATTTGAAAAATTCAAACGTTACCTGTACGAACGAAAAAGTACATGTATAATAACATAGTTACATGAAATATTGATGAAAGAGGTGTAATGGTGGCAGGTTGACAAATGGTTATTAACATTTTAACCTGTTCCCTTAGTCATCTCTTTTTTTCGTGGTCTCTGCCTACCCCATTTGGTAGTAATATAACGAAGTAAGTGGTAATAATATTAGCAAAATAATAGGGAAATATTAAAATCACCAAAATGCAATCCAGGTACTGACATTGGTAGTTGGAAATTGTAAATGAGAAAAATTATACGTGAGAAAGAGGAAAGCACAAACATTTGAGAATTTTGGAGCTTCTTTGTCTACTCCTTTCGGGAATACATGTAATTTTGTAACAATTTAATTTGTGCCAACCACCACAATGTTACTCCATGGTTCTCAAAACCAATCGATATACCAACCCAACCCAATAAGTTCTAGTATGAAATACTTTTTCTTTGATTGACTGGCGATAATTGTACGAGCTGTATAAATAAGTATAATAATATAGATATCGTATCGACCGAACTCGTGATTGATGGGTCCATATTACTTTAGCTGATAATATCGTTTCTAGCATTGTATTTTTGGGACAACGTCGGTACTGACATTTTGTTGGATCATGTCGCTTCGGTGAGGTATTACGTGTGAATTGGAAATTGCAAAAAATACTGATAATTTGGAACTAGAATGCTTCAGATGTCTAACGTAAACACATTTCGACACAGATAAATCGAAGTCTTTTGCATTGTATCAACTATACCTATTATGTCCCGGGTTGTAATGCTGACGTCTCCTGAGACTCCCAATGAAACTGATTTTCTTGGATATATATATATAAACTGCAGTAAGGCAGCGATTTTTACAGTTACAAACACATTCCTTTGTAGCGCATTTTCTGAGCATAAAGCACCAGGACCTATATCAACCTTTTTCTAAACGACTCTATCACCATTGTCTCCTGCTTTATGTGACAGAACAACAACACAAACAAGTTGATCATCCCAAATATGTAGTTTGTCATTCGTAAGTGCCCGTATAGAATATCATTAATAGTCACGTGTCACACTATCACGATGGCATTTCAGAGATTGTCCGAATTGAAATGTCCCAAACAAACATAGCAGGTAAAATTTCTTCGGCAAATATTGCTTAAGTCCTCAAAGATATCCCGGTTGTTGACGCAGAGAAAAGTGTGGCGTGACCTAAAAATGCGGTTCCTCGTACACAAACGGTGTTTGCTCCGTGAAAATAGACTATTAGCATGATTGCAGAAACGTCTATTGATTATCATCCGAAGGAGGGGCCCATTAACTCTCCGTTTTATACCTACTCTTGGTTTTTGGAAAGGGTTGCGTTTACTGCTCTTTATCTATTCATTATAGTAATGGGGCTGGGGCCGAAGCACCGATGGAAAGATATCTGGATTACACCGTGGACAATATTGTGGACCTTAAAGTTTAGTGCCGCGGAGAGTTGTAAACTATGGGTGGGGACGGAAGTGGCAGATGACAGATACGAGAGTTTATTGTGAGAAATATTAAAATCGTGTTTGCCTTGTCATGTAAGCTTTTGAAGCTGTGAAGCCATATTCGTGAAGTTTATAATGCTTGTTGTTGCTGCTGTTGTTTCCAATGGTTTTGTTTACAATTTTTTTTATAGACTTTGTGCAAGTTTTTTGCGACGCATTCTTCTTGGCAATCATGCTCTTTACGAAGCGCTAGTTGATTTAAACAAAAGACAAACATGCAAAAGAACCCTTTATGGCTAATTTGCATTGTACAGTCAAGGGCAAAAATATGTAAACACCACAAAGTCTCAAAAAAGGTTGTCACTTGTATGGACATAAATTTGGGAACATCAAAATGTGCATAAATATGTATACGTTGTTTGCAAAATAAGTATGTAAACAACAAATGCAATAATATGTCCTCATCAATCAACGCATAAATTTAGGGACATCGTAAGTCTCATAAATATGTATACTTTCATATTATCAACAGTCAACAAGACGTAAAGTTGCATTTAAGAAAACAATTCATACCCAAGTGGCCAGCTACTTCAAAGTGAAAAGTCTTCACCTACAGAGGTATAATTTCACTGTCTTATGATTTCGAGTTAGGGAGATGCTTATTGGTCACTTTCGATTAACGGATAGTCCATTGAGTGGTTTTGATTAAAAATGAAAAACCTTAAAAGGAACATGTACTGTATTACTAACCACATTAAACATATAATTGTTGCTTTATTTTTTTCTTTACCGTGTGATGTCGGGTTAAGAATAACATCTCTCCATTTCTTACGTTCGTACATACATACATACATATTCTCACTCCTGTATTACCATGAGGGGTAGACAGAGCACATGAATTCAAAAATCCAGTGCCACGTTTAGCAAATTCAGGGTAACCAGATGGTTAAACGTGATATTGCGGTGACAGGTTGCTAGCCCATCGCCCACAATACACTAACCCTTTCCCAGAGTCGACTCTTACAACACCCACGGGAAGAAAGGGGGGAGGTGCTATTCTAACCCGGCACCACACGGGACTTCTTACGTGGATGTCGTAAAAGGCGTCTAAGGAAATAAGGTATATTTTCGGCGATAGACTAGCAACCTGTCATTATTATACCTGCTAGCACAAAACAAAAAAACGCTAGAAGCATATACCTACAAAACTTTCCTGTAGGTTGCTTAATCCTTGCTTTATTTATTTGCAATAAAAGCTTAAAACAGAGTGTCAACCTCAAACATAAAACCTATTTTATGCTCTAGTTGTACAATCTACATTTTTTTTATCGCAAATCCGAGCGTTTCATTTTTAGCATTCTATGTGAATATTTTCAATAACGACGTGACAGATCGAAAGTACAATGACAAGTCTGCACTGTTTTCGTGAATTGTCAAAGCGTCCTATCCAAATTCGTTTCGTGTAACTAGAGGTTAAAGTCGCTTTTCGCAAATTTCAATTTTGCTGGATACTTATTTATGTCATTTTGACTGTAAACATATTTTTGAACTTGTTGTATACATATTTTTGAGTTCAATGATGTTTACATATTTTTGCCCACTTGGATGAGTATATATCTTTTTAATTTTACATGGCTACTTATTTTCTTTCACATTGCTTGCAAACATATCTTTGCCCTTGACTGTACAGTGCCTGAAATCTAACATGGCAACATTTTGATTAGTGGGAGTAAGTTCGTACCTTGCCACGAAAAGCGATATGCGAAGTTACCTCCACTACTACTACAAAACTTTGCCAAGTTATTTTTTTTATGGACAGACTGGTATGTTAAAATAAAATGAATGGGTATCTGTTCTGTGTTGAGTTCAAAGGTCACTAACCTGATTTGGTCCAGTCAGGTTTAGCCCACAGGAGTTGCAGCGGAGACATTCCTCGTGGTAGTGGTTGTTGTCATACAGCGGCGATGGTTCTGGAACGCATATGGATAGTTAAAGTATCAAATGAATAGTGAAAATCCAGAAAAATAAACAGCGTTAAATCTTTTAGAGGTTTGGAATATAAATATAATGTCAACAGTTGTTACAGTCAAACTTGGCGAGATTTTAGGTAGTGAGAATAAGTTCACGCATCACTTTTTTCATGGAAAAGCGATGCGCGACCTTTAACGTTATCTAAAATTTGCCACGTTAAACACCGGAACTGTGGTACGACAACAATTATTAATATTTTTTTGAAACTATTCAGAACTTTGAGCGCGATGATAATGAGATGAAAATTTAGATTTTAGGAGAGAAAGAATAAGTAATGATACGACATTTTTTCAGCAAAAACTACAAAAAGGAAAACTCTGTTCTAAACTCGAATAGAGACGTTGTATCTTCCGCTGAAGTAAAGGACCTCGTTTGTATTCGACAGAAAAATATAAAAAAACAGATAGCGGCTACGTACTTAGTTAATAAAGTTAGAAATTAAAAACAATCAACCAACAATCGTAAATCCAAATGCACAAACATTTCACTCTATAGCAGCACAAATTTAAGCCAAACACTACATAAATGTTTGTCTTCATGAACGAACATTATCATATCATCGACTAACCTCACGTAAATCCAACTATGCGCGATATTGAGCACAAGAAAACAGAATTTGGTGCCGTTCCGTGCACATCTATTACCATAGAGGAGGTAAATACGACTGGAATATAAAGAGGATTCGAACGCCCTTCTCTGCTTTCAAGAGTATTAAGTCGGTTACTCATCTACGAGCTGTAACTGCTACTGTTGCGCGTTACAGTAACCAAACACGCAAGTGTGGAACAGTCTTGTGAGCCAGTTAGTCATATCTGAACTAGGGTTTATGAGAACCCGGATTAAATTAGAATCTGTAACTAACACAGGCGAGTCGATGATATATTCGTGTTACTGCCGCATGTCCACTTAACTGGCACAACTTATTATTTATTTATTTGATAAGGAATGAAAATCGACAAGAGTCCGGTAGATTTATTTTCTTTGTAATTTAAAGAAATCAAGAGTGTGCTATTTGAACATAATCATTATCAGTTAGGTACTGCTTGAAATATTATGGTCTACCTACCTATATTATTTATTTGACACTAACTAACATGAACGTTACAAAAACCGTGCGTCTTGATCTGTATCTATTCCGCTGGTATACCAAAACTTCCAAGAGTTCCTAGTAGATTCACAAACGCATTAAAACATTTCACTTGAAACTATAAACTGTTTGATAACCCAACGTTTGGTAGACATTTGTCTTCGTACAATCCAATTACGTTCGTTGTGAAACCCAAATGTGCCGACAGAAATGAAATTTTCATCGGCAAGGATTTACCGAGTGCAATCGTGAACCTTCTAAGATCCTTTGCTAATCCTGTAAAGGGTTAAATTCGCCAGACCTAAGCAAATTAATACAACACAGACAACACGAGGCACGCGGATTTAATTATTAGGTATTAATAGCAACAAAATAACCACATTATTGATCAATGAAGAACGGAATCAAAATAACTTTCGATCAATTTCTAAGTGCCTTCGGGTGGGAAAGCGAAGCGATCAAAGCGGAGCACTTTATTGAGGATTCTTTTAAATAAATGCTTTTACGGATGAATTCATTCCGTAAACAAATGCCGTAACAAAGTCTGGCCGCACTCAGTTCTTAAATTAAAAAGTTGAAACTAAGAGTCAGTTACAGCGCAACACTTTTACGCTTTCGAATAAATTCTGGACTAAAGCTGAAAGGGTGAACTGGCTCGTCGCCAGCGCGCACGATTCTGCCTCGGACTGGATCTGAACACTTGTGAAATTTTAAGTCCAAGTTATACATCCAACGTAACATGTGCCAAGCACTCGGGTATTCCAGTCGTGGCAGGCTGCTCTGGATTCGCGTTCCATTATTGATGAAGGGTGTTTAGCAGATTCCGCGCTCCAAGCCCTTGGATAAAATGTTATTTAACTTTTACAAATGTCGCCGCAATAAATTGAAATTCCATTGTATTTCTAAAATATGATAAATTGCCAGGACTCTGAGGTAGAAGTTTGGAACTCGAGACAGTGTTTCCTAAAACAATATTGACGAAATTCTTGATATCGCGCAATTATATCTTCTCTAGAAATGAAATTATGTGCTTTTGATTATTTTTCGAACTAATTTCAAAGTAATCTAACAGTCGTGACTTTGAAGATTATTGCATCAACGAGCAAGAAAATAACTTGTGTGAATTTTCGCTTATTCGCTATCTCTCATGGATAGCAAAAATGACATTAATTACGAATAATTGCGTAAGTATGCATTATTTAGCAGCGTTGTCCTGTAGTTAAATTTAAGTTTTAGTTTTTTTTATCATGCCAGTAACTTACTCAACACGACAACGATCTCGGATTTCCCCTTTACACAACAACTAAGTAAACCTTTAAAATTTAATAACAAGTCAAACTTGCTGAAATCTCCTCAAATCTTCGCAATATTACAGCTAGCTTGATGAAGGTAGTAAAACGGGAACGCGATTTTTTATTGAAATATTAAATGAGCGCAAAGGAAAATGGGCCATATCTAATTAATGTGATCGTACAACAAGCAGTAAAATGGGCAGTAAATAAGTGCTTCTCTCTTTATAGCGGGAGAATAATTCTCTGCGGTGAAATAATGATATCGGCCGGATGCAAACAAGATTGAAGTCGCCTGATTTCGTTAAAATATGGCCGTAATTTAATTACGGACCAAGTGTTTTTGTTGAAGTAGCTCTTGCCATTCATTTTTGTTTGAGCTGTCGTGGAATGACACCGCTATTAATAAAAAATGATTTTTTTAATTACTGTAGGTTACAAACTTTGTTCAGACATGACTAGTTTTTTCATAATAAGTTAACTTCTCCCTTGAGAATGTCTATCAAATGTTAAAAACAATGACCAGGCAAAGATAAATGCTTTGTCATCCTGCAAGACATAAAGGCTGCGGCTTTTTGTGCCTCTTATTCTCAGCGGACCTAAGAATGACTCGGTATGTAATGCAAATATACCCATTTGGTCGTTCTTTACCAATGAATTAAAGTTTTGGAATGAGTTTTGGACTTGCTTCCTTAGTTTGTTTCCCTGTCCCTTAGATTGCGAGACTGGTCTTGTCAGAAATAGATATCATAGTAGTTTTACTGATTTTATGTGTTTGTGTTTTTCTATTGTTTGGTGTATAGTCACCATCACCACTACCCGTCATTACAAGTATGCAGAAAAGTCTATTTCAATTCTACTACCTACTAGGCCAATTTGATATTAGTGCTGATGACTAGCTGTGTATCTACGTATCATTGTTACGTATAGTACAGTAGCTCTTAAACGAATGAACCACAGTATAAAATGCGATTAGTCGATCGGTTAAATTGATTCTTCAATTTGTAACGAAAATGGCTAAAAATGAAACCTGTATTATGCATATTTTAGTTTTAATGTTATAATAACTCTTGTCTTGTCAGTTAATTTGCATTTAAAGAAGGGGATGAGTACTAGGGAAACATAAACGTATAAGTATATACTTAAGAATGATGGGGTGGCATAGAGCACAGGTGTGTTGTTCTGAGGATGAAATCTGTTTGATTTTAAACGCATCAGAGTAGTGTTGATGGTAGCATGGAAGGTCCACTCCGCAGTTTAGGTACGCTCTGCCGGCGAGCCCTCGTGAAAGTTCTACGGGAAGCTGGTAACGGTAGAAAGAGATATCCTACGTTTACGCCTAATTTATGTTCGGAGTGGACTACAAGGGTACATTACATATTCTGTAATGGTAGTTAGATTTGTGTGATGTGCGTATTTTCTGGCGTGAAGGGTAAGAGGTGCATGTACATACGTTGCATTAGCTACGTCAAAGTCTCGGGTGAGAAAAGTTATTGTTCATTAAAGAACAACAATATCGAGATTTTGGGCCTTGATAAGTCTCGTAAAGGAAAAAGTTGTACATAAAAGGCTATCCAACTTCCGTACGTTCCCCATCTACCCTTCATAAATAAAAATAACCTAGTGGGCCTAGATCAAACTGGTTTACGGCCACGTTATTGCGGAGCTACTAATAAAGTGTGTATCGACAACGATATGGCGGCACTAAAACGGAATGAACATAAAATTGCCACCTCCTGGTGGAAAAGGAGGTTTCTGTGCGAATTAGAAAAATAATACATGTTGAAAAAATTTTACGGGTCAGGCTGGTAAAACATACTTTCCCGAAATGTGCACTTTCTGTAACGGTGCAATTTTTAAGGATGATCACTTTCCCGGAAAGTACACTCTGTCTAAAAATGCACTTCCTGGTATGTACACTTTGTCAATAAGTGCACTTTACCATAATGTGCACTTTCGCAGAAGGTATATATTATTTTCCCGGAAAGTACAGTTTAGGGGTAGAGGCCCTTTTATACCTGGTACCAAAAGGTTTCTATGAAATAGTCCAAATGCAAACAGATAGACAGACGGACAGAAATACTAAAACTATAAGCGTTTTGCTTTTGCAATTTTGACCACAGGATTCTAAAAAAATAATATTCATCTTGAAAAAGTGCATCTTTCGAGAAAGTGCCCCAATTGGGAAAGTGTTTCTTTTGGGAGTGTACATTATGCGGAAAGTCCACTTTTAGAGAAAGTTCACATTTCGAGATAGTGTGTTTTACGAGCCTGACCCAATTTAACAACTTTCATTTATACTACATAAACGTCACGCCTTATTCCTTGTGGGGTAGGTAGAGACAATAGAGTGCCACTCGCTTCTATTCTGACATACTTCTCTCGTTTCACTCACATTCATCACTGTGCCTCTCGTCATACACGCTCATTTATACCGTGAGACTCTTTACGAAAAATACAGAAACTCTTTATTTGTTCCGTCTATGTTGTAAGAGGTAACCAAGGAAATAGGCTTAGGTACAGTCAAAGTATTTTGTAACTGTGCCACTTTGTACCTTTTACAAGAAATGTCACTATGACATACCATACTATCTACAACTCAAAGCAAATGAAACTCATTATGAAAAGGTTCAAAGTGGCACAGGTATCAATTTCCTTGACTGTACGCATTAGGAGACATGCTACGAATATGTCACTATTATAGCTTTTCAACTAAAACCTAGAAGTGGCTGCAAATCGTGAAATGGTCATGGTTTTGTCTGTGTCACATTTTGTGAGCTCTGCCTACGCCATTTGGGAACAAAGGCGTGATTGTATGTTACATAGAATTTAGATCAACGTGTTTCAGGGTAGTCTCGTGAACAGACCGGTGGCGCGCAGTGCACGTTTGGCAGCAGCTGCCGTGCTCCTAGATGAAGTGCTACGGATTAACCCAAAACAATTTTGAGCTAAACTCGATCCTCGATACTAAGACTTGAGATATCGAGACATCTGTATTTTTCATTACAATCATATTAATTTTTCTTCAAAAGTATTACTGTTTACATGTTTACTGTGATCCTTTTTATCTTAACATTCGTCACGTGCATTTTCTTGTGTGCCCCAAGTAGGGTAAGTATGTACCTACTCGTTTGCGAGTTGTAGTTTTAACTGATACAGTAACAAAGTTCTCAATTGTAGCAGAGTGGAGAGCCAACACACTAGGGTTTTCGTTACAGTTCGCTGATGAGTACTCAGATTCAAACGCATATGCGAGTTCAAGCAACAATTACTTAGTACTTCCAACGCATTATATTGAGTGCAAACCTACTAATAATAAAATACAGAGTGGAATTGAAAATGATATCGAAACTATCAAAATATTATTAGTGTTAATAGACCTCATGCGATAACACTTGTCATACCTATAGTTGCAATGTTATAACAATATTGATGCAAGGTGACCATGAAGCCAGTGGTAATTTTATTATAATCATTAACTTTTTAACTAAGCAACGAGTTAAAACCGTCCAACATTCAATTTAATTTAGGCTGTTTGTTATTATTATTCATAATAATATTAATATAATCACATTAATATTTGTCGGTAACAAGTAAGTCTTAATAAGAAAGCGATTTCAAACATTTTTTTAACTTAACAACGACTGGCATTTTGGTGTTTATGTATGAGTGTTTCATGTGTATTTTTATGGCAAGTAGACACGCAAACGTTAATTATAAGGTTACTCTATGGTGCCTATCATCCCTCATTATGATAAATAAAATTTATAAAAAAAATTCAAGGCTGAGTTAAAGAGTGACTTGCATATACCCGGATTGAATGTTAGTAGCACCTCTTACATGACATACATCGGATATAACTTGATGTTTTCGTATCTCACGTAGCTTTAACCGTTCAGTTAGTGTTTTAACCCATATCAGTGCTAATTGTTCAAATAAAGTAAAAGCTATCCTAAAGTGTGGTAAATTCTGTGAATCCACCGAAATTCAATTTACTATCTACAATTTATCCGTCCTGGATTTTGTTAAATTTTGTGTAAAGTCGAGATGGCTTTGAAATCCAAAGCTCGCGCAAAGCTTTATTACAACTTCGCTAGTTATTGAGTGGGATAAGTGACAGTATTGTTTTACACGGTATTCCTTTGTTATTCACGGCTTTGACGGAGTTTTGTGGGTGTACAATTTATAGAACGTTTAAAGTGCTAGGTAGATCTTATAAACGGTTGGAAATTTAGAATGATTTGGGTTAAACATCTCAATTTTGTTGTTATTTATGATATGAAATCTACTGTTCTTTTTGATAAAAAATAATTCTAATGCTACTGTAAACAGGGTTGTTATTCTACAAAAACAGCAATACTACTCACCATGTTCTCAGCTCGTATTTGTAAACACGCGTTATCTTCACAAAATACTTTACAAATCCCCTATTTTATGAGTTATCCTAAACATTTACTATTTCCACAACACCTACACTATCGTACAATACATCTAACAATACGTTTTGGTGTTATCTCTTTGCGTTATCAGGTCACTTAAGTCTTCGTTGCACACTAGTTCTGCTGTTCACACTTCAATGTCACATTTTAAGTCCATTACAAAGCTAATCATATCACGCCACGGATGAAAACCTGTGTAATAAAAACAAAATACAATCTAGCGGAACGCACGGAAAAATCGCACACGTATTTAGCGGAACTGGAACTGTCAGATTCGTTGTAGCGTTTATATGGAGTTAGTTAAGATGCTAAGTGTATTGGAAGTTAAGTGAGGTTATTCGTTGTGTACAACGCGTCGAGTACGTTCAGTATAAACATGGCAGCGGTGGCAACAGATGACAGGGCGCGGGCGGGCGAGCCTGCGCCGGGCAGTCGGGCTCATCTCATCTCGCAGTGTGGTAGCCAGCGCTCGCAACGAGACTCGAGCGAGCCTCGTCGTCGCCCGGCGGGGGCGCCACTGTGCCACTCTCTGTTCTCCCACCCTCTCACACCTGCACTCTCTCCCAGTCGAGAGAGTGAGACGACGGGGCGAGTCAATCGATTGGCTGATGAAAAGGGGCGGGGGCCGAGCACGTGGCTTACGCGTCGTATACTGATAGAGTTTATTGTTGTTACGCTCCGCGAGAGCTCTCCGCCGCGCTTTTTATGAAATCTTCAACTTTAATCAACGTCGAATGTGTTTAAATAACTCGCTGAAGCTAAGTTACATGGCTGGGCGAGAAACGAAGGTGTTATCTTTTGAATTTATAATTCCGAACTTTACCTTTGTTTTACTGGTAACGTGTACATATTCTTTACTGTACAAAAAAAGATACAAAATAAGCCAGAACAATTCAAAAGTACAGAGGCAAACATATCCAATAAGCCTTAAAGCTTAAGCGATCTCTTCCAGTCAACCTTCAAGCGAGTAATATTAATTCAGATTGAATTTTGTCGATTGTAAATTATGTGAAAGATACAAATAAAAGTTATTGAGAAATAAAATAACACTAACACTTTCATCTATTTCACGCACTTAAGTATTTCATTACTACAAATATGTTATCGATTCATTAGTTGGGGGGTCTAAATTATGTAAATAAAACTGATTAGGTGATATCGATTACATGCACGAGCTTTTCGAAACAAGTCTGCTATGTCAAGTTATATATTGTTTAGTTTGTATTAGTTGATTGAATTATTATTTACCAGAAATACCACTACTAGAATAAGCAGAAAAATTATGAACCTACAAAGAGACATTCGACAAAAACTTGTGGAAAAATATAGCTACACTTTGAGTTTACAATTTATGACACAAACTGTCACTTAATTTTTTTACATGTTAGTCGGTAATATAAAGTCTATGGCATACTCTTTGTGGAAGAAAGAAGTTTTATTCTCCGTATCGAGTTATTTTGGAAACAGTTAAAAAAATATTGAAGAAAATTAAGAAGTAAGTTAATCGTACCGTAAGAAGTAAGTTAATCGGGTGTCGTGACGTATCAGTTGGTTTAAATGCTGACTAACCAGAGATATAACCAAAAGAAACTGCATAGGTGAGAGTGAAATGGTTGATGATGATAATGATAGTTCAACAGATTAGTTAACTCACCAGTCTGCGTGCTGGAGTCGAAGAAGGTGCTCGTAGTTTCCACAGTCATGGTGCCGATGGTCCCGTCGAGGATTTGCGTGGAGGAGTCGCGGCGGCCGCGCGCACGCATGCAGGCATCATCACTCTGTGAGCTTTGCCGCCTGAAATTACGGCATCGGATCATCTCTTCTGTCGTCGATTGTCGGCGAAAACCCCTCGCGATCAGAATCTCTTCAGTCGTCGACTGCCGCCGAATCATTGTTCTCTCTGGCGGACGAGCACACGGACTAGGATCCCGGCTTGAACAAGAACTGGATTCTGGACTCCGAGCGCGACCGCCCCTAGCGCAAGAAGCTTGTCTCCGCAATCTACTTCGTCTCCTTGCTGCAGATGGACTCAACTCTCCTCCTCCAGCACGATCCGGACTCAACTGTGATCGTTCTCTTCGAGGTCTTACCGCTGAATCAGGGCTTAGAGAATCTCTTCGCACACGACCTTCGTCGTCTGGGCCTAGAGAGGGCCCTGAATCCCGACGACGCGTACCAGGTGGCCCGTTAGGATCATCAAAGGCAGTAGCTTGACGTTGTAACCTTCCCAGTCTGCGTTCCGGACTAGCAGCGGCACGGGAATCCCTTCGTGCCCGTCCACATTGCGTTGTGGAATCCCGACGCCCTCCGAGGTTTGGTGGTGTTCTGCCGCTTGGAGTCACTGGGGTGGCTTGGGTAGTCTGGCATGTTTGAGCTGTCTGAGTTGCATTGGTGGGTATCGTAGGCGAAGTAGGAGATGGCGTGACGGCTGATGTGATTATCGTAGGCATGGTCATCGGCTGACATTCACCATCCGAGCGACTAGGTTCATGCACCGTCACCACAGTTACAGAAGGTGGTTGTGACGACGGTCCCGGATCTGACGACGCGTCGACAAAAGACGGCGGCGCGGGTGTTGGAGGTGAGAAGCGCCTTTTTCTATGCGTAGCGACTATTCGGGGAGGAGGAGCTGCGATGGAATCTCGTCTATGCCGATGCCCGTCAACGGAATCGCGGCGTTCTTTGTTGTCATCACCAGAACCGCGCCTTTTGATGCGTCGTTCCCTAGTTGGTGCTATGGTGGTCGAGTCCCTCCGGTCCCAAGAGGCGGGGAAGTCGGTACTGAAGTCCTGAGGGGCAGCTTTGGAGTCTCTGCGTTTGGACGCCATGGATTTGATGCCAGAGTCGGCGGAGGAGTCGCGGCGCCGGCGGGGCGGGGGCTCATGTCGCGCCCAGGGCAGCGAGCGGGCCAGGTCGGCGAGGGTCTCTCGCCGCGAGAGGGGCACGCGCGGGCGCCGCGGGGCGCTGCCGCCGCCGCCCCACTCGCGTAGGATGTCGGTGAGCTGGGCCAGCGAGGATCGGCGGCGGCGAGGCCCACCTACGAAAAAAGGGCAAACTCAAGATGTATCAAATTACCGCCTGTATCATGCTACATTTTATGTTTTTCCTGCAGATTTGGTGTCGTTTTAAATTATTTTTTTGGATTTTAATTATATTCAGTCAGTGTTTTTTAGCGCCCATATAAATGAGACGGTTAAAACGCTCGAATAATTACTGTTTACAATATTGCGGCTCCACGTTACTGTAAAATAACTTGAGAAAACAAGTGACTGGCTGCACTGTTCAATAATTTGACAAAAAAAAACGGATTATAAAATCGTTCGTATTTCAAAAACTTATCCACTACATGTATTACTCACAGGTACGAGCTTGTAACACCCACCTCGGTTTTGATCGGAAACGTCTGGCTCTGGAGGTGAGAGGCAAGACACCTGCGCAGCGGAGTCGCGTCTGCTGCCAAGCCTCTGCCGAAGAGTGTTCTCCTCGAGGGTAGACCTTGTCAGCTCGTCCCAGCCGTTCCCTCCAGCCCACACCAGCCCAACCTGGTGCGACAGTATCGGCAGGTTGCAGACGAAACATATCGCTGTCATTGTCCTGCCAAAACAAAAAAAAAAGTCACACAATGTTCCATTTTTAAAGAGACAGTTTGAAAAAAGAACTAACGCTTTATTGTTGCGAAAATGCGTATCGGGATACATGACGGTATCGACGCGCGTTCTGTTCGGCTTACAATATGAATAACCGTGACGGCACATTATATCGCGCCCTTGTGTTCGCATCGCTGAGCTGATAGATAGCCGAATGGCTGAACGATATTAGATAAGTAATACCACCCTGTTGGTTGATGATATTTGTGGTAACAAGACAAAATAGACAAATATTCTCGCTGAAACTGAACTAGAGGGACTTTTTTTAAGGGACTGTTAGTTTTGATTGTACGTCACGTATCCTTGGTTTCTTTATTACTGCAGTTTACATAGACATATGTTACAATCGCTGAGGTGACGGTTTACAAGCGGTGGCGCGTGATGATTGATAAAGCCTATCTACCGGCTATTCGGATGAACGAATAGCACCCAAACCCTGTCGTTTCTAAATTATTTAGACGTTCACTTGCCCAAGCGTCACTAATCTTATTCAGTTAAATTTAATTGAACAATGAGTATAAAACTAGTTATCTACAAGCTATTGTGTTGCTGTGGTTCTAATTATTGGTGTCGCTATTGTGTGGGCTAGCTTTGTGCAGTAGCTAGGTGGTAGTGTGGCTACGTGTTCTACTGTGTTACTAGATTACTGGCTCCGAAACGTGGTATAGTCACGGATTTGACTATGTAACGTTTGTTGTCCTCTGTCTACCTCGGAAAAATAGGCGAGACGTTTATTTACAAGAATAGTATTTGTATGCTCAGGTTCATTCGTCGACAAGGCCCGTATGTGGGATGCAGAAAATTTTTGTAACATAAAGCTCTTATTCGGTTACAACCCGCATGGGAGTTGCGGTAAACATACTTATTCAGCCGACGATAGTCTCTGATGTGGTGTCATTCTCTAAGGAACTTAACTCGTCGATGAGCTCGACGTGGAGGTGTCAAAGTGTTCATATTGTTTGGAAAAATTGACAGCTCGAGGTCCTCGACGAACTTAGTTAGTTACGATAAAGAATAACGATAGTTCATCGATCAAGTTATTAACTTATGGCTATTTAACACAAGTCGCATAAGTATAGGGTACAACAGACTAGAGAAATCACAGGAGTTTTTCATCATTTTTCATCATTTTCATTATTAATTTTTAGTTATGCTAGTAGTGAACAGTTTTCTTATTATATTTTATTTTTCAAAAACTGAGTTTTTATCTTTTATTATTATTTTGAAGCTATAACTAATCCCAGGTCTGTTACATATTGATCAAAGTATCGATCGATGAAACTGAGCATTACTTATGTAGATTACTGTAGATAAGTGACCGGTTGTAGTTAGTTTACCGCTGCAATTAATAAAGTGACATATTTTTATTAGCGAATCACTAATAGCGACTGAGTAGGCTATGGAGACAAAAAATACTTTTTAATAAAGAAGGCCAAATACATGACTGAAGCACCACATAATTAGACTTTTCAGTTTTTTCACTTTTTGAAATGAATATTTACAACTCGGCAATATTTTTATGCATAAATGTTAAATAACTATTTGTCATTAAACATTATTTGGCAAAACTAATATGCATTGCACAAAATCTCTCATTTTTTAATCATAAAATTGTGATTGAAGTCAGTCGGAATCTAAATCATAATAAATGATTACAGTTATTGACCTTTCAATAGAGCTCATTCCTCAAATTTGTGTTGCTGTAGTTAATTAATATTGTCATGCGATACTAGATCCAGCATAAATCCTGGACTAATAACAGTTCAGCTTTTATTTGCTCGGATAGAGACATTATAGCTAGCTTCAAAGTGTTTTTAATTGGTCCAGGCGTGAAGCGTAGCGGCGCTACACCGTAGCGTGCTACGAGCCTCTACGAGCTTAACGTAGACGATGACATGGCACGAAAACAATCTCTAAAGTGATTACTAACCAATAGTAACCTATAACCTAATTACTTCGGTAAATTTAAATTTTCCTAGGTACAATATTTCAATAATTTAAAGCGTATTAAATAATAACCCGTTAAGATACGATTTAAGGAGGTTATTACGTAAGCCGAGTCGCTATCGCTATTTGTAAGCTGAGTATGCAAGCATCTACTTAATGAGAAAAACGCAGCGTTCCTTAAGGGAACTAAATATTGATCTCAATGAGTAGAAGCGAATTTATTAATTAAAAAAAATATATACTACAATGTACTTACATTACGTCAGCTAATATAAAACTACTAAAAATGATTGCTTACAGTTGAAGAACTAAATTTAAGCTTAATTAATTTCACTCTACTTATACTACGTTACTACAAGTTAGTTATTGTTCTAATTAAATGGTCATACATTTTTGCTAAACGCTAGAAAATCCTACGAAGTACAGTCGGCATATCAATACCTTCGTCAATTTCTAAGCTCATGCACATAGCCAAACTGACGAAGTAATGAAACTAAACTTTCTTCTGAAGCGGAAAATTTTATAGGATATGTTCATAATATCTATACTAATATTATAAAGCTGAAGAGTTTGTATGTTTGTTTGTTTGAACGCGCCAATCTCAGGAACTACTGGTTCGAATCGAAAAATTATTTTTGTGTTAGATCTATAGACCATTTATCGAGGAAGGCTTTAAGCTATATAACATCACGCTACAACCAATAGGAGCGAAGAAATACTGCAAAATGTGGAAAAAACGGAGGAAATTACCCAAAGTCACTATTCCACGCGGACGGAGTCGCGCGCACAGCTAGTATTGTATAAATCCGGCAATTTAGATCAGATTAAAAATTCTTAGTCGCGGTGCACAGCGGAGATATCAAACAGACAATGTTTGCAGCTATAACGAAAGTCTATCATTCCGATGGGCTAGCAACCTGTCATCACAATATCACGTTTGACCACACGGTTACCCTCAAGTTGCTAAACGTGGCACTGAATTTTTGAATTCATGTGCTCTGCCTACCCCTCTTGGGAATACAGGCGTGAAAATATGTATGTATGTATCATTCCGACTATACTTCTCCACGACGACACACCTCGCCAATTTTCGAAAAACATATCAGTGGTAAATGTTAATCGTAAATTTAACCATTTTGAACCCTGTACAGTCGAGATGTTTCGAGGATCGTCGTGATTGATCGTGGGGTATGTCTTCGCAATTCAGCAAGCTATTTTATGCAAACATTTCAATAAAACTAATTAACGGATTCCGAATAGCGTGTGTACCAAACCAGCCTAATAATTAAGGCTAAATTTTATGATCCAAGTTCTAATTAAAAAATCCTGCAATCCTACTAAGTCAAAAGCGAGATCTGGGTAACACAGTGCCTCTAGTGTAATCGTTGACAAATGACTACGTCTCTATGACCAAATTGACAGCTCCAATAGAAGCGTGTATTATGAACCATCTATTCTCATAGAATAGACTTTGTCATTAAATTGCAATCGAGACGTGTTTTGTTTTTAATCTATAAAGCATGTCACAGACTAAGATATTTTTATCTCCGTATAAATTCCATATTTCCAAATGTCGGTGCCAACAGATACTTGACGGTAAAATGAAAGTTATCTGCTCTGTGTGTTAGGTCATTGAATTGTATAGGGAGTGATTTTGATATCCGTTCAGATACAGTTATGATTACAGATATGCTTAGTGTGTGACACGCTTTACACTGGAGGTACTGTAGCCAAAAGCGAAAGGCATGGTAGGTGCATGCAGCATGCTCGTTGGACCTGTAACTGCGTAGCCGGGGTGAAGGGGACTGAGGCATGTTGCAAGCGGCATGGGGGCAGGGGGCTAACTCAGGGGGGTTCCCATACATAATATCACATCAAACACTGTGTACATCTGAAACAATACAGACATATTAGTGGGGTTGAATAACAAACACAGTACGATCACGATCGGCAACTGTCTTCATTGTACGTTTGATTAACTTTTTTATTTTACTAATGTTTAATACTAACATAAATTACTTGTCAATCTCTAAGAAAAATTGAAACTTTTAACAATCGAAACAGTGCACATTGTTTTTGTTTAATTGAAATCAATGGCAATAGAATTAATATGCATAAAATATTAAAATATCACAGAAAACAGTTGCGGTAGGAAATATAATGTAGGTAGTGGACCAAAGAAATAGTCGTATATTCCAAGGAGACTAGTGTCGTTTGTAATAAAAACCATTTAAAATTACGTTACTAAAGTATAAATTGTTACTAAAATTGACGTTTCCTTGGTCGAGTAAGTACAACACAATTGAATACAAATATTATTTTTTGAACACCACATAATCATCACAATCAACATGGAAACATTTAACGTTGACTTATCCTAATGAGCATCTTACTTTATAACATCTTATTACTATCAACGTATTAATTTTATAATAGTGATATTGATGACGTTTTCGACATTTAATAACTTCCTAACTATTTGAAGTGAAAGTGAATGGTGGCGACTCAGAGCGAAAGTTTCAAGTAATTTTTCACGGAGCTTTTCCTTTGGGTAGCTGGTGTTAATCTCTGTCGCTAGATGGCGGTGGCGTGGCTCGCCTTAGGAAACAAGGTTGGTTTAGAGTGGTCAGCGTTGTGCGGGACAGATAATAGATGGCATTAAAGTCAAAGACGATATACTGAGTTTGAATGAAGCAAGTTAGCGGTTCACCTCAATCTCGTTGGGGACTTTTTAGTTGATATAAATATTATTCGAGTCAGTTTCAAAAAAATTGTACATAGTTAAGGGCTTTAATAAAAACAAAAGTTAATTGGTTCTTTTGTGTAACGACAATTACCCATACATTTTGTATAGGTAATTTTCGTTACACAAAAGACGCGATCGTGATTTTGTTTTTATTAACCCTTAATTTATGTACAATTTTTTTGAAACTCACTCATTCACTGACGTACTTATTATTATTAGTATGTTAAAAGGGTCATGTAATAATCAACCAATTAGCAGTATGAAACATGATTCGATTTTGTACCGATAGCAAATAACAATCGCATTTATGAAGACAATTGTTTTCGGTTGTCTTCTTTTTTCGATTAATAATCTGTGGTGAATTTTGTTTATGTCGAATTCGTAACAATCGATGTTGTACACAGAATCTAAGCTTTAAATCTAATCTAAAACTAAGTTCTAAGCTTACACCCTGAGAAAACATATGCGAATAAGAAGTATCAAGTAACCAATCTCTAACCAACAACCCACGAGTAATCTTTGGATACCATTTTCTGACTTACTACTTCTGCTTCCTCGTGAGGTGTCGGGTTTTATAATAATACCTCTTCATTTCTTCCATGGATGTCGTAAGAAGCGATTAAGGAAAAAGTTTAGGTATGCTTTAGACGATAGAATAGCAAACTGTCACTATTTACTTTCGTTCATCTAAATGTTAAGACTCTTAAGACCTAACATTATGCTAAATTGTAGGTACATTAGAAACGGAAAATAGTCGTACTTTTAAATATATGACCTTTTGTGTGCTCTGACAAGCCCAATTGGGAATACAAGTGTGATTCATGTAAGTGTGTAAATATGTATCATCTGCAGGTGAGCAGTTGTTTTTTTTAATATTTGTGAAGATTTGCTTAACACTCATTGGTCAAACATAATCCTAAATATCTATTAAAGTCAAGTCCAAACGACACACGCTCACACACTATTTATATATTTTATTCTGAGCTACAAACGATCTCTGTTGCTTCTCTAACATAGGTAGGTAATTAAAAAAGGCTTCAAAGACTAACTTTTAAACGCATCCTACGTTTAATTTCACTCTGAAAATTTCCAATAATTAAAAAAAACAATTATCCTTCCTTGTAAAGTGGAGGCGAGTTCTTGGGATTTTTGCCGTCGACGTTTCGGCTTCCTTCGTCCAGCGAGCCGTGCTAATGCATTTCCATTTGCTCAGTTTTTCATTACGAGCGTCCGCGATTTTAAAAAAGGCACTCATAAAACGATTTCCTCTTATAGATACTGAGTTTTTAATAAATGTTTCTCAAGCGATCGGTTCTTTTTTTAGGGATTCGGTTGTTACAATGTGAACTTTATTACTTAGATTAAATAGAGACGAATGAATACGTACAATATTGGTTTCGATTTTAAATATATTTTGTGCATACATACATACATAGGTACATCACGTCTAATTTCCAAATCGAGATAGGCAGTGCACGCTACATAGTCAAAACCATGACTAGTTCACTTTACGTATTCACTTCTGGCATATTCAGTAGGTTTTACAAAGTCAAATAGTGACAGGTTGCCTGTCGCCTAAAATATACCTTCCTTCATTTCCTTAATTGCTTCTTACGCCATCCGCTAAACAAATGGAGTGGTGTGATTTTAGACCTATCCACACAGTCTTTTTAATGTATAAAATAAAAATTAAAACTATCCATCAACTTTACTACCGCGGGATTGTCGTGAAATAACTCGAGTTTAAAGCTAACTATCGTTTCAGTTTACAAACAGTTCTTCACAGTCATTTAGATTTCCAACTTTTGTCAATTTCACTAAAAAAAAATATATTACGTATAAATATAAAGAAAAACGTTTTCTTAATTACTTAAAGTGTGCCTAAATTATTATTAACTGGAGCCCCACTAGTGCTTCCATCAAACACTCCACTCAAAACCTATTCAGGTATTCCATATTAATTTAACTGTAATCGGCTTATTCATTCATCGAACAAAGCATTCCAAAACACGGCTTCTAATAGTCGTAATGAATGCCGCTGTGCGAAATAAAATCCTTTTTTAATGGAGCAGATAAAACGCTTATATTTTCGAAAATGGTCCCACAATATTGTCCAATTTAGATTGTTTTTTGATTGATGGGGATGGGTAAAGTTTTAAATTAATTCCGAGTCCCGAGACTCGGTTCTGCCCGTCGGATATCCCTATTAGTACAGGAAATATACACATTTTGAAATGCAAATGAACTGAGAAAGCTGAATTTTTGATATGACGTAGAGAATGCCCATAAAAGCTTAACTTGAAATTGTCGACCAAGATTTCCTATGTGGGTTTTCCGCCATCTTGAAAAAAAGGTTAAGATTGGTTTTTTGACAATAACTCGGCTATCCGACGAGATACGATAATTCTGTCAAGGAGTTTTTTGTGGCTCTTTTTATGCTCTATAATTTATGCATTAATACATTTTGCGTAACATGCATCGTTATCGAGATATCGACCGAAAAAGACGAAAATGGTTTTTTGCCGATATCTCGATAACGATGCATGTTACGCAAAATGTATTAATGCATAAATATCGTATCTCGTCGGATAGCCGAGTTATTCTCAAAAAACCAATCTTAATCTTTTTTTCAAGATGGCGGAAAATCCACATAGGAAATCTTGGTCGACAATTTAAAGTTAAGCTTTTCTGGGTATCCCCCACATCATACCAAAAATTTAGCTTTCGGGGTTAATTTTTTTTCAAAATGTATAAAATTACTGCACTCCATGACGACCAATCAGGTCAAAGCGCTGCCACTGCGCGCCGTCAGCTTGCCGACTGGACGCGCTGGACAGAAAAATTCAAATCTTACTTAGTGGACCACGAGAGATCGCAATTTTTGTCAAAAAATTAAATAAAAAACCAAATTGTAAGTCTGAATATGATCGAAAAGTTTTATCTTAGCAAATTTAAAGATATTTGTCACCAAAAAGTAGGAAATAGCCAAAAAAACAAAGTTCATATCTTAATATGGTTTTCGGTCGATATCTCGATAACGATGCATGTTACGCAAAATGTATTAATGCATAAATTATAGAGCTTAAAAAGAGCCACAAAAAACTCCTTGACAGAATTATCGTATCTCGTCGGATAGCCGAGTTATTGTCAAAAACCAATCTTAACCTTTTTCTCAAGATGGCGGAAAACCCACATAGGAAATCTTGGTCGACAATTTCAAGTTAAACTTTTATGGGCATTCTTTACGTCATATCAAAAATTCAGCTTTCTCGGTTCATTTGCATTTCTTTGCCGTTAATTCCTACGTAATGACCGTAGTATATATTCAATTACACTTCGGTAAATAAATGCGCTGACTTGATTTTGACTTTGCCTGGTATAGTAAGTATCTATGAAAAACTAGTGTAGTTTTCACCCGGTATCTTGGAGTATAAACGGATGAATTGTACACGATAGTATAGTTATGCGGAAAGAATATTAATATTTTATTGAATTAAAAATTAATGTGGCGATTTTTTTGTGTTGAACCAAAAAAAGTTGACAACATTAAATACCTAGATGGAGTGGAGTATATTTGTATATGCAAGCATAACTAGTTACTATTTCGTTTTAACTTTTAACAGTTAATTTCTGGCCAAGTTTATTGCCGACCACTAAACGGGTATGTACGTAGTCGCGAACCCGGATTGTTGAGCCACTTACCAATGATCATTTAACTTGGTCGTGTAATACTAATTCTATAGCTAACATCTAGTCGGTCACATCGGTCATTGATTACACGTCTAAATCGCGAACAGTGGCAAGTAGCTCAACAATCCCGGCTCATGACTGTACCTATGTAGTTTGCGTAACAAAAAGTAATCTCTTGGAATAAAGAACACTCATTTAAGCCATGGGTAAGATATTAGCTTGAGCTGGAAAACTATGATCTAAAAAATACAAGACAGTTTAATCTAGGGTTATTAAAATGCAGAAATTTGTATGAGTCAGATAAGGGAAAAACAAGAAAGTATTCTGTATTTTTACTAGAAAATAAATAGCTTCATCTACCTCAGGTGCACATTGCACAGATTAGATGCAAATCACATTTGTGACTTATAGCAAAAAACATTTAAATTTGCTTGAAGATTAATTTTGACTCGTGCAAGAAGAATTTATAATATAATATGGATAATGCATACAACTACAATCGTTATTAAGGACTTATCACTTAAGGGATCCCTTACAACCAACCTCGGAGAGGCAGAGAGGAAACTTAACCGTCGATTAAATACCAACACTTGTATAATTTTAACTAACATGTCACACAAAACAACAAATAAAACAAAGAACGTCAATAAAACAAACCGCCCTGCGTCACTCCAAAACACTAGCCGCGTTACCGCGTTGGACTGCGACGGACAGCCTTTGCATCAGGAATTTGTTTTTTATAGAATTAAATAAATATTTCATGGATTTTAACAAAAGTACCTATAATTTTAACGTCATTATCATAACGCGAAAACCTGTGCGCGTGGGACACCTTACTTTTCTGTTTGTTCGTCACAAGGAAAACGTAACGGCAACTGCTGCCGGTGCGTACATAACATTACTTTCCATTCGAGTCGACATATTTGCGACTCCTACTGTGAGTTGACAAAGGTGACATTTATAGCAGCAGCTCTAAGGATTTTATGCGAATTTCCGAGAATACCGGAATATTTTGCGTGAAAATGTTCACGTGTAAAACCAAAGATTTATGCAAACATTTAGACAAAGAAAAGCCAGCGGAGTGTTTGATTAGAAGAATTGGATACAGTTTCAAAATTATGGAAAGTCCTTGGTATTATATTATCAGAATTCTGTTTCAGGCTTAACGAAAACTAAAACAAAAAAACTGTGTGGCTAGCAACCTGTCACTATAGTGTACATGCCTCTCAACTTAAAGCCTAAAAGATATGCTAGAAATGGCCTCGAAGCGCGAAATAGTCAAGGATTAGTCTACGTAGCAATCTGCTCTGCCTACTCCATTTGGGAAAACAGGCGTGATTGTATGTATGAACAAATGCCATCAGGTAGGCACTTGTTTACTTAATCGTTACGGAGCCCTTGGTGCGCGAGTCCGACTTGCACTTTTCCGGTTTTTAGGGTTCCGTACCCAAAGGGTAAAAACCTATTACTGAGACTTCGCTCTCCGTCTGTCGACAGGCTGTATCTCAAGGACCGTAAGAGCTAGGCAATTTAAATTTTCACAGATGATGTATTTCTATTGCCGCTATAACAACAAATACCAAAAATCAAAATAATAATAATAATTAAGGGGGAGTCCATAGAAAAAAACGTAGTATTTTAACCGTTTTTAGTGGTCACCATTCTTCGAGATGTATCTCGAGGACCGTTATAGCTAGGAAGTTGAAATTTTCACAGATTATGTGTTTGCATTGTCACTACTAACAAATACTTAAACAAAATAATAATAGAGCCTTTCGTGCGCGATTCCGACTCGCACTTGGCCTGTTTTTATTAAGTTTTGTCCCTACTCAGACCGCTTTACGGTACGTCCAGCTTACACAGTTTACGGTAGCCATACAACGTCCGTAATGACTCGCCTTGCCCGCAGCTCTTTTAGTTTCCAATAGAGCTGTGCTAATAGTTCCTGTGCAAACAACTGGAGCAAACACTCGTACTAAAACCACAGAACTGTCCTGCTACTGATTGCTGCTAAATGGTGCTTTTAATGATTAAACATACATACATACATGCATATTCTCACGCTTGTATTCCCAAGAGGGGTAGGCAGAGCACATGAATTCAAAAATCCAGTGCCACGTTTAGCAATTTCAGGGCAACCAGATGGTCAAACGTGACATTGCAGTGACAGGTTGCTAGCTCATCGCCTACAATACACTAACCCTTTCCCAGAGTCGATTCTTACGACACCCACGGGAAGAAAGGGGGAGGTGCTATTCTAACCCGGCACCACACGTCGTAATGATTAAAACACCGTATAAAAGCTGTGTGGTATCAGGTTTAAATTAACACCTCTCCGTCCTTCCGTAGATGTCGCAAGAGGCGATTAATGCTACGCATCGGACGTATCGCACGCAACGGATTGTAGTATTCTTTGTATAGAAACTCATACAAGTGCGTCCACCTGTCCGCATCGTACGCATCGCATTTTGCCATAGGTATATCTGATTGAATGCGATGCGTCCGATGCGTGCGATGCGGACCTGTGGACGGCTACCTTAAGGAGGTTCAGGTATATTTTAGGTGACAGGTTAGCAACCTGTCGCTGTCGTACCTCTTCCAGATGGAAAATCTGTTCCTAAACCTAAAATTATGCTAGAATCCCTGCAAGGCATGAAATAGTCATGGATTTGTCTATGTAATGTTTTATTGTCTACCCCATTTGGGAACACAGGCGTGATTGTATGTATTTGTATGTATTATAATTGTTTCTGAGTGTTCTATACATAATAATAATATATGTATTGTCAACCTTACAAAAGCTAATTAGGTCAAACTCTACGCGAGCACAGGCGACGTGTGCGTTTGAATTTAATCCAAGCTTTTATACACACAGACAGACACAGTAGGCAGAATACACGAAACGCTACATAGACAAATCCGTGACTACTTCACTATTAGCATAATTTTAGGTTCAAACTTTGATGAAAGATGTACAATGGTAACGGATTGCTAGCCTGCCGCATAAAGCACACATTAACCTATTTCCTTAGTCGCCTTTTACATTTAAAAAAACGAATTGAAGAGGTATTATTCTAAGCCTGGACCAATAATTTTACAATTAATAAAAAACTTTACCTATCACTAAAACGGCAAAATATTTTTACGTGAAATATATCTAAATAGTCTCTACCTACCCCTGTGAGAAAGAGGCGTGACGGTATGTATGTATGTATGTACATACATACATATTCTCACGCCTGTGTTCCCAAGAGGGGTAGGCAGAGCACATGAATTAAAAAATCCAGTGCCACGTTTAGCAAATTCTGGGTAACCAGATGGTTAAACGTGATATTGTAGTGACAGGTTGCTAGCCCATCGCCCACAATACACTAACCCTTTCCCAGAGTCGACTCTTACGACACCCACGGGAAGAAAGGGGGAGGTGCTATTCTAACCTGGCACCACACGGGTATGTATGTATGTATATGTATCTAAAAATAAGGCTCTCGTTCAAAGAACTCCGTGAACAATACACGGATATCTAACATGCCATTTACAATCACTGCTGATTACGTGCCAAAGTTCTGTTGCTCGCCCTCGCAACGCGAAGCAATCAGAAGTATTCGGAAGGTCAAGACTTCTCCGTTCGTATGAAATTACTTAAAAGCAAAAGGAAACTCACAGGTCATTGTTGACCTTTAGCTCTTATTTGGTAACGTATATCGCCATCGTGTTTACAATGCTTCGGCGGACTATTATCTAAAATATCAAAATGGTATGAAATATAACAGAGATGATACTAGAACTGATTAGCATTTTGATCTCCTGTTGACATAGAGGATAGAACCTATAGAGAAACAATGTTCGCAACCCCGGTCCGCAAATAGTTTGTTGATTTCGACATACTAAACGTCACCGTCACTGTCACAGAAACTGTACAGAGCCAATAACCGTAGAAAAAAAGGCACTAGCGTTACGCGCGATCTTGGACCGGCCAATAAGAGCACAGCGATCACTTCAATTGTTTTGCGGAATAATTTCCGAACAACCAAGATGACATTAGTACTCTATAGGTTCTATCCTCAATGCCTGTTGATTACCTAAACCACGCAAGTGGGTATTTGTAATTTCAAATAGCGTAGGCAAAGCACAGATAGCGTTACATAGACAAAACCAACCACCACTTTTAGCATTTAGGTTGAAACATCGATGAAACCTCTTTCGTCGTTTTATATTAGTGACATGTTATTATCCTGTCACCTAAATCATAATCCTAGTCTATACCGTCAGCCGCCTCCTACGATATTCACGGAATGTACGGAGATGTGATATTCTAAGACCAACACCACACGGGAGGCATCATTACCTTTTCCTAATTTGTTAAAATACTCGGTGCCTATTCATACATTAGTATTAAAGATGTATATTCTTCGACTCCTATTATCTCGGTACAGCTTGAAGTACCTAGACGCTTTACTTTTTAAGAGAAAATGTATTGCAGTAATATCATTTGACCCCTATAGGCGCTTTGTGTACAAACGGGCAACAAAGATGCCATAACGCTTCCATTGCCAGAAATAATAAAGTGTCAATTGAGAGAGATTGCGAAGGACATTTGAGTAACGCTCAAAGCAACGGCCGCGGACGTCACAGCGTGAATTGAATAATGACCCGACCACTTTTCTTTGTGTGAATTCGCTAGTCATTATTTCTAAACAATTTTGGGGCAAAGTGGACTGTAATCACAAGGCAGGTTACCGAAATATATGGAATTGGGATTTATTTCTTCACGTAAATTTGAGATTATTTTGGCTTTCTGTTCGCGTAATTTATACGTTTACGCAACTAATTCCTGGCTAGGATTTATGAAATCGACGTATTTATTTGGGTTGGACGTCGCTTTCGTTTGGTATACAGGATTTTGTGTTACCGAGGCATTATCTGATTTAATTTAAATATAAAAGGATAATACAAAAAGTGGAAGTTATTTGAATCAGTGACAGTACTCCTGTTTCTAAGGGCTTGGGAAAATTTATTGTTTCTGAGAATTTGGGGATGTTTTTGGTGATTTTTACTTTCGGGACTGAAACATCAATGTTTACAGCTTAAATTGCTTAAAATCAAAAGGCTGGAAAATAATGCATTGAAAGTATAGTAAAATTTTAAAAGGGTGAGGCCAATAACTCGTCACGTAATAAATATACATAATTATAATTATTAAAGTTGAATACAATGTCAGTACTGGTTAATTAGACTAAAAACACATTTAAATATCGTGGTTATACTGAATAAATTGAATAACAAACGCACTTTTATGACCATGACTGTTATTCGTCATCATTAAAAAAAAACTTCAAAAATATGAGAAAGGAATCACAATAGTTTAGGCTTGCAAGAACAACTCCATTAATCTCTCCCAAACCCAAACCACAGTGTTTCTAGTGCGTTTTCCTGTATCGCGTTGGCGTTATAATTTCAATCTGATGGTGCAAGATTGATGGGACCGTGTGCCAGAATGTTGGAGATACGTCCGTGTATTCTCGGCTGTATGACGAATGACTGGACGAGAGTTAAACGGAATTACGTAGGTATTAAAAGTTACGTGATAAATAAATGTATTAAATAATTTGTAACAATCCGTTTATTTGCGTAAAATGCGTTTTTAGCACGTGGGAAACTTGATGCGTTTATAGCATTGGGATAAAAGTAGCCAATATCCTTAATCGACTGAAAATAGATTCAGAAGTTGAAGCGTGAATTTACTTTCGCATTTGACACCCTGCTCAGAATAGTTACAATCATTATGTTTAATATCTGGTTCGATTTAACTTGAAACATGTACGCAAAGATACCTATATCACATCTGTATTTCATAGGGGTAAAGACAGAAGAACATACGAAATGCTAAAAATCATGCCTATAGCCACTAAATTTAAAATATGTGATTCTTTGTTTTTACCTGAAACATTTATGACTTTCACTAGGTGGCGCCTTTGTAGAGTTAAATTGTAGACTAAAATATCTGTAAAATTCTTTCTCACTTAAAAGGACCCCATGAACCCAGCAAGATGGAACATTATAATTTAACGTAACATTTATTTTGTAATACTTAACGCAGTCCTTATGAATATGTTAAAATTCTAATTTTATCTCAAAGCAAATGGTTTCATAATTTGTTTCAAATCCGTGTTAGAATGGACATGTTTGCAGTGAATGCACTTTCGTGTTTGTTTATATAATTATAATAGTTATAACGGTAAATAAGACAAAAGCAATAAGTACACAAGTTCACTAAAGTAATACACACATAATTATTCCGCGCAAACTATTTAGTGTACAAAATAACGTAACAGATTCGTGGTTTAATTAAAATTGGCGTGCCGTGTTCATTAGAGCTCGTAACTAAATACTGGTAAAATGAAAACACTGTTGCCCATTGCTCGATAGACATATTTTCTGAATTCCTGTTTGTAGTCGAGAATACTTGCATCATAAACTGAATGATAGAAATTCACAATAGAATTTTATAAATGCACAATACGATAGGGTTTTCTGTGCTAAGTCCAGTAAGTAAAATTCCAACTGAATTTCATAACAATGTCATTGACTATGTGGTTTCGGATTTAGAATAATATCTCTCCTTCTTTCGTGGATGTAGTAAGATGCGACTAAGGTTGTAGTATGCTTTAGGCGACAGGCAAGCAACCTGTCACTATGATACCTGTTCTGTTTAAACCTAAATTTATACTAACGTGAAATGATGGTTTTGACTATGCAGCGTTTCATGCGCTCTGCATTAATAAATGTAAATAAATGGGTTCATTTGGGAAAAAAGACGTGATGTACAGTCACGAACCGGGATTGTTGAGCCACTTGCCACTGTTCGCAATTTAGACGTGTAATCAATGAGCTATGTGACCGACTAGATGTCAGCTATTGGATTAGTATTATACGAACAAGTTACAAACATAGGTAAGTGGCTCAACAATCCCTGTTCACGATGGTACAGCTATATTTTATGTATTTTCGTTGGGTTTACAGATACCTGGCAGTGTCCTCGCGATATTTGTTCATTGAATCCCATTTATTTTATTCCCATTTAAATTTTTACGTCAATTGTTTCGCCCACTCGTCTCATGAATCAATCAACCTGATTTCAATTAAAAGAAAAGGGGTTTTGAAATGATTTTGTTTAAAACGATTGGCCACGGTAATGGGTGATAAGTGGTGCATTAGGCGGAGATCGCTCGGGGCCACAAATGGTGTCTACTGCCCGTTTTATCGTTGGATGCCGACAACGTTTTATTGTTTATTACGCCCTTTTACGTGTTTGGGATTAGGTACGGATTTTGTAATACAAATAAGATTTTAAGCGAAAGCTTCGGGATGTATTATACTGTTTCTGATTGCGTTTGGGTATTGAATCTACTTCACATGTAGAAGATTTTTTTATTTACCTTAGACGATTTGTTGACGTGTGCTGTCGGGTTGAGAATAATCTCTCCATTTCTACCGTACTCGTGACTAAACCCTTAGTTTAGTTAAAGGTTGATTTTTTTTTAATTGATGGGCTAGTCACTTCCCACTATTGTATTACCTCTTAATTTTTACGTTGTCAAAGTTCGGCTGTGAGTTCAATTTCATAGGGCATCAGTAAATAAGTTCATTGTTTGGCGAGTACCTAATCCTTACTAAAGTAAAAAAAAAACAATTACTCCTTTTAAAGTATCTACAGAGCATAACCCGTATTTAGAAGTGTCCTTACTTTACTGTAGTCTTGTTTTTTCACATACATACATACATACATACATATTCTCACGCCCATATTCCCATGAGGGGTAGGCAGAGCACATGAATTTAAAAATCCAGTGCCACGTTTAGCAAATTCAGGGTAACCAGATAGTTAAACGTGATATTGCGGTGACAGGTTGCTAGCCTATCGTCCACAATACACTAACCCTTTCCCAGAGTCGACTCTTACGACACCCACGGGAAGAAAGGGGGAGGTGCTGTTCTAACCCGGCACCACACGGGTTTTTTCACATGATTCTCTCATATTGTGTACGTGTTAACAACGAAATGTATTTCACTTCCTAACATTGTTAATGTACATAATATTGCTATCGGTATAAAATCGAAGTTTCTTGAGTCTTCTATTTTCCAATCAATAACAGACAGTAATGCAACATTTGCAACAACTAAAAAGTTCCCAACGTTCCCTTACGTCGTTATAAAATGAGGCTCCGAATTACCGTCAATAACTACGCAACAATGTTGACACAAGTGTTAAAAGAAGATTTCCTTTTGTATGATGTTTCTTTTCCTCAGTGCAATTTTAGCTTTACTTATTTAGACTTTATCCACGTTTAATTTCCACCATCCATTTATACCCAAATCTACCATCCGCATTGCTGTTTCTATTTTCCCTATCAGTGCGAGATAAGTACCGCTAATTGAATCTTATGTTAATGGTCTCGTTGAGTATGCACGGAAATAATAGTAAGGCATTTACATATTATTTTACATAAGTCGTTTAAGTCTTTTAAGATCTCGAGATATTCCCGCATGCTTGACATTGGAATAAGTTGAGATAAAACGCAAAACGCGTATTTGAAATTTTATTAAAGACAAAACATACACATAAGACAGCCTTATTACACCTGTGCTGTAAGTATTATTTACGAGAGTATAGGGACTCAGCTATCTGCTAAAAAGAGAGATGAGTGATACTATCTCATTCTACTTACTTAAGTAATATTTGCAAGTGTAAGACTCATTAATAGTAAAATAAACAGATAATTCAATTCACACTTGTGAACCCATGGGAACTAAAACAGCCTAAGCAGGTTAATACTATGTCAAACTCCGCTAATTTGAGAAGAGCAGAAACTATTTTCTCATAAGAAACTATTTAGATTCGTGAAAACTTTTGTAAAGATGTTAAAACGGTCACTAACTAATTTAAAACATTGCAGGTTACCATTTTTTGGTGAATCCTCAATTAAAGAGAGAGTGATATTTAAACTACCGTGAAACTCACTCATCTTATAAAATACGGATAACTCACGTTATAAATCGAGTTTAGCTCGACATATTTCGGGCTAATTCGTAGCCCTTCATCTAGGAGCCGCGGCGGCTGCTGATGCCAGACGCGTACTGCGCACAACTGCTCTCTGCGCGCGAAAAAGGTCGAGCTAAACTCGATTTATAACGTGAAGTATCCGTGTTTTATAAAATAAAGAGAGTGTGGTTTTTTATTTAGATTATTAATAGAAAAACAGTACTTACATTTTTCATAAAAAATATCACGAAGTACCCGTCCTCTCTCAAATGTATTGTCTGAAACAGCATCTGAAACAAAAGAAGGAAGATATTACATTTTGTTTCCAGCCGTATTGTTATAATTTACGACACTTTCATTTCACGACATTTTATATAAGAAAATACATTTTATGATGCTGACTTTCCACTTATTTAAAGTTACTACAAAGTCTTAAATCTCACCTTAATAGTTACAACAATTTCTTTGCTCTTTTATGGCGTAAGTGACAGATTTGTACAACATATTTTATCAGAAAGGGTAGGTACCTACAGGATAATGGTACATATAATATTTTTGTATGCCAACATAGCAGACACCTACCTAATGCTGGGCAAGATACTGAATTTTCTATTATAATGTTATTTATTTGTTATATATATTTTTCTATTAAATTACATGTATGACTATTTTTGCTGTCGTAAAAAAGTTCCCAAATTTACTTTTACAGTATTTTCAGCTGTAGTTAGGTATTTTTCACGATCTCGAATCTTAGGACTGGAATGAAAAAAAAACTATTGCAGAGTATCACATGACTTCATAGTCAAATAAAGCGTATACCCTCGCGTCTTTATATAAAGACGTGAATCGTTATCAAAATTCGCTCGACACGTTTCGGAACAATTCGTAACCCATCATCAGAACCCACACGTCCGGGCATGTCGAGCGAATCTCGATGTGAAGGCTTGAATGCATCCGTTTCATTTTAAAATGAGTGTGTCTCACGGTATTTTGGAGTACCTATTTCAACGCACACTAACTAATAAGAGTGCAAACTTCTCTCAATTCGACGTACCTACCTACTTGTAAAATTGTTAAGTCGTGAATGGTCTTCCATCCCTAATAATAATGACTAAAACAATCATTACGAAATTACTAAATAAACCGTCGAGTTCCGAAAAAGATTAAACTCCTGAGGATCCTCGAAACTTTAATGATAAATATTTTCTTTGAAAACTGATTTCGGGAGCTGAAAATTTGTTAACAATTCTCGCGAACATCAGTCTATGGCTACTTTTACTTAGGGCCATTACAGATTAGGCGTTTTATACGCGCGTACAAACTCGTTTTTGAAAGCACGTATGCACGTACGATGCGCTTTCAAAAACGGTGTGGTTTTGTTTTCTTCGAGCGTTGACGCGCATATAAGCTCGTTATAAGCGCGAGCAAGAAAATGCGACTAACATTTCATACGCGCGTATACGCTCGTTTAAGCGCGTACTCGTACTCGATTTAACGTGGCGCGCGTGTAAGCGCGTGTATACGCCAAAACCGAGTGTATACGCGCGTGTAAAACGCCTAATCTGAAATCGCCCTTAGACCCGGTGTCGGCTGGCGGAATGAGTTTGGAATGCCCTGCACTAATTGTAGAGTTGGTTCGAGTTAAATTAGAGGACCTTCTCGAAACGCCTCCGCCGGAGGCTTCTCAAGACCGTTAGGGCGCACAATTACGCAGTCGTTTTATGGGAGAACTCTATACGCAATAAAGGTACTCGTTATTTATTTAGAGATTTCAGAACAGACGCCTAGAAAAAATGCAATAATATTTGGATGCTATGCCTGTGTGTTTGTGGCCAGCTCTCATATGGGTGTAGCGATTTGGATTGGTGTTTCATTTGAAACTGCAAATACTTCATTTGTCTTTCAATGTTAATAATAATAATGTTACGTCTACGTCTAATGTCAACGCGAAACCATTGTAGGAATTTTTCAAGATGAAACACTTAACATTTTTTATAAGGAATTTGTTTTAAATTGTCATAATATCAAAACATCCCACAATTAGGTACTATTAAAGCTATGAGTGTATGTCAGGTGATTTTCCAAGCAAGTAAGGATTGTAAAATATCAAAGCCACACACACGTATTTGCCATCGCAAAAATAAGGTTCTTATTTAAGTAGTACATTATAGGTACAGTTTTCGGAAAATAACTTAACAAGATTTTTTGTAGTGGGAGTGAGCTCCCGCATCGCTTTTTCCAAGTAAAAGGTACAATTAAGCTTGCCAAGTTAGAATGCGACCACTATAATGTCACCTTTATCCTACAATAAAAATTCACTGTATGGCAACAATTACTAGTACAGTGTCGCGAACTGGCACGTTTACCTTACGAGTATCCGAATTTTAAATAAAATAAGCCCATAACGCTTATCTAGACCCTTTATAAAAGAATACGGTGTATTACGGTTGAAAACTCAGGTGTTTTATGAGGGACGTTCATATTTTAACCAAAATAGGAGGGCGTGAGGGAACAGTCAACGAAATGTATTATTAATGATATGTTGATCCTCTTCCCCTGTCGTCCCTTTTACCGCTCTTTGCTCTTACCCTGGGTTAAAAAAACTAACCACAAAAGGACGTAATACATCACACCTTTAACCGCGCGTAATGCAAAGTGAAAGCTATGATATCTGTCGCTGTTAACGTTCTAATCTATACTAATATAACAAAGCTGAAGAGTTTGTTTGTTTGTTTGTTTGAACGCGCTAATCTCAGGAACTACTGGTCCGAATTGAAAAATTATTTTTGTGTTGGATAGACCATTTATCGAGGAAGGCTTTAGGCTATATAACATTACGCTGCGACTAATAGGATCGAAGAAACATTGAAAACTGTGGGAAAAACGGGGAAAATTAGTCACTATTCCACGCGGACGGAGTCGCGGGCACAGCTAGTAATTTATATATATTACTCCTGACTGATAAATGGAAGATATTGTAAGCAGACGTTGATGTTTGACGTTTTAGAAAGTTAGAAACAGGTCAGGTCAAGAATAGGTACGCGCAACCGACGAGCATGAATGAATGTGGATGAAGCAAAACAGGAATGTCTGGATCGTAGGAAAAGGAACAAAGTAGTCTCTGCTACCCCAGTAGGAAAGAGGGTTGACGGTATTGTAACCAGGATGTGGTATAATGTATAATGTTGCGTTGATTTGGGCTAATGGAGAGAATGAATGTAACAAGGCTGTGCAAGCTAATTTACAAGGGACGTGTGTTAGAGCAAGTCGGGCAAGGGCGCCCTCTAAGAACGAATATAGACCAGATCAGCGGTAATGAACGCAAATGAGGCTAGATCAATATATCACTGTAGAAGCGGATGGTTTCTGTAGTCTCTGCCTACCTTGCAGCGAAAAGGGCGTGCGTGTTAATGTATGTATGTATGTACGTAATAATTATATTTTAGTTTTAAACACTTTTAATAACTCAACATGCATTGTTGTAAGCAGTATTTCCACCAAAAGGTTGCCTTTGATCGAACGATAAGAGTTTTAAGATTTTGATTTTCACCATCACCGCATATATATAGTTTTAATTGACCAAATACGAGTAACATTGACTATCAAGAAAATATATACGAATAATAACTCACTTCATGACACTCGAATACATGACTAGTTCTCGAGTTATCGAAGTGTTTCTTCGATACGTTAAAGTTTTTTTAACTATAAATGCTTTAAGCGCGTAACGTAACGTACAACGACATAACTTGCAACACATTTAAATAAAAACCTTGAAACGTGTTTAGCGTCTTTGGAACCCTAATAACCATATTTCTCTTGGCTTTAAGACCAGCCCAAAAATCGCATCGCAGTTCCTCATTAATGTGATTACGGCGGTCCGTGAGATCTTTTGTCGTCGTCAGACTCCGTTTACAACGAAAAATTGTAAGTAGGCACGATCATTATTCGTTCAGTTCGTTAGATGACGAGCTCAGGATAAAGCCTCTTTGACCTTGTCGTTAATTACTTCGTGTGCTTTATTTACAGCCCTCTGAAGACCCTTGCGATGAGTGCGCTGTGAAAATTGGTAAACATTATTAAATTAGAGATCCTGATGTCGTTGTTTGCTTGCGAATTCGGGGCGTTGGTAATGAGATGACTAGGGCAACTGATTTGCAGCTAACAATGTAAAAAGGGAATCTTTATAATTTTGACAGAAGAATTAACGAAAGAGCCAAAAATATTCACAATGTTGAAGTAATGAGATCATTTTTTTTTTGGTTTTTGACCGTGTTGATAGATTTTTGTCGTTGACTGTACAGCGATTAATGTATTCTAAAATTACCAGCTCAAACCAACAATTTAAAGCTACTACCGCCATTCAGTAGAATCCTGGGTAGTTTCATCCTCAGATATTAGGTACGACATTTTATCCTAAGAAAAAAAATCCCTATCTAGCATAATAGTATTCAAATGCAAATGAAAATGATAATAGTGTAGTATGATGCAAAAGAGAAAAGGTTTCATTCTAAACATAAATAAAACAAATGAGTGTTTGTAGATACATTTCATTCAGTGTAAAACTTTCATAACGTTGAAACTTTTCAATCATGGAACTAAGTAAATCGTGACATCCTGAAAGCGCGGGCGCCGTGTAAAATCCTGAACATTTTTTAATTAAAACTGAACAAATGTATATTTCAAAGTTCCCATCGCTACAAAGCTCTCTCCGTTGAACCGATAGGTATTGAAATCTAAATTAGAAATAGCTGCAGCTGATTCGACACGTTTGTTTGCATTTGAATTTCTGGATAGATTCGCTAACGGATTCTAAACGGAATTAGTTAACGCCAGCTGAAATACGATCTTTGACGTCTCAAACATCAATTGACAACTCGTGCTATTTGTACTTCCTCATAACGACATCGTGCAAACTATACTTGCATAAAATAGGAGTGCGTACTGGGTTAAAATATATAATTTTAATTAGTCCATTATTACATTACGAAACAAATTGAGAAACGGTTTTGTGGTAAAAAAAAATTAAACATCGGTAAAGGCTTTTATAAATAATTGTTTCAACACTGTTCTCATAACAATATTTATATTAAGAGAACATAACAATATAATATTTATTAACCCCCCATTTACTCCAGTAAATTTTACAATTCGGGTTTTAAACTTATTTCGCGTCTTAAACTTATTTTTTCTCTAACATTCGGATGCGTCGCAGCATTCAAACTTTCGGAAGGACTGAAGTGCCGAAGTTTTAATTCCTCCTTGCCGTGTGAGATTTTTCAACTAACCGCACTTGGTCGTTAATATAAGTTCTAACACTAGGGTGAACAATCGACCGGCATAACACGTTCACGATATCTGGTTATTTATCCAAAAATGATTCACTAATTGTTTTGTAATAGTGAAAGTCTAAATCCGTTTGAAAGTACGTAAGTTTAATACGCGATAAAAATCCGATTTATTCAATATTACTCATGATTTATTTTCTTGCAAAAATATTTTTACATGAAAACATTTAACATCTGTAGTTTTATGATAAAAAAAATCGAAACACTCTGTACATTATTCTGACAATGACACAGGTGATGAAGAACGTCTTTTTTTAATTCACATGGATATTTTAAATGAAATTACTATAACCATTAATTATTTTATCAAAGTAAAAACTTTGATCATTTTTATCAAGCACTAGATTTTGCCCGCGGCTCCGCTCGCGTTAAATTCGGGGTATCACAGAAGAGATAGCACACATACCAATTTATAGCTTTCTACATTGAAAACTTCCACCCCTCACTCTAGGGAAATGGGGGGTTTTGAAGAGACAAAAAGTAGCCTATGTCACTCTCCAAGCCCTAAACTATCTCTACCTAAAAAATCACGTCAATCCATCGCTCCATTTAGCCGTGAAAGACGGACAAACAAACAAACACACTTTCACATTTATATGTATATTGGTACGGATATTATGTCCAAACAGTTTTCAAACTTTTACTTGCTTGTATTTTTATTTCCACGTTTACTTTTCAAACAACATTTACTTTTATTTTTACAATAAACCTAACACTGCCAATGCCTAAGTAATTATTTTATTGCTCTTGTGTACAATACGACGTGAAAAGCAAACGCCAGATCAAAATTAATTATTGATACACGTGCTACATGCAATGTGAAAGAAGTTTCTCTTATTCGAATCCACTTATAGTTAGACCTTAATTATTTCAGCTGAGTTGTTGTTTGTTGCGAACTTGCCAACTTAACTTTTTGGTTTCTTTGACTTCTAATTGATTATTTATTGCTATAATTACTCGCTGGATTTTCTGGATACTCTCTTAACGTCCAGACATGTAACGTAAGCTACCTATTGTTCGACAGTTTAACTCCATTGTTCGACAACCTGCTTTTCACTTTTATTGTCATTTTACAAATAACTGGGATATGTTATTATTGATAATTAGTGAAGGAATTATTGATGCTTTCGTTGCACTTGAGTCAAGTCCCAAGGTATCTTGGCAGAAATTAGACTTTTTCCTCCCTTGTGGAACAATGTAAACCACCTGCAAGATAGCAATAAACGATTTTAACTCAAAATCAGACACCTGTATTCCAAAACAGATACAAGACTAAAACTCCCAAACGTGCGACACTTGGAACAAACAAAGTCAATGAATACACAACGAAAGTTAATCAACACACCTGTAATTTTAAATTGGCGACTATGAGGTCAGCCGTCAATCCGGGAATAGGGACGCAGACGCGGCCGGAACAATCCGAGTGGATTTCCAATTTCCTACAGTAGCCATGGAGTATTTTTAGAGCATGACTTTAATATGGAAATGGGACGAGATGGGTTTCATTCGCATACTGTAGTGACCGTGAGGATAAAGAAAAAAAAGACGTTTTTAGAGCTAGTCCGTACCCCTTTGAGCGATTTCAGATTAGGCATTTTATACACGCGTATACGCTCGGTTTTAGCATACGCGCTTACACGCGCGCCACATTAAATCGAACATGCGTGTACGCGCTTAAACGAGGGAATACGCGCGTACGAAACGTTGGTTGCATGTTCTTGCTCGCGCTTATACGAGCTTATGCGCGTCAACGCTCGAAGAAAACAAAACCGCACCTGTGCGCTACATACACGCGCTTTCCAAAACGAGCTTGTACGCGCGTATAAAACGCCTAATCTGAAATCGCCCTTTATCTAGAAGACGCCTGTACCTACTTTTACTCAAATGGGAAAGCAATGGCTCGCGAAACGTTACATAGACAAAATCATGACTGTTTTACGCCTGAATTCCGTTTTAGCAGTTTTAGGTTCAATAAGTAAGATTTAAGGGTTATAATAATTACAGGTTGATTACCTGTCGCCTTAAAGTATATCTAAATCTATTTCCTTAGTCGCCTCTTATTACATCCACGGAATAAATGGAGAGGTGTTATTCTAACCTGACATCACAAAGGTCAAATTAAATTATGATGATACAGAAGAAATTTAATGACGAGTTGTTTGTTAGTAATTGAAAAACCGATACCAAATGGAAATAATGGAATTAAAAATCCAAGTAAAACTTGAAATTGAAACCTCGTTCAAGCTAATTTTAAGTGTGAATTAATTTGCAAATTGTGTATGGTATTACCGATGTTGCTGGTCAAATATTTTTCTAGGCGGTATACATACATACATATACATACCCCTGTAATCCCAAATGGGGTAGGCAGAGCATACGAACCGTTACACAATCAAAACCATGTGTATTTTACATGCGTTTATGACATCCACAGAAGAAATGGAGACGTGTTATTCTTAGACCGACACCATACGGTAAATATAGCATAGGTAATATAAATTATGTTGATTCTTCATGACATCGACAAAATTGCTGTTTCAATTTACAATCACCAGGTCCCAGTGTAATACGCTGATCTGGGGTTTCTATTATTTTAGGCAGGAAACATCTCTATTTGGCAAGCACCACTGTTTTAGGCACAAACAAAACAATCGAAGATATTGTAATATTGTCTGCAGAGTTACTGTGTTGTTGTTATTCAATCCTGTTGCTGTAATTCAAAGTTCTAAGCCCGGAGTAAACATAAGTAAAGTGTATGTTTATTTTATGCCAGTATATAACCACACGAATATACAGTAAAGTGCATTGAAAATGGGTCGAGTTGCATGTTACTTTTTGAGCTAGCCAACTTGTTTTTTTTTTGCTTGTGAGTGTACTAAATAATTTTAAACAAAAAAAAAACCGACTTCATATTAGCTTTATCCTG
>BHDV01004315.1:235517-250303 GCA_005406045.1 Adoxophyes honmai
ACCTGTCCTCAACTTGCCTCTATGTAGTATTTCCCAAGTGCGCAATCATGTTAAGGGCCGATAGGACCTTCTTACATCAATGTTTCTGCGTAGAATTTGATTGTATACGTATACCTCGTTACGCTTCTCGGAGGCTCTTCCCTACTTCCCAGAAGCATCTCAATACGACCGTTTTCCGGATATGTCGGGGGCAGGAAATCGAGGAGAGGGAAACCTATAATAATTACGAGATTACAACTGCGTACCCAGGAGCACGGATCTTTTACAAATTGATCAAAATAATGGGTTCCTTTCAGCCCTTGTGTAGTAAATTGATATGTTCTATTTTAGTTGGGGACTGCGGTTTGTGACGCGTCTTTAGTTTGATCTTTCGTTTTCAATTTAAGTGTATTTTTGCTGATATTACTCACTAAAAACTCAAGCTTGTGTGTTGAGGGATTCGCATTAGTGTGATCCTATCCTAGTATAATAAATAATATTAGATTTTTGACGGGACGATTTGAATACTTTTCAAGGCGATTGGTAGATGCATGCTCGAGATAGGGAAGAGTGGCGGAAGAAAGGTGAGGACTTTGTCTAGCAGTGGGATGTACTGTTAGGTTATATGTATACATATAAAGCTAATTTACGTAGCTTTTTGTGTAGGTACGTATAATATAAAACAGTTAAGAACAAACTAAGAAGGGTGAATGTGATTGCGTTACGTTACGTAACGAGTTATGTGAATACGAGTATTACTCTATTAGTGCAATGTTTCACATGCGGCAAACAAGCGAAGCGATGCAAATTTCCTGCGCCGAATACAACTTCAAGTTTAGTCTCGTCTTCTTGATATCAACTTACTTAATTAGCAAGCTCGAAATGCCACTTACGTTACAAGCTCTGCCAATGAAGAAACATTGCTTCGCTGCATGCGAAGTTAAGCCAATTAGTCTCTGAGAAAGAAAACTACGGTACACGCATCTTGGTTAAGATGGGAACTAAAGGTAAGTTTAACTTTGTTCTGGGTTTAGATCTAGGAATAATAAAGGTAGAATTATTGTTACATACACATTCGTATGTATAAGACGCCTGTATTTCCAAATGGGGTAGGCAGTGCACAAAAAACGCTACACAAACAAATCTATGACATTTCACATTACTTATAGGCTTACAAACTTGGGAAGATTTTTTGAAGTGGGTGTTATGAATTTAAGTTTATTTGGGTTATGTCTCATGGACGTATTTTTTTGTTCCCCAGCTTAAGTTTTGTCTATATAGGGTTAAAAAAGAGGTTTTAACATACAAAGAAAAAAGTTAACTCAGTTTGCCTGATTTATTACGATCATAGGAGAACTAAGGTACACCCTTACACGTCCTAGATTAGTTTAGGGTAATCGTAAATTTAGTTACATTTATCTGTTGTTTTTACATGAACGTAAAAATCATGCCTATGTTTTTAAACGAGGAAGGCCTAGCACACAATACCCACATATTGAAAACCTTGGTTCTTCATGTTTCGTAGCCACTTGCATGATTTTATGTTGAAACATTGATGAAAGTAGTACCTATAACAGTGACAGGTTGGTAGCCTATCGCCTATCGCCTATAGCATCCCTAGAATATAATATAGGTATCTTCTTAGTCAACTCTTACGACATCCAATGAAGAAATTCCGAGGTGTTGTTCTAAACCCGACACCACATGGAGTACTACGTAGGCCACACTGAAAGTTTTGCACTCCTGGCCTCTCGTAAATATTTGAATTTCGAATTATGTCATTTTAGGAAGTATAGTTTATTGTTTATGGAACTGAATAGTTGTTGGCGGCAAATTGATCGTCATTTGTTTTTTCTGGCGTTTTGAAGTGAACAATTTGCACTGAAAATGGGTTTGACGCGAAAAGATTTTAGAGCATTGATTTTTTACGATTTTAAAAGTTCTCTTTCTCCGCAAGAATGTAGTACTCGCCTTCAAAATGCTTTTAGGCTTAAAGCACCACATTTGAGCTCTGTGAGACAGTGGTACGCTGAATTTGATATAGACCGGGTTTCTCTCAATGACGATTCTCGTGAAGGTCGGCCGTCTACTGCGGTCACTGAAGAAAACGTAGCTACTGTCAGGTGACTTATAGAGAAAAACCGACGCATTACCTATGAAAATATCCGTGGACAATTAGGGATAATCATGAGACAAGTATAATTTTTTTTACAAGAAAATTTAAAAGTTAGAGAACTTTGTTGTCGATGGATTCCCCACGAACTGACGTCGACCCAGACACGAGCCCATGTTGATTAGTGCCTAGAAATGCTGCGAAAATATGACCACGGGCGATCAAATGCAGTATATGATATGGTAACAGAAGACGAAACATGAATATATTGTTATGAACCGGAAAAAAAAACAGCAGTCGAGTGAATGGGTCTTTGAAGGTGACCGAAGGCCAACAAAAGTGCACCAAGCAAAAAGCGTTGGCAAACAGATGATCGCTTTTTTTTAATCAAAAACCGGCCCTATTTGTACTGTGTCACTAGATAATAAGAGAACGGTTAATGCTGAGTGGTACACAACCATTTGTCTGCCCATAGTCTTTGGTAAAGTCCGCGAGAGACGACCACGGAGCCGCATTCTCCTGCATCATGACAATGCGTCTCCTCACACCGCGAAGAAGACAAAGGCATATTTGGATTCAGAAAAGGTGGAGATAGTGACTCATCCTGCTTATAGCCCAGATCTCGCACCCTGCGGTTTTTATCTTTTCCCTAAAATCAAAGCTTTGATGAGAGGTTTGACATTTAAGACCCCCTAAGAAGAGGTGACGACGTTCAACGAACACGTCGAAAACATGGCCTCAAGTGATTGGGCCTCATGCTTCGAAAAATGGTTAGAGCGTATGTTTAAATGCCTAAAATGTAATGGGGAACATTTGGAGAAACAATAAATGTATAATTATAGTTATAAGTTGTTTTATTTAAAAGTTACGCAAAACTTTCAGTGTGGCCCTAGTATATCAACGTTTTTTTTTCGTATATAAAATTATACTTTTTCTGTTCTCTCTTCTCTCTCGGGCCAGGTAAAGTTTTTTGTTCCACAAACATACGTAGAAAGCGTACTCGTTACATGATTGATTTTGATGATGATGGATTCGATATTTCCATTACCGCACACGTTGTTCGTCGGGTATTATTCGGCTGTAGGTAGAAGTCAGCGTTATTCTGTACAGATAGAGTTTGTAATTATTTTTAAAACATTTTGTTGCCTCTGACGCAAAAAGGGGTGCTATTTGTTATAGTGCTATTCGCAAGTAACAGACTAAATGTAACTAAAAAAATAGAAAGCATTTTTTTCCGTTTGCGTTTACATCAAACGTTTTTTACTTACATACACCCAAATGGGGTAGATGTTACATAGATCGCCATTACTATTTAACGTTTTACCTATAGCCAATTTTGACATTTCAGCATAATTGTGTATGCCTTAACCCATTTCCTGACTTAACACTTTGCTCGTGGATATTAAGCCAAAAGCCACGAACGGCGAAAACTAAAACAAACTTGCATAATGCGCGTTCGTTCGCTTTCCAGTTTCCCTCCACAAAAGTTGCATCGCGAACGTTTGTCTGCCAAGACAGCTCTCACGAGGGACCAGTAGCTGGTTATAGACAAAGTAGTCAAATAATTCTTAAACTTGGTAACACAGTAACAACTACTTCGGAAACTTCGACGTGGCGAGTTCACTTTCGAAGTTGTAACACCAGTGGAAATATAGCACGCGCACCGTATTAAATTTGTTAAATGGTAACTTCGTGCGATTTCGTTTGTATAGGTTTAGAGGAGTTATTATTATATCCACCACAAAAAGCAGCAGGCAGATGAAGTATTGTCGACGACTCTATTGGGCTCTTTGAAATAAATTGTTATCTGGATTGATTTTAATATTACGTAGCTACAGCAAGTTTTTATAGCATTTTTTAAAAAAATTCTCACCGTTTGAACCTTCCCTGGACTACGACAGACATTTCAAAACCAAAATCAGTTAACTTGGCCGCTCTAGAGTTTTAGCGAGGCTAAGGAACAACAATCGATTTTTATATTAAACATAGAACAGAACTGTTGTATATTTTTATTGTTTGTTGGCGAAAGTAACAAGCAAGTTTTACAAAAAATAGAACAGATACGAATTTAGTTTACAGCTTGAAAACTTAAATAAAATAGCCAGTACATAATATCAAAATCTTATAGTACTACCTATTTCAACAAGAACATAAGGTCATGCCAAGGAAAATGTTCTTCACTCCAGGTACCTACTATCAAACCAATCGATACCCGATGCACCAGATAAGTTATTTACAATGAACTTTAGTGACATCGGATTGCTAGACGAAGGGTGAAGTGAAGTTTACACTGACAACATTACGAGGTGGGTCAAAAATCTCAATAGGACCAATGTTCGACTGTACACTAGTAAATAGACACACTGAATATCGATATATTTTATTTTTCTTCACAGAGGATACAGTGACGGGATCTTCATGTCTTTGACGGCATTGGTGGTTGTTCATTTCCTTCAAAGGAAATCGAGAGCTCGAACGCAAACAAGCAACTGAGTATTGATAGGTAAATGCAGGGTTCCAGGAACGATATATTATGATAGACATGCAGAGACAGCCGTTTGCAGATGTAAGTGAAGTTTAGATCAATATAATGTTATTATACAACAAACAACGACCATGCAAGGGGTAACCTACCTTGAGCTGCTTGTTTGTGTATTTGAGTGTACGATCAGCAGTTCTGGCAAAGGGTTAGTGTATTGTGGGCGATGGGCTAGCAACCTGTCACTGCAATATCACGTTTAACCATCTGGTTACCCTGAAATTGCTAAACATGGCACTGGATTTTTGAATTCAATGTGCTCTGTCTATCCCTCTTGGGAATACAGGCGTGAGAATATGTATGTATGTATGTATGTAGTAGTTCATCACTCACGTGCTTTACGGAGTATAATACCGTTTACTAGCAGCTGAAAGTTTATGTATACATAGATTGAGAACATGCAGTTCTTCAGGCGAAGGTTGACTTATTTGTATATTATCCTTTTCTAAATTTTCTGCTTTTATGTTGATGATCATCTATGTTGTGCTACCTTTACTTGTATGAGTCCGCTGTGACTTCTTAGCAGTGATTATTTCAAATGAACAAATGTTGAAGTTCAGTTTTTGTGACCAAATTAAAGTATTGCACTAATTCGGAATATAAAGACAAACAATGTCCAAATGAGTACGCGTAACTATTTTTTGTGACTCTCTTACGATATCCACGGTAGAAATGGAGAGGTATTATTCTAAACCCGATACCACACGGCTAATACGGGTATACTATATAGATATATACCTATATTATGTCCCAAAGGACCCGAGATGAAGATTGCTTGTAACCAAAAATAGCATCAGCTAAAATTGTACCGCCATAACTTAATTCTAGTCTACGAGTATTAATAGCAAAGTTAATTTTCCTAATTGATAGAATTGTTGCTAGAAATTGGTATCAACGCAAAAGTAATTGAGTAAGTAACTGTTCCTTTAGCTAAAGCAGGGCATTGTCAAGTTTCCGTATTATATATTGTGTGCTAGTTTGATGCGTTTGTTGTGAAAAGCCTTTGATTCATTGTTAGCTAACTCAGTTGTTGAAAGTTCCCATATTCAGGCACTACGATGAAGTTAATGTACAATTTATTAACAAAAGTGCTAAATTTAGACTAGTTAGTGCAAAATTAAAATCAAAAATTTATTATGTGGCCTATTTGCCTGTAAGAATAACATACATACATACATACATATTCTCACGCCTGTATTCCCAAGAGGGGTAGGCAGAGCACATGAATTCAAAAATCCAGTGCCACGTTTAGCATTTTCAGGGTAATCAGATGGTTAAACGTGATATTGCAGTGACAGATTGCTAGCCCATCGCCCACAATACACTAACCCTTTCCCAGAGTCGACTCTTACGACACCCACGGGAAGAAAGGGGGAGGTGCTATTCTAACCCGGCACCACACGGGGAATAATAACACCCTGTCCATTTCTTTTGTAATAAGAGGCGGCTAAAGAAAAATTAAGACATAAGTATTGTGACATTTTGTGTGCTCTGTCTACACTTTTTGGGAATACAGGCGTGATGTACATATGTTACCCAATTTACGAATTGGGTTTTATTTACCACTAGCTGTGCCCGCGACTCCGTTCGCTTGGAATAGTGACTAATTTTCCCCGTTTTTTTCCGCATTTTCCACTGTTTCTTCGGTCCTATTAGTTGCAGCATGATGTTATATAGCCTAAAGCCTTTCTCGATAAATGATCTATCCAACACAAAAATATTTTTTCAAATCAAACCAGTAGTTCCTGAGATTAGCCCGTTCAAACAATCAAACAAACTCTTCCGCTTTATAATATTAGTATAGATTTACCCTATTTACCATTTTAAAGGTAAGTTACATCAAAGTGGTGGCAAAGAGCGTCAGCCGACTACACTTTTCCTCTTTTACGGGTTTTACAGACCACGCCTTTGAGTATCCGCAATCGACCGAACCCGTAATCCAGGTTTAAGTCCCGGGAATGATCGTTAATGTTGCCATAACTCCTAAAGTGGTAACAAATATTAAACCACATACGTCTATTTGTAGACGTGCTTAAGAGGATAGGAGTCGCACCACTTCTCCATACAAACGTAGTCCCCTGTTTTCTACAAATTTTAATTGCCCTTGCTATGCCCCTACGATTTGCTTTTATCGATATTCTAAATAAAAAAAAAATAAAAAAAAATAGAAAATCGATAAAAGCAAATCGTAGGGGCATAGCCACAACAGATACAAATTTAATGAAAAAAAAATTTTAGCTCTAATGTCATTATTCACGGAGAAAACAGGGGACTACGTTTGTATGGAGAAGTGGCGCGACTCCTATCCTCTTAAGTTCGTGGCTTCTGGAGTGGGTAAGGCGTTTAATTTTAGGAAAGAGAGGCTTGAGATGGAGAATGCGTGGGTGTTTTTTGCGAAGGACTACAGATTGGGTCGGAACGTTTTTGCCCGCGAATTCGTCTGTTATACAGATGTATGAATTAGATATTGGCATCAGTAATAGACAAAAGACTTTTATTTAATATCGAATTATGAACAGGCGTCTATTTTACAACAAACAATAAACACACTATTATCTTTTAGTTAAAATGAAATGTCCATTACTGGTGCGTATCGGCTCAAACTGTATGGTGTCGGGTTTAAAATAACATCTCTCCATTTCTTTTGAGGATGTCGTAAGAGGCGATTAAGAAAACAGGTTAAGGTAAATTTTAGGCGACAGGCTAGCAACCTGTCACTATTATATTATTATCTCTTTCATCAGTGTTTCAACCTAGAATTATGATGTAAGTGGCTACGAAACGTGAAATAGTTCTTATATTCTATCTTAAATAGTAGGTTTTGTCTATGTCGCCTTTCGTGTGCTCTGTCTACTATTTGAGAACAGAGGCGAGATGTTTCTATAATGGAGTCTGATAATTATACTTCATAAATGACGTTAGATTACTTACATTAGTCTGTCAAAACTGTCCCTTACGAAATCCATTAAAGAAATGGAGAGGTCTAAATTCTAAGCCCGACAACACACGACAAGTATCAGTGGTGAAATTTTATTGACTTTACAAACTAATATATAACAACAAGTTTGCACCATAACAATGACAACCCTAAATTACATGATTTCAATGAATTTTCACGACTAATCACATGATTTCGTTATTATTATTATGCAAGGCACCCCTCACAATAATTAGCTCACCATGCACTTGACCTAATTTTACTCGGCCATAATCGGCCACATAAAATAAGAGTAATAAATAAAACACGCCCTACATCCCAGGATAAATTCTGTTTATCCAAAGTTATAATTGTGATTCTTTTTTCGTCTTCGAAAAGTTATTTGCGACAAAATTTTACCAAGTAAGTATTTAAATTGACAAAAGTTTACGGGGAAAATCCTCTCTCGATGTTTGCGTCCCAATTTCTTATTTACAGCTTCCATGTAATTAAAAAGAATGACAACACTTTGGCTGAGAAATATTAGAGGAAGTGAGCTTGGCTTATGTGAGGTCGAGTTAGAATAACCTCTCTATTTCTTCCGCGGATGTCGTAGACGCGACTAAAGAGGTTGGGGTATGTTTTCGGCGACAGGCTAGCAACCTGTCACTATTTACATCTATACCTTTTCCTCCTATTTTTAAACCTAATGTTGTGCTGAAAATTGCTACGAAACGTGAAAATAAATAGTCATGGTATTGTCTTTCTCGTTCCGTGTGCTCTGTCTACGATATTAGGGAACAGATAAGGTAAATGTACCAATGCCCGACGCCTCAATGCCCAATATATGACACCCATTGTCACCTGTCTTATTATAACTTGGTTGCAAGTGCCATGTATTGGGTCATTGTCGAGCACAGGGACGTTTACGTTATGATTGTGTATTGTTATATTATATTTGTATGTTTTGATTCCCCATGTTTATTAATTTCGTCTTTCTCTGTCTGTGAGAGATTATCACCATCCTATCTTTCCGTTATACCTACCAATGATCAAACGGCGTATAAACCCAACTCATAACCCTAAATTCTAGGATGACAAGTACACCACCGCATTTTCAATACCCTGACCGTCAAAAGTACCGCTTCCAATAAATTCTAGCCCATCCCAGGTGTATTTTAGAACGAAAAGCGTGACGTCACCGCGATAAATAAGGCTTGACAACCTAAATGGAGGTAGGCCTGAAAAAATATGGCGGCATTAAATTTAAAAGACTTCTTGCCGCCAGTCAGTGGCACTTTGTTCAACAAAATAATGGCTATAATTATGCACCATTCAAACCACTCAACGGGAATCCTTTTTTTTAATGCAAAGTTTCTCGGGGCAGTAAATTTTCATTTACAGCTACCCCGTTGTGCACTCTTACTGACCGTTAAGGCGTTGTAAAAACTTTCGCTTTTGAAAATGTTTCTTTCGTACCCTCGCTCTTATTTATTACGTTCCCTACAAGCACAATATTACACAAAGTTGAAACTTTGGACTTGCACCCAAAAAGTTGGTCTTGAAAGCGTCTGGACTGATGTCGAAATATTTAAGGCAAGAATCATATCAAATTAATTAAAGTACGTTGAGTTACAAATGTGATATTTTAAATTAGACTGAGACTTAGGCTGCCTGCCCACATACTGAGTAATAACTCTACGTAGTTTGTCTATTAGGTAACATAAATATTATCAATTAAATGATGCGTATCTAACCGATGTAACACTACCAGCAAAGCTATTGGTTGCCGATGATGGGTAACCCGAAAAATGACGAGTGAAGTTCGATAAAATAACGTGACTTACATTTCTCTAATAAGAGTTTAACTGTAGTTTTGTATTTAATTTATCAATGAAAGTTTAGCAACAAAAAATCATGAATTATTTACTATACCATGCCAAATTAAATTCAGGAACAACATTAGTTATGAAACCTCTGACATTTTCGTTTCAAACTATAAAGACCGGTCCAGTTTTATTGAAACTTATTAAAATATTGCAGCAACTAAATTCATTCATTCAAATGTTACAAAGCCTACAAACACACAATCAAACGTAATTAATGCAAAACCCATCTCAACAGTCACCTGTGTTGATTTCTCAGACGTTCACTCATCAACTGACAAAGCACCACGGTGGATTACGGAGATTACCAAAACAAACCTTCAGAAACAAGGGACGGCAGTGACATATCTCTCGGCACGCAAACCACTCAAATCCCGATAATAAATTAAGAAAAATCTCAAGACATTATCTTGCGACATAATTTGGTAAGCGATCGCTTTGAGAATTAATTGAGTGCGCAGGTGGTCGGAGAGCGACGGATATTGCGCGGAGTTATTGTCGTCGCGCGGAGATTTATGTTGGGACAACATGCTTGGATCATGTGCGTTTATCTTCAGAATGGTTGAGAGATTTGAGTACGTAAATGGAATTACGAAGCGCGGTGTGGCTGTTTAATACATTACCTAGGTAAGGACAGTTTAAAGAAGTTCTGAGGCATTATATTTGTTTGATTTTCCTAATTAAAAGGGGCATACACAAACTTAAATTTATAAGCATTCCATAAAAGCAATAAAACTAAACAAAAGACGAAAGAAATCCAAAAACGCTGGTCGCATTTCCCGCAGCAATGCACGAGGAACTTTAGCTTTTCAGTTGAATTGAAAAGCATTTTCTTTCTATTTATTGCACTTAATATTTTTATTTGTTGTGATTCAATTATTGCTTATTGATAGATTTGAATAGAAAGAGTAAAGTTTTTTCTTCTAATTTGTTGTCTGAGTTTTGATGGCAAACGTCTATAATTCTGCCCTTGTTCAGAAGAAAGAGTCCCAAAAAATAAAGTTAAACGTGCTGGTGACACCTACAAACAACGTTGCAACTTTTATTATAATAATAAAGACAGATAAACCACACCGAAACCAATCAAACTAATTAAGCGCGTGCTCGCCGCTGAATGGGTATCGGATGGCCAATGGGCTTTGTGATCCTGCTTTGAGCTAATTCTGTGGCGGTTCACTCTGACTGAGTTGCTATACCTGGATGCCTCCGCCATTGCATTACCGGTGCTACACCTGAAATTAACAACTAGACGTTGAAATTAATAAACGCCTATACAGCGCCCGATTTGTTGGTATCACAGAGATAATAATGAAATGACTGCTTAATATAACGTAAATTAAATTTCGCTATATTTTGGTAGCCAAACATTTGTTCGGGATGTTCTCTAATGGAAAATATTAATGTGATTTGATTATTCGTAATACGGATGTTGACTTGCTTAAAATATAATTATCATCTTAATTAGACCGCCAGTTATGTTTTGGCTAAAATAAATATGAGATATCTATACTTTTTTTATTTATCAAATAACTGAAAATCGATAATGGTACGGACAGCTGCAGAGAAAGGTAATCCCCCAGTTAAAGATCATTGTATAGGCGGGGGGTTACTTTTCTCTGCAGCTGACTGTACCTACAGATCATCAAACTTCCGATTAGTGTCATTGTGATATCACGCCTTGGTAAAAATTTTATCTACAACGTAGTGTGATGTAACTCGAAACTTCCAAACTGTATCCTTGTAATTTTTTGTTTGTATAATAGTAAATCTCCGTCTCTCAAGTCTTGATAGAAAACACCTTCGGTTACTGTTTAGTGTTCAATTTACACCTTCATTAGTGCGAGGGTACATTTTCAACTCTTGTTAAAAGGTAACTCTCACTCGCACTAAGTAATCAAAATGTCAGCATCTATATCTCGTGTAATCACATAGTGTATTCGTAGAATTCTGCGAATGTCAGACGAACCCTACTTTACGCTGTCCCCTAAAATTTAATGCAAACCCATAGATAGTGGAATCTCGTAAATAACCAACCTTGGTTCGGTTATTGACTAATTGGCAGCTGCCCTGCCTGTTTCAGGTGTCCTATTGCAGAGACGGCTTCTAACGTTCGATTTTATTTTTGGACGTTATTTTTTAATAATTGAACTGGTATCTCAAATATCCGCGGTGTATTTTTGATGGTTGTTTACTTTTATAAAAATCTTTTTTTGGAAAATACGAATACATAAATGAAAAAATGTTGCGTTCACGTCATAATAATTTCAGACTTTAAAATGCTTACCTATTTTATTTTGTTGTAAAAACTTTTAATCCGATCTTGATTAAATCTATATCACGTTAAAAAACTAAAATGAAATCAACTTTATACATTTGCGACTTTTCACCTGTTTTAAGAGATTTTTTATACCATTTTCAGCTAATGATCATCGTTTTGTTTATGGAGCATTTTGTGTGCTTTGCCTACCCCATTTGGGAATACAGGCGTGATTGTATGTATGTATTTTTAGATAAAAGTCAGTTAGTAGAGTAGTAGAGTGCTAAATAATGTCTAACTATTAGAACCAAGTGCTCCTCCTGAATAATTATTTACCTCTCAAAGGTCACATTAATCTCACCTATTAACCGTTAACCAAATCACGTATGAAATTACGAAAAAATCCTAAGTCCCTGATCTTATTAAGAAGTGTTTGGCGGCCAAGTTTCCTCAGACGTCGCCGAAGTATCGGGCTCTCGGTACCCAACGCACGTCCATCTCAGCTATCGTCGGAAACAACGCTATAGAATTTGTTACGCCCCTTTATCATACAAATCCATTTTATTTCATAACTTCAGTGCTTTCATTTCCATTATCACGTTCGATGCGGAAATTGGCAATTCACTTTCGTCGTGTCATTGTAAACAATATACTTTTTGCTTCTAATCATCGCGGCCTGAGCTCTGACACAGATATTTTTACGACTGTTTGGTTAATCGACGGATACTTTGGACTATTATCATTATTTTAAGTCTGTAAGGTTGTCTCACTACTGAGCAAAGGCATTTTTATCATGTCCCTAGGTCTTGAGATGACTTCAGGCATCCGCAAACAAAGATAATATTCAGATAATCGCGCTAGCGACGATTGTGCTACCTGGGCTGTGGACTATGATATTAATTATATTCAAATATAATGTTATATACTTATTTCACAACCTAACAAATTTTAAAAGTTTACAGCAAAATACTTGAGTTACACGGCCCATACCCACAAAGTTTACAGTTCTCATAACTAACAAACAGTTCCAAAGAGCACTTGAGGCACAGGTTTGAACGGGCTCTCTGAATACCGGAATTAAGGCCATTAGCGTACTGACAGAAGGATATCGAAATACCCGCGGTACCGAATCGTAATCTCTTCCCAATGAATAGGTATTACAACCACAAACTTTTGAAATACAGAGAAAACGGGACCAAATTTCTCCCTCAAAATATTGCTATGTAAATTTCGGAATTTGAGCTCTTAGCCATATTTGGGCTGCTTGTTAGTGAGTCATATAAGCTTTCCAATTTTACCGCCACAAGCTTTTGAATATGCGGAAGAATTTCTCACTGAATGGGTTTCAGCTTTGACGAAATTTTACACTTTTTCGATTGGAACCGTTCTCGTTCATACGGGGCTCATGAATCGCATGAACTCGGTGAAGGATCGACTCGAGTACTTGTATCGTCGGGCGAACGAAGGCTTTGTTCCGTATTCAAAAACAAGGGAAATTTGTCGGCTGCCATGATCTATGAACAAAAAGTTTTATCCCCGACACGGTTCTTTGAAGATAGCGGCAAAAACAAATAGATAGAGCCTGTTTGTCGTCAAAGAAATGCGGCTGCGGGGCGCGCCCACTCACCGAGGTACTAAAGCTTAGAATACACATGTTGTTTCAACATTTTTTGCGTTGCTGCAGCAAATTGTACGCTTTGCTGTACACTGCTTTATTACACTGGTTTTCTCCGGGAGAAAAAGTGCGATACAAATATCAGCTTAAAATCAGCGTCGGTAACAAAAAAGTAGAACAAAAACGGCAATCAGACAGAATTCAGAAAACGACCCGATTCCCGATAAGGTTATAGAAATGACAAACAAATAAAGCCAATCCCGAGAGATGAATTTGCATAATAAAGAACGGTTTTACGAAGGGTTGGGATACAAATATCTGCGCATAATCGAGCACTTTGCGGGATCGTGCGGAAATTGAATTTTAGTTTGCTTCGGTCTCGGAAGATCCGAGGATGCCCTTTGGTGATGCAAGATCTTGCTGGATAAGTTTGAAAGAGTAGGGGCTCCTTAGCCTGGACACGGGCAGAGACAAGGTCACCTCGGCAAGGCCCGGATGCCATACAACCGAGGACAGGCCCCGGGCCTACGAACCAATTAGTTTCTAATAAGAATTTAACAAGCATCTTAAGGCTTTAAGGAAAACGACAAATGGGTTCGCGTAAAAATACTGTTCTCAAAATTACGTCTTAACTACGAACCATGAATCTATTTTGACTTGATATTATAATTAGATTTGAAGTAGTAGGATGGGTGATGTTATATTGTAATTTATGATACGTTTAATCTGATAATGAAATAGATATGAAACTATTTTATACGTAACTTATGTAAAGAGGTACTTGTATGTTGAAAAAAAAACTGTGGTATTTCTTGCGGTGAAGTATTATTTTTGGCAAAGATGGGCTGTCAGAAGCGTTGGCAGACTCAAAAAAGACTTGTTAAAGTGCTCCTAGGAGCCTTTTTGGCGTAACTAAAATTGACAATATTGAAAATACTTTACTTGACAAGTGATCTTTAGAAATATCACGGTTAGGTGCACTCGGCGGCCAAAACTAGAAAAACAAACGTGATCAGATCACCAATCGTCTCTCTTTTGTTTCAGTTAGAGGCTCCAACGAATCAACTAGTTGCAAACCGAAAAAGAAAAACACCTCCACGTGGTCCCGGTTTTATCTAGAACAATCTGCGGCACTGCGGACGCACCGTCCGAGCCCATTGACAGAATGCCCACTGACCTGTCCCACGATTTCACGCTGTTTCAAGTTTAAAACAACAAGCCGTACGGATAAACGCACGCCATCACATCAAAGGAACGTTTTTAGGACACGAGGAACTTTAATACAAAAACAAAGTTGAACAAGCCCCTAACAGCCAATTAGAACATGTTGGAAGTTTTTCTTGAAGTTCGTTCGAGATTGCAGTTGTGATTTTGATTATGGCGTTTGTACGGTTGCTGGGAAAGTTTTGTACTGGTAAGGGAATGGGATGCAGACAAATATATCCCATCAAAAACATTCTGTAAAAAAACTACCCAAGTC
>BHDV01004344.1:9741-39882 GCA_005406045.1 Adoxophyes honmai
TCCTGCGACAGCTCGCGCAGTCGCACGGCTTTGTTTATGGAATGCGCTGGAATTACCATGGATACGCGGGCATGCGCGCGCATCGGTAGAGTTTCTCATGCGATAGTAAGTCTTATTGTAATGAAAATAAAGTTGAAATTCTCATGACACTGAAACTGCGCTCCGCTACGCCGCGCTGCGCTGCTCTTCTGGTGTGAATTGAGCGTAAGGGTCGATCCATGAAAAGGTATCGACAAAATACTCACGACTGCTAGGGCTCGTTGAGAATGTGATGCTGATTCTGAAGCCTTCATACTCGATGTTGTCATCGGACCTGAACTTGAGCCAGAGGTATGGTCCAGTGGAGGTGATCTGAGAAGGAAAGGTTTTGCCGCAGCTACGTGGCCAGGACTTCTCGAAGCCGTATTCGCCGTCTCGTATCTATAAAATTAAGGTTCTTAAAGGATTTCATCATCAGCCTAACGTCCCACTACAGGGCACAGGCCTCCTCTCAGTATGAGAGGCCTTGGGCTATAGTTCCCACGCGGGCCCATTGCGGATTGGATTTGAATTACTTCGTCGCTGTGTGTAGGTTTCCTCACGATGTTTTCCTTCACCGAATAGCTCGTAATAAATATCAAATTCGATATCGCACATAAATTTCGAAAAATTCAGAGGTGCGAGCCCGGGGGTTTGAATCCACGACCCTCTGCTTGAGAGGCCACAGGTCGAACCGCTGGGCTATCACGGCTTTTTTTAGAGTTTAAAGGATTTGTCATTTGTTATTTTGCGGTCTGTGATTAGATCATAGCCAACGCAGCCCGTATCATGTATGAACGACTTCTTAGTTTAGAAGTTAGAGGAGACACAATATTTTACGACTTTGGAAGTGTCTTGCGTAAACTATTCAGTTTACAAAGAAATTATATTAGAAACCTCAATATTATTAACATTTTGAAGGCCTATCCATAGATTCACACTTAAAGGTTTGATAAAAAAAAATAGTTTCAGTTCGAAGCATGGGGAACCCAAAAATATTACTGTTATTTTCTATTTTTGTGTGAAAATCTTAATGTGGTTGACGGAATTCAACTAAGTACTTATCTAGTTTCAACAGTAGGTATCGCTCTTATAGTTTCGGAAAAAAGTGTTTTTGACGTACGAACGGAGAGACAGTCAGACATAGACATGACGAATCTATAAAGGTTCCGTTTTTTGCCATTTGCCCATGAGACCCTAAAAATATATTACTAAACTGTAACTGATTAGACATCATTTACATTTTTGTCTGTTATTACGTCCACACGTTTTACAGATAGTTCAACTCAGTTGTGCGCGCGGCGCTATGTGTGCGTGCGCTTGTAAATACACAGATTTCATTTGAATGTTGTGACAGTTTGTATGCAGTGGCAGTGACGTGACGAGCGCCATACAAATGAAATCTGTGCATTCACAAGCGCACAAACACATAGCGCCGCGCGCACAACTGAGTTGAACTATCTGTAAAACGAGTGGACGTAATAAAATAACAGACAAAAATGTAAATGTTGTTTTCTAATTAGTTACAGTTTTTAGGGTTTCATACCCAAAGGGTAAAAACGGGACCCTATGACTGAGACTTCGCTGTCTGTCTGTATGTCCGTCTGTCACCAGGCTGTATCTCACGAACCGTGAGAGCTAGAGAGTTGAAATTTTCACAGATGATGTATTTCGGTTGCCGCTATAACAACAAATACTAAAATCAAAATAATAATAATAATTAAGGGGGGCTCCCATAGAAAAAACGTGTTTTTTGCTGTTTTGGGTCTATTTAAATAACTGTAACAGTTAAATACTTTAAATGCTCACCAAATATTTAATTAGATATCTACTTTAAAAATAAATAATAAAATCAAAATAAAATTAGCATTTAAGGGGGGCTCCCATACAAAATTCTGATTTTTTGCAGTTTTTGGTACGGAACCCTTCGTGCGCGAGTCCGACTCGCACTTGGCCGGTTTATTAGTATTATATTTTTAGGGCTTACGTTGCCACAAGCACCAAAGTCCCATTTCATTTTTACGGTCTTAGCGCCTACATCGAGGAGTTTTTATTCCTTGTCACTTACCTCTAAGTAGTCATAATCGCAATTCGGATGGTCTTCAATTTCAAACAAGTCGATGAACGTGAGGGTCACCACTTGGTTGGGAAGTGGTGCTGAAATGCAAAATATTTTTCGTCACAATTAGTAATTATCCGTACCAATATATAAATGTGAAAGTGTGTTTGTTTGTTTGTTTGTTTGTTTGTTTGTCCGTCTTTCACGGCTAAATGGAGCGATGGATTGACGTGATTTTTTAGGTAGAGATAGTTTAGGGCACGGAGAGTGACATAGGCTACTTTTTATCCCGGAAAAAATTGATGTTCCCGAGAGAAAACAAAATATAGTTTGCTTGATAGATCGATATCGATCGACCGACGATAGATCGATATCAATCGATAACCGATCGATAGATGATAGATCGATGGCGCCGCGTGTCGTTTGAAACGAGAAGTTTTCTTATAGTTGTGCTTTATACTGCAATATAACCGAGTACCACGCGGGCGGAGCCGCGGGCGGAAAGCTAGTAATATACCTAATTATAATTAGGTATGTTTATCATAGGACAATTTGATACCAAATCACCTAGTCCCAAATTAGGCAATTTAATGCCTGTGTTATGGGTACTAGACAACGGATAAATTTACTTATACAATATTGATAAACATCCAATACTCGAGAGCAAACATTCGTATTCATTATACAGACATCTGCCCCGACCGGGGATCGAACCCGGGACCTTAAGATTCACAGTCAGGTTCTCTAACCGCTGGGCTATTCGGCCGTCACTTGCTCGTCAATGGTGTTATTACAAGCGCGTACCCTATAGGACAAAGACCTAATCTGTATGTACCCTGGGGGGAGTTATGCATACCCCAGGAGTTATGACTTGAGTTTTTAAATTTGCAAAAGTTAGTATACGCCACTTTAGACTAAGGAAAAATAAAAAAAATGAACTCCTAAAACTCAAGTACAGGCCAATTTTTCAATTCAAAATTAATATATGCATTATGAATTTTATTATTTTAATACTTTAGGTAGGTGTATGTCAACGTCTATTTTTCAATATTTTTGTAAATTTCATTTAACCCTTTGGGGAAATCTAGCTGTAATGACCATTCGAATTCACACACACGTTTATAATGTTTATTATCAGGTTTTATGCATGCTTGAATAAGGGATGTTGCGAATATTCGCATCCGCATCCGTATAATGCGGAACATCCGCATCGCTTTGGACATCCGCATCCGCATCCGCATAGATCGAGGCAGAGTTGATGCGGATGCGGATTTGAGCATGACGCGACAAGAAAGAAAGTGGCGGGTCCGGCGAGTGGCGCGTGTCGGGTGTCGACCAATAGGAAAGCCGTAATTTGGTTTCAGATTTCTTTGAATCGGTGATGATGACGCGCCTCGTTATTATTTTGTCGTGGCCTTGGCAAGCTCTGACGCGCAGTACTCTGTTTTTTTACCCTCCCAAATCAACACTTTAGTTTTTTGTACAGATCCGCATCCGCATCAGCATTCGCGGATGCGAGCCTCTTAAAATCCGCATCCGCATCCGCATCATCCGCAACATCCCTGATTTAAATCCATACAAACGCAAAAATCGACTTGGCGGAAGCGACGCGCGTACAACGCGTGACGTCATCACGTTTTGAATATGCCATGTGAGAGGCTCATCAAAATTGATCAGAAACCGAACAAAAAAAACTCACCAAAAATCGTGGTAATGCACGTAATATTGTTAGCATACGTTGTGTCCCCATTCTTATTCTTCGGTGGCAACAAAAACTTTACTGAAGGCCCGGTGTAGTTAAAGGGGGTACACCTCGAATCCGCTACTTCTCTCTTAGTTCTGATCTTCTCTCTGCCTCCATATTGTCTGGTTCCGTTGCCATTACTGATGCTTAAATATCTATTTACTATACTACTAGGTTGCTCCTGAATTCCTAGTCTACTGGTCCTTGACATGGTTTCCGCTGCGTCTTCGAAGTTGTCGTCAGCAGCTTTGTTATGGGTGTGATCAGCTCCGGTGGCTGATATAGTGCAAACTGGAACAAAAATAAGTTTTGTTACGTTTTTAGAGTTACATAATTATGTCTTTTAGAGTAAGATTGTGGCCGTTTGAGGTAGTACTGGCTAATTATTGTATCGGAACTGTTGGCTGATGTTCTATAGAATCAGGGCATCGTGTGAATATTCATTAAAGTAATAATTATTTTGTAAGTAGACATGCTTAAACATAGCTTAGAAAGCTTTAGGATTTTTCTCCATAACCTTCCTCCTTTTAGTGTGTCTACATGCTTCAAGAATCCTGCTAATCACTCAAAGGTTGATTAGAAGAGACCCCTTTACAAGTTCATCTTAGTACATAAATCAGCTGTTATCCTGTAACTTGTTTTACTTGTTTGTTACTTGTTTCTGGGAAAAGGGTTAGTGTATTGTGGGCGATGAGCTAGCAACCTGTCACTGCAATATCACGTTTTAACCATCTGGTTACCCTGAAATTGCTAAACGTGGTACTGGATTTTTGAATTCATGTGCTCTGCCTACCCCTCTTGGGAATACAGGCGTGAGAATATGTATGTAGGTATGTATTGTTTTACATAAAACTAAACCTCAACCTATTTACTCACTCGCCTTACGGCACGGATGAGACGGTTATTTCTTTCTTATACATACATACATACAATCACGCCTGTGTTCACAAATGGGGTAGGCAGAGCACACGAAACGTGACACAGACAAAACCGTGATTACGACCATATCACGCTTTGCAGCCACTTCTAGCATAGTTTTAGGTTTGCAAAGGAAGAGGTAGAATAGTGACCAGTTGCTAGCCTGTCGCCTAAAGCACACCTAAACCTAGAAATGGAGAGGTGTGTAATTCTAGACCCGAATTCTTTCTTATAACTAATTAAAAGACAGCGGCAACTTTTAACGAAATACTTTTGGTCCTGCATTAATTAGAAGTTATATTACGCCTGGAAGGTGTCTACGGAATCGTACTTCAAGTTTAATAAGATCGGAGTTCCTTCTCTGACTTTTAGGGGCCCGTAAAAAGAACCTTTCCGAAGTAACGCCATTTAACTTTTGAATAGCTGTGACACGTTTCAGGGATCGGCTGGCGAAGGATCCCGGTATCCGAAAACTCTGTACATACATACATACATAAAGAGGAGAATATTAGTGTAGATGTATCGTAATGACTAATCTGTGCTAATCGATTTGCGCAGTTTTATCGATCGCGTGTGTGAAAAACGAGAGCGATCAATAAAATTCTCATACACATGATCGATAAAACAGCCCAAAACGATTTGCACAGATAAATACATACGCCTGTATTCTCAAATGGGGTAGGCACAGCATAGACAAAGCCATAAGTGGGTCGATCAACTATTTTATGTCCCTGGTTGCCATGGTTACGTCTCCTGACTAACCGAGTAAAATTGTGATTTTCTAGAATATAATCCGCTATAAGTTAAGATTTTTTTTACAGTCGTACGCATTTCTTTATGGCGCATCTCCTGAGCATATAACGGGACCTAAATTACAACCTTTTTCTAAGCAACTCTATCACAGTTGTCCCCTGACTTACGGGACAGAATAACAACACAAAATAGTTGATTGGCCAAAGTACTAACGTTTCATAACCACTTTTATTAAATAAGAAAGATAAATGAGACAATATAGTGACAGATTACTAAAATCTATTTTATTAGTCACCTCCTAAGACATCCACGAAAGATATGGAGAGGTGTTCTTCTAAACCCAACATCCGGACCTGGCTTTATACCTACCAGCTGATACATACAGATCCCTTCGCGAAAATTCGTTTCTCGCTTGTCCAATATTTTTAAGTCTGCCAAATGAAGTCGTCTCAAAGTGCTTAATATAATTTAACTTCTGAACGTATTGGATTATGACTCGTTTTTAAACGCCCCGAAGTTTTAAGTTAGATTACTTGGTTTAAGTAGGGTTAAAGTAATGCTAAGGCTGTTACATAAGCCTTCGCAATAAGGGTTTATTATGTTTTATTACAGGATAAAAAGGGATGAATGTGGCGATTATTTTTCCAAAATCGTTTCTTTCGAATAGCAATTTGTCATTCGCATTTTTTCTCAAATGACTTTTTACCCAGTTTCGTTTTTTACTAAAGCTTATTTTCAAAGTAGCATTTTTTCCCAGTTAGAATCGACACAGAAACAGTGTCGACGGAGTTCTGCTGAGCGGAGCTCCTATTCCTAACTTATATATTTTGGCCCTCCGGGCCGATGGAAGCCGTAACCTAAACCCACCTACGTTCCTGTGTCGATTCTAACTGGGAAAAAATGCTACTTTGAAAATAAGCTTTAGTAAAAAACGAAACTGGGTAAAAAGTAATTTTGGAAAAAATGTCCATAAGGATAAAGTACGAGATATCTATGAAATTGAATATTTATTAGGTAGGTACATGTTTTTATTAACAATGCCTAGTACTGCAGCGCTATTGTCGAACGCACCAAAAATCTAAACCGTGTTTATGCTGATAATTATGCTTTATTGCAAAAAATATCTACTGGGGTCAATGCCACCCCACCATTATAATTTTATAATATAAAAAACTAGTTATGCCCCCGACTGCATCCGCGTGGAATAGTGACTAATTTGCCCTCGTTTTTTCCACATTTTCCAATATTTCTTCGCTCCTATTAGTCGCAGCGTGATGTTATATAGCCTAAAACCTTCCTCAATAAATGTTCTATCCAACACAAAAATATTTTTTTAATTCAAATCTGTCGTTCCTGAGATTAGCGCGTTCGAACAAACAATCAAACAAACTCTTCAGTTTTATATTTTTTTATTATTAAAATAATAAATTTATATTAGACGAAGATATATTTTACTATCGTTGAGAGATCGCTGCGATAATCAACCAAATTAGGTTGTTGATAAAATTATGCTTTATTGCAAAAAATATCTACTGGGGTCAACGCCCCCATCCATTATATAATAATAAACAAAGTGTTGTACCGCGCAAGTTTAGCAGTTACGGTTTTTACCGCGAAAGCACCGTTAGTGCAGAACAAGCAATGAATAAATTAGAGCGACCTCAGGCTAGCCCCGAGGGGGCCGGCCCAGACGCAAGCACGGGCAAGGTTACCGGTTTTTTTGATAAATACCGGTTTTCTGAAAAGTTTGACCTGCGCCTCTGGAGTCCGAAGTTCAGGGGCGAAAATTTGCCTATTGTGTTTCACTGAAATTTGAAATCTTGTGTGGAATCTTATTTATTCGTAGACTAATATTATAAAGCTGAAGAGTTTGTTTGTTTGATTGTTTGTTTGAACGCGCTAATCTCAGGAACCACAGATTTGAATTAAAAAAATATTTTTGTGTTGGATAGAACATTTATTGAGGAAGGCTTTAGGCTATATAACATCACGCTGCGACTAATAGGAGCGAAAAAACATTAGAAAATGTGGAAAAAATGGGGGAATTAATCTCTATTCCACGCGAACGGAGTCGCGGGCACAGCTAGTTCGTAGATAAAACAGCAATACTCGATAGAAAAAAACCAATTGGTTCGATACACATCAAAGAATAGAAGTTTTCAGGGTTCCATATCCAAAGAGTAAAAATGGGACCTTATTACTAAGACTACGCTTACTAAGAACCTAGGCTAATCTAGGCAATTTAAATTTTCACAGATGATGTATTTCTGTTGCTGCTATAACTACAAATACTAAAATCAAAACAATAATAATAATTAAGGGGGTTCCCATAGATTTCTTAGATAAATTTCGTTTCATTTTACCGTAGAACATCAGTAATTAGCACTATATTTCCTGATCAGTTGTACTCTTATGTAATAAACCAAATTCGTCAAAGCCCTACGTCGAGATGTCAAAATTAGCTAGCTGTCATCATATAGTATGGTAAAATTGACAGCGAATTTTCAAATTAGACGCAACTATCCACACCTAGCGCGCGTCAACCCGCTGCCGCTGTAGCGCACTATTCCCTATAATGTCTCACGAATTGACCAATAAGATGTCGACATTACCTCAATACAAATCTCATTCCACTTTTCAGTACATAGAAAACCAATACCGTAAAGCAATACTTCTTCACAGGCTTTTCCGTACAGTATTGGTTTTTCACGTCAGTCGGTCGCATTTTATTGTTCGCATTCCGCCATTTGTAATTTCACCTGTCAAGCTGAAACCGGTATTTTTCCGGTAAATGCCGTTTCCCTTCACTACGCGTCAAGACTCAAAGAGCTGGGGTTACTAAGCGTAGAATTTTAGACCTTGACTGTGAGGTAAAGGGCATAATTTTGCTAAAAACTAATTGTAAAGGTTGGCGAACTTTTAAAAGGTAATATAAGAAGTCAGAAGTCTGAAAACTGCTGTGTAAACGAAATGACACAGTTGAAGAAAATGTAATTTCAAAATAGTAATTTATGTGATTGTCCTAAATGACAGTGCGGTTTATGAAATTAGCCAATTAAGCAAATTTCTTGAAAATGTTGCTGGTGTTTAATAATGCCTAATTAATACAGACAATTTTATTTTATTACGACACAAAGAACGGCTTAAATGGCGGCAAAATGGAATCCCACAAACAATTGCGCATCGCCAACCAACGGTTATACGATCCAAATTTGAAATGAGTTGTTTATTTTTTTTCTAACCAGCATCTATTTCAAGTTATTTGAAATTCGAATCCAATTCTAGTATCGTTATCAATGATAGATAGATAGATAGATGTCTTTATTTCATTTTGAAAATTGCATTACATTCGATATGTCAAAAATATAACAAATTCACAAAAGGATCGTCAAATAAGTAAATGGATAATAATAATTAATACAAATAAAATAAGTAAAATGAGTAGGTACTATGAATGAAATGTCAAAAATAAATTAATTCGATTTGAAATACATCACATTGAAAATAAATGTAAAATAAAATGTCAAAAACAAATAAAAGCAAAAAGTAAAACACTGCAAATCACATGCAATGCAATGCAATTGCTGTCACATGAATCTTTTCACCTTAGGCCTCTAAGTTGGCAACGCATCTTTAATGTGTCTGGCGTTGCAGATGTCTTGAGCGATAATGATCGCTTGCCATCAGGTGCCACGTTTACTTTATATTTACATAGTCACACCTCTCCATTTTCTCTGTCGATGTTGTAAGAGGCGACTAAAGAAATAAGTTAAGATACATTTTAGGCGACAGACTAGTAACCTGTCATTTTTATACCTCTAACTTAAAACCTAAAAATTATGCAAGAATTGGCAGCGAAACGTAAATTACTCATCGTTTTATCTCTGTAGCGTTCCGTGTACTCTTCCTACCCTTTTTAGGAAAAAATCGTGAGACTAAAGTCTACAACAGCTAATATCAAAAATAGATATCTTTCTGTCCGCCATACTTCTAAAAACATTCATATTCCAAAGGTTTCAAACTAATATCTACTACCTACCCTCAAAATATCCCCAGAAACGATCCAAAACAGCTTCTGCCTCTCAAAATTCAATCAGCATATTCTAATCTATGGACTAAACTGTTTTTAATAAAAGCGGTCGCTGGCATAATGCCAGTACAGCTGTCGCCCAATATGTTCTTTAAAAAACAAACCTTGGCTTCGTTGTCTATGCCCGTGCCGGTGACCTACTTAATAACGGTCCATAATAGAAATAACGTGACCCGGTGAGTTTGGATTACGAAAGATGGTGATTTTTGAAGGGCAGGCACTAAGTGTCTTGTTTAGGTAATGGTGGAAATGAAAATTCCAATTTTCTGTGTGGTTTCGGGCTAGAATAACAAGTCTATATTTTTCGTGGGTGTCGTAAGAGGCGACTAAGGGTCTCACCAAACCAGTCGACGCCTTTTCGGCAAAATGCGGGTAGAAAAAGCTTTATGTCAACGCAATAAGGGCGAACAAGACGTGAATTGGCTCGGCCATTATCGGTCGAAGAAGCCGAGCCGATTGACGTCTTGTTCGCCCTTATTGCGTTGCCATAAAGCTTTTTTTACCCGCATTTTGCCGAAAAGGCGTCGACTAATGTGGGAAGACCCTAAGGAAATAGGTTGAGGTATGTTTTAGGCGACAGGCTGGCAACCTGTCGCTTACTTAAAATCTAAAAAAATATACCAGAAGTTGCTACGAAATGTCAAATAGTCTTTCTTTTGTCTATGTTCAGTTCATGTTTGTATGCGTTTTCCCCATGTGGTGTAGGGTTTAGAATAACACCTCTCCATTCTTTCCGTGGATGTCGTAAACAGCGACTAAGGAAATAGGTTGAAGTATGTTTTAGGCGACAGGGTGGCAACCTGTCACTATTATACCTCTAATCAATATTTTAACCTAAAAATATGCTAGGAGTGGGTACAAACCGCGAAACAGTCACGATTTTGACTACATATTTAGCGTTTCATTTGCTCTGCCTACTCCATTAGGGAATACAGGTGTGATGATGAGTATGTTATCTCATTCACCTACGAATGTTTTTTTTTTTAATTTTACAGCATCTCAAAGGCTAAGCAGGCAAAATTTTATTGCGACCATTATATCAAAACTCTTCGAAAAACATCCAATAGGGTTTTTGAATATTTTTAAAATATATTTTTAATAAATTCTAAATATTAAAGTTCAAATTCTCAAACTCACGCCAAAAACGGTGTTTGACGTCAAATGCAAGTAAACAAACGCACCACACAAAGAAGCTGTCAAAATTGTCATGTCAAAATTATCAATGTCCACTTTGACCACAGATACCTTTCATTGTATGTGACGTCATCAATCAATCGCAAGCGTTTCAGTCACAGATACATTATTAACGAATATTAGAAATTAATAGAACAAAATACTCTAAAAATGCATAATATTTTGAACAAAAGAAAGTGAAATATGTTTAATTTTCCTATAATCTGTTAGGATGGCCACAAATTATAGTTTATTTTTACTGTAATGTTGTCAAAGACCCTATTGATTCATACCGCAATCTCACCGCAGATACCCGATGGAAACATTAAGTTTCGTATGTTGCCTATTAAAGCATTCCTCCCGTGCTCTGCATACCGGCATACAACATATAACATAGCGCACAACATACAGGGATGACATATTATGGCACGGCGAGGGTGCTTTTGAGGTTGCCAGTTCAAAAAAAATATCCTGACATTTAAATATAATACACGTCGTCAAAAATTAATCCTGTGTGGTGTCGGGTAAGAATAGCACCTCTCCATTTCTTCCGTGGAAGTCGTAAGAGGCGACTAAGGTAATAGGTTTACATACATACATACCATACCGTCACGCCTCTTTCCCACAGGGGTAGCCAGAGACTACTTTGTTCCACTCGCTACGATCCTGACATACCTCTTTTGCTTCATCCACGTTCATCAATCTCCTCATACATGCTGGTCGGTTTCGGGTACTCTTGACCTTACCTGTTTCTAAAACGTCCCCGATTTGGTCACGGAACGTCCGTCTAGGTCTTCCCCTCCCACTGCACCCATCCACATTCCTTGTATAGATTTGTTTTGTCAGTCTTCTTTCAGCCATCCTCCTAATCCTAATAGGTTTAGGTATGCTTTAAGCGACAGGCTAGCAACCTGTCACTATTACACCACTTCTATCTGTTCTTAAACCTAAAATTACGCTGGAAGTGGCTACGAGGCGTGAAATGGTCAAGGTTATGTCTATGTTATCGATGGCCCCACCGAATAAACGTGCAAGTGAAAAATGACAACTTTCCAGGAAAAAATAAAAACGTTCAGAACGTTGTTACGTGAAATGCATAAAAGTTAGGTTACTACAATGTATAGAAAAAAGATAGACAAATTAATAATCTTTACTGTTATATTTTTTTATAAAATAATATTTCTTACTTTTATAGAAAAATGAGAAAACACAACTTATTTTTTTATTCTGGTGTAAATACAGATTATTGATTAGTGCATCAACCACACGCACGTTTATTCGAGTGAAGTTGTTAATCTGCCGTTGGTGCATCATGAGGTTACCTTACTTACTGCGTGTAAATAAATGTTTCAAGTTGATCGGCAATAAGCTCTTGCACGCTTTTTCTTGTTAAAATATATACATTGTAGCGGTAGTATTGAACTAAAACATTATTATTCGATGATTTTATTATGGAACTATTACATGCAAACCTTGTTTAGCATAACACATTATTAAAATACAATGTGTTTAAAAGAAAACTTTTGGCTGTACGTTTTGATTATAGCAAGGTAATCTTAGTTTATTAAGCGGATTTTAATAAAACAATTATGTACTGCTACTTTTGAAGTAAACATTCACTTGATTTGTATAATAACTAGCTGTGCCCGCGGCTCCGTCCGCGTGGAATTCTTACCTGGGACAATAGTTTCATTTCTTTAGCAGGAGGGGATAATATCAACTAATAAATACTTCAAACTTATATCTAAAACTAGCCAAGTGCGAGTCGGGCTCGCGCACGAAGAGTTCCATACCAAAAACAGAAAAAAATCACGTATTTTCTATAGGAGCCTATTATCTATCTTAACTATTTTTGGTTTTAATAGTTAAGTAGTTTTTACTCAGCACGACAAGCCTTAGGATTGTACTGGCGATGAATGGAACAAAAACTCAACTCATAACCAATATAGGTCAGTTAACTAAAGCTGCCACGTTCACAGTACTCACATTTGTGCAATTTCGCTATACTGTAAGTTTAAAATTAATAATTTTGATCAAATCGGGCAAACTTTTCATGATACGATGCTGTCCAATGTCACGCCGCGTGCTAATTCACAGATACTACACAAATGCAATGCGTACATCTGTTTTACGTGCCAGCTTTAGTTAACCGACCAGTAGCACAAAACATAGAATTCTGGTGAACGGGGAGGCAATGCCATTATGTCGACAAGTATATTTTCTTGGACCAGGTAGTCTCTTTCAGTAATAGACAAGGTAAATAAATCGAAAGACGTGTCGAAAACGCCTGAAAGAGCTATCGGTTCATGAAAGATTTCATGAAAGGAAATCTTCCTCTAGCACTCAAGCAAAAACTCGTTGACATGTGTATTCTCCCTGTACTAACCTATGGTGCGCAGATATGGTCCCTCACCGAAAATTAAAGTCCAAACTTAAGGTTTGCTAAAGAGCGATGGAGCGCGCAGCCTACAGGGTGTAAATAGGATAGACAGAATCCGGAACACTACGCTGCGCTCAAGGACACGCATCGTTGATATTGGAGAAATTATTGCCAGGCAAAAGTAAGACTGGGCGAGATACGTTTGCCGCATGCACCCACAGAGGTGGATGCACACAGTCACTTAATGGGTGCCGGAGAACGGCCAGAGACATCGAGGCAGGCCGAGAAGAAGATGGCGGGACGACATGGACTCGTATGCAGAGGACTGGCCAGATATCACGCAAGACCAGAGAAGACTCAGATAAATCAACCAGCTAACAAAAAAATAGTAGTTACGGTTGTTGAAATACAGCCAGGTGACAGACGGACAGACAGACAGACCAGACAGACATCGAAGTCTCAGTAATAGGGTTCCGGTTTCACCCTTTGGGTACGAAACCCTAGAAATCACGTGTACCAACTCTATTTTAAATCTTTATAAAAAAATAAGGAATAATATTTAATGAAAATTTCAATTGCCTAGCTCTTATACGGTTCTTGAGATACAATAAGAGCCTGGTGACAGACGGACATAAAAACAGCAAAGCCTCAGTAATTAATAGGGTCCCGTTTTCACCTTTTGGGTACAGAAAACCCTAAGAACGGATCACCGTTCTAGCTAGACAGTTGAAAATTTTCACAGATGATGTGTTTTATTGGCGCTAGTTATGGCGCTCTGTGTTGTTAAACAAAATAATACTAAAAATGAAATAAAATAGGAATTTTAGTAGGGCTCTCGTACAACAATCGTGATTTTAGGGTCTATAAAAATAATTATAACTGGTAGACACTTGAAATTATCACAGAATATTTACTTGAATATTTACTTAAAAGTAAATAGTTAAATTAAAATAAAATAGGTATTTAAGGGGGCTCTCACATAAAAACCAGATTTTTTGCAGTTTTTGGTTCGGAACCCTTCAAGCGCGAATCCGGCTCGCATTTGACCGGTTTTTTTTTAGACTTTTTTGGCACGGACAAACTAAAAATAGAAAATCTTTATAGTACATACTTTTTGTCTATAGTCAACTTATGTGAGGATAGGAGTTAGAAAGCACATTTTCGTCCGACTTGTTTCAAGTTTACCATCACTGCTCGGCTCCTATGTGTCTTAACGTTGTGTTATATAGCCTATAACCTGCCCAGGAATATTATGTAGATTAAAATCGTGCAAAGTTTGGTTAAAATCCTTTGATTAGTTTTTGACCCATGCGTGCACATACAGACAGACAGACAAAAAATTTATTGATTGCATTTTGCCATTAGTACCGATCACCAATCATCCTTCAATATGAATCCTGAATATATATTCAATGTACAAAATTTACCTCTCTACAGTTTTATTATAAACTTAAAGGTGTAAGATTTAAACAAACACACACATCTTAACGTCCGTATTCCCAAGAGGGGTAGACAGAGCACATAAGTTCAAAAATTCAGTGCCACGTTTAACGATTTCAGGGTAATCAGATGGTAGAACGTGATATTGTAGTGACAGGTTGCTAGCCCATCGCCTACAATACACTAACCCTTTCCCAGAGTCGCCTCTTACGATATCCACGGGAAAAAGAGGGAGGTCCTATTCTAACCCGGCACCACACGAGGAATAAGATTTAAAGTAACGTAAAGTCTTTTTTGGCGATTTATTGCAAATAGAAAGAAGATTGTTAACAAAATAAAATAACTGAGTTTGGATTCCGTGTTTGAATGTGATATTTACCATGAGCTATTATGTGTAGGAAAACATCGTGAGGAAACCTACACACAGAGACAAATTCAACGTTGTGTGTGAAGCTCTCAATCCGCACTGGGCCCGCGTGGAAACTATATCCCAAGCCCTCTTATACTGAGAGGAGGCCTTTGCCCTGCAGTGGGAGGTATATAGGCTGATGATGATGATGATGATGGGTTCCGTGTTGAGGTATAAAAGGAGAGGTATAGGACAAGTTTTCAGCCTGCCTCAAATACCTACTCAAAATTTCCTACCAGCGCAGCTCTCGGGGGCTTGCGTCGGGCCCCGCTCCCTTCACTCCTCACCTAAGTGCCCGTTGCTGTCTTTATAACACTTGTAGACATGTTCTAAGCACCTAAAACTAATGTTTATCATCCTTTTAAAACCATCGAATATCCGCATTTCACTTAACACTAAAATTGTTTTAGGTAAAAATAATTGTATGCATTACTTACATAAAACCAATACTACTATAATAAGGGCATGAGTCTATTAACACAATTACTGTCCCAAGTTTATAAGGTATGGAGCTATACGAAATATAAGTTTAATCGTACCACACACGAATAAACGTGCATCAACACAATACACAAAAACGAAGCGGTTATAATAGTCAGTATAGTACAGCACAGGTTTGTTCGTGTTGCGGCTACGATTGTAATGTTTTGTAATAAGTGGTCGCATTAGTATTCGTGTGAAATTTCTCACTTTATTTTACCTAGATAAAACATGTACTTAGTTATAACTTGGGAATTAATAATAATAAAGCTTTAAAAAAAATCAGGGGGATGTATTATGGCTCATGGAACGTAAATAACGAAAAAAAATTTTTTTGTGTAATAGCACGTACACGTTTATTCGGTGCGGCCATCGATGTGTCGTGTGCTCTGCCTAATCTATTTGGGACCACAAACATGATTGTATGTATGTTATGTATTATGTTAGATTATTGTCTTCCATTCATTTTAAATCACTTAGAAATAGAAGGGCTCAATTCGGGTGCATGATTTTCATGATCTAAAAAATGACGCACACTTTCATCCCTTCAAAACAGACGAGTCACATCAAATCAAAATCCCACCCCGAAGCACATCCAAAAACTCCCCGTTTCCCTGCAAATTTCCGTTTTCTGGCAACCCTACGCGTTTCACCAAACAATAGGGAACACAACTACATATTATATTACTACTCCGTGCTTTCATGGCGGATGAATTTTGCACGAAAGCTTTTGGTTAAGAGTGTCGATTATCCATAGTAGGGACGTTCCTAGTTTTTATATCGATACCGATATTTTGGAACTTCCTATAATACTAAAGGCGACTAAGGATGTAATATCACATCTTCAAATCTAACCATCGTAAAAGATGTATAGGGGTTTCTTTATAAGTTAGGCGACGGGCTAGCAACCTGTCACTATTTACACTTTTGTACAGCTATGGTAAAGTCTGAGGTTATGCTAGGTGTGATTTTGTCTATGTGCTCATGATTTTGTTTCGTGTACTATGCTTGCAAGATTAACATATACAAACATCACGTCTGTATTCCCAAATGGTGTAGACAGAGCAAACGAAACGCTAAATTAACAAAACTCGTATTAGATTTTGTTAGCGACGTGCTCATTTAATTAGGGTTTAATATTAAGTAAGTTAAGGAATTTGTAAAAACGTTTGGCGGGGAGACTGTGTGTGTGACGTACGCGCGGCGATCGTTTTTAATAGTTGTCCTCGGTACACCGCAAGCGGCACACACGCACTTACGCCGTTCTTGTTATTAATTTTATTGTATGCGGTGACGGTTTTTTCATATTAAATTTCGTGTTCAGTTTTAACCATACAGTGTTTTTATTACGGAAAGCCCACGAAACGTACAGATTTTAAGTAAAGAAATAAACGTCACCACTCAATTAAAGGACGCCGTAAATCATTCGGAAAAAATAAACTTAAATCTAATAAAAGTCATTCAATTAAACTAGGCCAAAAGATTTTTTTTTCAAATGAAACTAGTTCAAACGCAATTACTTCAAACCACACTAATTCAAATGCAACTAGTTCAAACTAGTGGAACAAACAAAGAGGAACCAAAAACTCAAACTCCGATATCGGTTTCTGAAAAAAACCACCAGCGTTACATCCCTAATCCATGGCAACCATAGGGGGAGATGAGCATTTTCCAAACCCCATAGGTGTGAGTTATGAGGAGCGAAGCCTTTTTGGTACATTATGGCTTTTTGTTCAGATTTTTTTCCTTCCAAATTGGTTGAGTGAGAGATTGATTTGACATTAAGATAAAAATCGGTCGAGTGAGAATAGGATTCGCGTTCGGAAGGTTGCTTAACAAAATTTCGAAAAAACACGTTTTTTACTTAAATGCTTATTTAAATAATTAGTAACTTTTAAAGTAGATAATTATACTTTTAAATTTTATGTCAACACTAGCTGTGCCCGCGACTCCGTCCGCGTGGAATAGTGACTAATTTCCCCCGTTTTTCCCGCATTTTTCAATGTTTCTTCGGTCCTATTAGTCGCAGCGTGATGTTATGTAGCCTAAAGCCTTCCTCGATAAATGGTCTATCTAACACAAAAAGAATTTTTCAATTCGGACCAGTAGTTCCCGAGATTAGCGCGTTCGAACAAACAAACAAACAAACAAACAAACTCTTCAGCTTTATTATATTAGTATAGATTTCAAGTGTCGACTTGTTACCATTATTTATATCAACCCAAAACATAAAAAAATCATGGTTGTTGTTTAGGAGCCACCGTAATTAAGATTTTTTTGGTTACTTGAAGTATTTTTTGTTGTAGCGGCAATAGAAATCAACAATCTATGAAAAAATCAATTGCCTAGCTAGCACAGTTTGTGAGCTACAGGCTGGTGACGGATAGACGGACGAACAGCGAAGTTTCACATACATACATACATATTCTCACGCCTGTAATCGCAAGAGGGGCAGGCAGATCACATGGATTCAAAAATCCAGTGCCACGTCTAGCAAATTCAGGGTAAGCAGATGGTTAAACGTGACATTGTAGTGACAGGTCGCTAGCCCATCGCCCACAATACACTAACCCTTTCCCAGAGTCGACTCTTACGACACCCACGGGAAGAAAGGGGGAGGTGCTATTCAGCGAAGTTTCAGTACCTACTTAATAGGGTCCCGTTTTCATCTTTGGGTACGAAACCCTAAAAAATGGATATGAAGAGATTACACATCTTTAAAAATGATAGACTGAGCCTTTAACTATTAAAGAAAAGTCAGCGTTATTTTTAACCTAGACGTAACCTATTTAAATTAGCACAGTTCCTAAGCCACTTTGGGTTTCATTCATTAATTTACTTTAATTTGTTTTATCCTGAGAACGCTGTGTCGCTGTTTAGCGGTAGGTAGAGACCGTAATAAGTCAGCCTGCTTGGTGCAAAGGATATGGGAGTTCTATTTCTTTCCTTTAGAAAGTGTTACTAATGCAACTCGAAGGCGTCTAAAACGTACTGATTTCGTCGCGTAAGTCAGAATTATAAGCGAGATTTACTCAAGTTATTTTAGATAATTAATACGATTGGGTTCGAACCCCGGTCTCGCGCACAGCGACGAAGTAATTCAATGTTGTGTGTGAAGTGTCCAATCCGCACTGGGCCCGTGTGGGAACTTTAGCCCATGCCCTCTCATACTGACAGGAAACATGTGTTTCCTGCAGTGGGACGTATCGTATATAGGCTGGCTGATGATGATGAATACTAATAGTGAAATAAAACGAATCTACTCACGTTTCTATATCGAGATTAACTCGACATGTTTCGGGCCAATTCGTGAAACAATTTTTTCGGGAATGTCATAAAAGGCGACTAAAGTAACCGATTAAGGTATTCTAAGCGCAAGGCTACGATCTCGTCACTATTTTAACTTTTCATTTACATTTACACCTAAAATCATTTCAAAAGTGGCTAATAGTCACAGTTGCATCCTATGTAACATTTATTTAGGAACACATGCGTGTTGTATGTCGACAAATTTCCATCGTCGCGCTAATGAAACGAAATTGAATCGACTTCGGACCCCTAGTAGGGCCCACACCTGGTGTTGTTCAGTATTTCAGTTTATAGCGTCGAAAGCGATGCCAGCGGGTATTAAAGCGGTATGAATGTAAAGAGAACGTATTTATATACTGGAAGCTGGAAACTGTGGCAATTATAAACGGCAGGGATTAATTAATTGTAGGAAAAAGAGATTTTGTTGAAGTGGAAAAGTTTTTGTCGTTGGATATTGACAGGATGCTATTGCTACTTAGCCTTTCGCTTAAAATATAGGTACCTTAACCTTTCCTTAATCGTCTTTTACGACATCTACGGAAGAAAAGGAGAGGTGTTATCCTATCCCGAAACCACACGGAGCAAATAAGCTTGAAATAAAAGGTTTCCAGCTATTTAAGTTAAAAAGTTATCTCCTTATTCTTCCCAACATAAACTATGCCCGCAATAGGCTATTAGATAGGGTTTATCTACCTCAATATCCTGACTAAGGTTCCAATAAATACCAAATAACGTTTCGGGGTCCCTCTTAATCTTGGCCCTAATTCTTTTCGTTCCCAATCTGGGATCCGATCTCCAAAATTAAAGGACCTTTATGATAATGTCGGCAATTAAACGTTTTGCTGAGCAAGGAACCCTAATAAGTTAGGGTTCTCAGGGTTCATAGACACACAAAACATACGTATAAGTGCAGAAGTAAATATGGGCTTATGGGCCCCGTGTGGTGCCGGGTTAGAATAGCACCTCTCCCTTTCTTCCCGTGGGTGTCGTAAGAGTCGACTCTGGGAAAGGGTTAGTGTATTGTGAGCGATGGGCTAGCAACCTGTCACTGCAATATCACGTTTAACCATCTGATTACCCTGAAATTGATAAACGTGACACTGGATTTTTGAATTCGTGTGCTCTGCCTACCCCTCTTGGGAATACAGGCGTGAGAATATGTATGTAAATGTATGTATGTATGTAAATATGGGTACAAAGTACGCTCGAGCAACACACGTTAGAAGTATCTTGACACATTCAGAAGTTCATTTCATTTTGTACTAGCTATAGACTACTCGATTCCGCGCAGATGTTTTGATTTTAGGTTTAGTCGTGAATGTGTTAAATGAAATGCCTTGAAAGTGTTTTCCTTGTGGATACTGTAAATATTGGCAGGTTTAGTAGTGACAGGTTGCTAGCCTGTCGCCTAAAATATACCTTAACCTACCTTAGTCGTCTCTTACGACATCCACGGGAGAAATGGAGAAGTGTTATTTTATCCCGACACCACACAGTAACTGAGCGATGAATGGTAAACTGAATTATGGTAAAATAAATTAAACTAAAACCCAAAAGCTCTTTCAACTCTTGTAATAAATTCAAATGTTAAAGAAAAAGCGTAACAATAAATCTATTCAGATTGTTTTTCTTCAAACATGTTAAATTATGTAAAGGGCCCGTTTATGTAAAACGCATTCGTTAGTTCTAGACATGTTTCAGACAGTCTAAGGTCTCTTATTCATGAGCACTCGCGACGGCAGCATGACGAACTTTAAGACAGTAATTTTGCTTTAAAAGAGGTCAAGTAATATCAAAGTAGGGAGCCCATTTTCAAGGATTAAGGCTGCGTTTCCACCAGAGATGTGCGAGGACGCGTTGCGAGGGATGTGTTTGTCATTAACACGTTAGCGTACGGTACGTCATATGACGTAAAAATGGGTATATGCAGTATCGCAGAACGTCCATAGACGTCAAATTACGAAAATCCACAGCGGTCGCAACGTGATAGACCGCCAAGCGCCCTTACTAAATTCTATCACTGACGTCATTGTGCAACAATACGTCAAAATCAGGAATTGTTTGTGCCACGCTATATCCGATTATAATAATTATCGATAGAAATTATAAATTACAGTTGGAAGCGACCTGCATCCAGCGTTTTCCGGCGACCTTTATCAAGTCGTCTGCCCATAACGTCTTACAACGTCCATGGAAAATACAAGGAAACTAATTTGTATATGTAGGTATGACTTTAAATTAATTAAACGAATGAAAACAACCTAAGAATAGACGGTAAACAAAACTAAGAAGCCATAAAAACAATAATTTGTTTAAAAGATAGCTCCAACTTAAATACGATGAAGTTTTAAAATTAATAAGCAGTAGTTTTCCTCTTTTGCTTCGCTTGCCTTTTGTTGGACTTCTTTTAAATATACTTTGAAAACTTTTCTTAGAGTTAAATTAATTTATTCGTATTGCTATTAATAGTGTTGATACTGCTTCATAGACACAAAACAATACGCTTGTATTCTCAAAACTATGAATATTTCAAGTTGCGTACCCACATTTAGCACAATTTTAGGTTTTAATTTAATCGATACAATAGTGACAGGATACTAGCCTGCGCCTAAAACATATATTATATGGAAATCAATTAGTCCTTAGACGCCTCTTGCGACAACTACGGAAGAAATTGAGGGATATTGTTCTATATCCGAGACCGCACCGTTAGGCTCAATTCACACCAGAAGAGCGCCGAAGGGCGGCGAAGCGGAGCGCAGTTTCAGTGTCATGAGAATTTTAACTTTATTTTCATTACAATAAGACTTATTATCGCATGAGAAACTCCAACGAGGCGCGCGGATGCCCGCGGTTCCTCGGCAATTCCGGCGAATTCCATAAACGAAGCCGTGCAACTGCGCGAGAAGTCGCGGGAATGCCCGAGGATGCTGGAGCAGTCGCAAGCGGGCAATGGCAATATCCCGCCCAGAGATCTTGGACTTCCCGCGCATTCCAGCGCCTTCCCGCGCATTCCAGCGACTTCTCGAGCAGTCGCGGGAATCCTCGCGGCTTCTCTACCGAGCGGGTCGCTGTGCTTCGCCGCCCTTTGCCGGTCTTCTGGTGTGAATTGAGCCTTAGAACATCCGGTCTACGCTACGTGCTGTGGCCTGCCCATTGCCATTCAACTTGTTAATCCGGTGGGCTATGTTGACTTTAGTTCGTCTACAGATCTCCTCGTTTCTGATTTGATCACGTAGATACACCCATCGGAACGGACGAAATGGAGAGGTACAATTCAAAATCCGGCTCTTACATTATTGTATGTGTCAGAATATACCTAAAAAAAACCTAACGGTCTATAAAAGTTTTGACGAATTCGAAATGGTTTACAGATTGTGAAAAATATTTTTTATATTTTTTTTAACTCGTCAACGATAAAAGGGTTCCGTAAAAAACTAAATCGTGTGCTAAAAATACTAAAAATATTCTCACATAGATTTGGTAGCTTTTGGAACGGTTCTGTTCTATTGCTACATACATACATACACATCCTCACGCCTGTATTCCCGAGAAGGGTAGGCAGAGCACATGAATTCAAAAATCCAATGCCTCGTTTAGCGATTTCAGGGCAACCAGATGATCAAACGTGATATTGCAGTGACAGGTTGCTAGCCCGTCGCCCACAATACACTAACCCTTTCCCAGAGTCGACTCTTACGACACCCATGGGAAGAAAGGGGGAGGTGCTATTCTAACCCGGCACCACACGGGAACTATTGGTGCTGGGTTAAAATAACACCGTTCCATTTCTTCCGTAGATGTCGTAAGAGGCGACTAAGGAAATAGGTTTAAGTATGCTTTAGACTTTTGAATAGCCGTGATAACCCAGCGGTTCGACATGTGGCCTCTCAAGCAGAGGGTCGTGGGTTCAAATCCCGGGCTCGCACCTATGATTTTTTCGGAATTTATGTGCGTTATCGAATTTGATATTTATCACGAGCTATTTGGTGAAGGAAAACATCGTGAGGAAACCTACACACAGCGACGAAGTAATTCAACGTTGTGTGTGAAGTTCCCAATCCGCACTGGGCCCGCGTGGGAACTATAGCCCAAGCCCTCTCATACTGAGAGGAGGCCTGTGCCCTGCAGTGGGACGTATATAGGCTGATGATGATGATGATGATGATGATGATGATGATGATGCTTTAGACAATAGGCTAGTAACCTGTCACTATTATACCTATTCCATCTGTATTTATCATAAAACTTTTGTCTTTATCACGTTTCGTGTGCTCTATCTATTTGGGAACACATGGGTTGTATGTATACATACATACATACATATTCTCACGCCTGTATTCCCATGAGGGGTAGGCAGAGCACATTAATAAAAAAAAAAAAATGTATGTTGTATGTATGTATGTTGAAAAGGTTAAATTGTTTCACAGATCGTCTGCAGTTTATAGGCCTGAATTTAACCTGAAGGTTAAATTTGAACCAGCACTTCGCTACTAATAGTATTTGCTGCATAAGCTTGTCGAGTTCCTAACGATTGCCAATTTAGATGCGGTTATTTTAGTAGATGCGGTAAAAATTATATTTAGTTCCGTTATACATTTATACATACATACAATCACGCTTATGTTCTCAACCAGGGTAGGCAAAGCACACGAAAAGTAACAGATAAAACCATGATTATGACTATAATTATCACGCTTTGCAGCCACTTATAGCATTGTTATAGGTTTGCGAAGATGGAAGAGGTAGAATAGTGACAGGTTGTTACCCTGTCGCTTAAAGCATATCTAAACCTAATCCCGTAGTCGCCTCATACGACATGAATCATAGAAGGGTTATTCTGTCTTGAAAGTACTCGGGTTACTGTAAACGAATCTCCAAAAAACCGCATCTACGCGTAGTATTTCTTCTAAAGTTACGAGGTGAGAAAAAAAGCTAGCGCAGCAACCCCGTAGGGTAGGCAACATAAATTGCGGAGAGGCGTGCCGGGGGGCGGTCGGCGCGGTGATAAACGAAGGTGGGAGGGTGTATAATTCTCATTTGTTTTTACTTGTTAGGTTAAAATGTCCTTAGAATTGATTTCTTTCGTTGAGAGAGAATTGTAGAGGAATTAGGATTAAAAAAATATGGTTAAAATGTCTTTGGAATTTCTTTCGTTGAGAGAGAATTGTAGAGAAATTAGGATTTAAAGGGTCTAGAAGATCGTGGTTGCTCGGTACAGCCAATAAAATTGGTCACATTCCAAGAGGTATCTAGTGACAAAATGCTACATTTACAAAACCATGGCTATTTCACGTTTCGTAGCCACTTTTAGTACAGGTTTCAAGTTCAAAAATAGATGAAAAAGGTGTAAGATGGTTGCCAGGCTGTCGCTTAAAGCTTAGCTTAACCAATTTCCTTTGTCACGGAAGCAAAGGAAACAAAAAAACGAATACCCCTCCTATCTTTACATCGAGTTTAGCTTGATATGTTTCGAGACAATTGGTGACCCATAATCGGGAGCCATCCACCGCTGTTGTAGCGTGACTGAATCTCGGATGGTCCCCATGATGGGTCATAAAATAGCCCGAAACATGTTCACCTAATCTCGATACAGACGTAAGCTCATCCATTTTATTTCACTACAACTTACGGTAGTTTAATGTTTAACAATTTGGGACGTTTCAAGCCGAAACACTGTATTGTTGTGATACATGTAAAATATATCACTCAAACTATATCCTTGTGGAATATCGTTCGTCGCCTTGTCAACGCGAGCGATATACGCGGTTGGCGGATGACACTGCTTTGTGATGGATGGGGCGACAGTAAACACCACGCACAGAAGGGGAGGGATATGAATTTCATACACATAAGGGTCATTGTCATAACCCTAAAAAAACATGTCCATTTGTAATATATAAGGCATTTTTAATAATTGCATCCAATTTACATCATAATTATAAAGTACAGGAAACGTACTAGACTATACTATATCATATTTTCTATAAATGTAATTATTTGTTTTGTTTATCACCACAAATGTAACTGAAAGTCCACTTCGGTGGACTGTCCGGATTCCACCTGTTAATAGAATGTGTCTTTAAAAAATACATCTCTTTTATTATTGTACAAAAATGCCATTTTCCCCTAATCTATGTATGATTTCCATTTAACATTAATAGGATTTAAAAAATGAGATGGAAATAAAACACATTTTTTGCATCATTAAATCTTGTCACAGCATTTTTTGTCTTTTTGGTGGACATTACTTTAAATTCTAGAAAAAATAGGGAATGTCAAATGAATAGACAGGGACATATAATTTAACTCATTTACTATCGTACTATCCCTGTTAGCAGCCATTTTGCCGTGACTTGTGCGCAGCAGACGATATTGTTGTGTTAACAAGAATATTTTGGTGGTGTCAATGTTGAATTGTCTTTCCGGTTACTGCTGTATTTTGTAAGTACATCGCTATAAATCCACCAAACGTTTTTAACAATTAGTTAAGCAATCAAACATTGTAAATATGCCTTGCCTTTTGAATAATCCTTTAAATGGCTGGTGTTGTGAATGATATTGCGGAAAAAGTCTATTCGGTGGACGTCTTTTTGGTGGACTTTTTGTACACCCAAACGATAAATGATTGTATTTTGATTGATTTCTTGTACTTTGGTTTAATTTTTTATTATTAGTTTAAAAACTAACTTCTGATTGCTTTTTGTTTTATCCGTAAATGACTAGTGACTGAATAGTGAATGTTTAAACATAAATTCTGTAAAGGTAAAAAAAACTGTAGAAGATTTAACAAAAACATACAAAATAAGCTTTGGAGGAAAATGGAATGATGCACGACGATGCAGAAAAAAAATCAACATACAAAAAGAAACTTATAAGTACATCGCACGCAAAATACCACCTTCGATTCCAGTTATTTTAGTACCATAAAATGGGTGAACGTATTACAGTGAAAAACAGAAGAATGTTGAAAGCAAAGAAACTTACTTACTTAGAAAGAAGATGATGACTTCAGAATGCAGCAACCATTAAAAATTAGAGAGTGCAGTCTGTTTGTTGCTTGAAAAAAATGTTCATAAAAGTATACAATTTTTGGACATATATTCTGAAAGTTCGGATACGTCAACGTTAAAACCAGGAAGAGCCACCAAACCCCCACTTTCATACATGCTTCTTGAAGACTTGAAAGCTTCCTAGTCTTCGGAGGACGAAGGCATATTCTGTCCACCGAAAAGAATTGTCATTTCGGTAGACAGACACAAAATATTTTTTATATACTTTTTGAATGTATTTACGTGTCTGATTGTTCATGATTATGAGAATATATCATGAACGTTATTTTTGTTTAAGATGTTTACCGCTTTTTGTTTGGTTTATTTATTATTAATTAACATAATTCGTCCACTCGGTGGACATATTAGTCTTTTTGGTGGAACCAAAATATCGTTATTTCGTTTTAAATCGTTTTTTTCGAATAATTGATCTCTGAATGATACTCAGTTCTGTTGCAAGTTAGAGTAAGAGTCGTAATATACCTTTAATTATTATAAATCACGTGTTTCATTTTTTGCCGAAAAAAATTGCCAGGTTTGACAATGACCCATAAACGTCATAATATAATATACATAGTATAAATAAATATCACTGGATAATTTTTACACCAATCACCTAGTCCCAAAGTAGGCAATTTAATGCCTGTGTTATGGGTACTAGACAACAGATAAACTTACTTATATAAAGATAAACATCCAAGACTCGAAAGCAAACATTCGTATTCATCATAAACATCTGCCCCGACCGGGGATCAAACCCGGGACCTTAAGCTTCACAGTCAGGTTCTTTAACCGTTGGGCTATCCGGCCGTCAAATAATAGCCCGTGTGGTGTCGGGATAGAATAACATCGCTCCATTTCTTACGCGGATGTCGTAAGAGGCGACTAAGGAGTCGGTTTAGGTACGCTTTAGGCGATAGACTAGACCTGTCACTATTATACTTGTTCTATCTGTTATTAAACCTAAAATTATGTTGCATTTGCTCGTGTGGTGCCGGGTTAGAATAGCACCTCCCCCTTTCTTCCCGTGGGTGTCGTAAGAGTCGATTCTGGGAAAGTGTTAGTGTATTGTGGGCGATGGGCTAGCAACCTGTCACTGCAATATCACGTTTATCCATCTGGTTACCCTGAAATTGCTAAACGTGGCACTGGATTTTTGAATTCACGTGCTCTGCCTACCCCTCTTGCGAATACAGGCGTGACGGTTATGTTATGTATGTATGTGTATGAATGTAGTAACATAATGTTATCAGTTCAAAAGTTGAAAAACACTTTGAAAAGCCAAAATAATGTTCTTGGAAATTTCCATTGAAAGTTTTAGTTATTTGTTGAAATTCAGTTTCCAAAACTTTCGCTCGAAAGTTTGACTACTTCAGATACTTCTTTGGTAACTAACAATTTTAACGAACCCTTCAACATCGTGCTGTAGAACTGCAGTATAAGAAAATAGTTGTAACATACTACGTTTTCAAATTGGCGTGGGTGTTGTAAGAGTCGACTCTGGGATAGGGTTAGTGTATTGTGGGCGATGGGCTAGCAGCCTGTCACTGCAATATCACGTTTAACAATCTGGTTATCCTGAAATTGCTAAACGTGGAACTGGATTTTTGAATTCATGTGCTCTGCCTACCCCTCTTGGGAATACAGGCGTGAGGATATACATATATATACATATATATGTGTTATATTTATCCCGTTCCCGGGGGGTGTGACATAAAACGCAGCATGACGAGAGAGTCAGACAAAAATCTATTAAATGGAAAAAAGTTCGCCGGGTCTACTAGTGACAAATAAAATTGGGCTAGCTGTCTCATAGCTGTAATCATAGCTACGGATTACTAGTCTTTAAATGTTAACTCTTTTCTTAACCGACTTCAAAAAGGAGGAGGTTCTCAATTCGACCTAATTTTTTTTTTTTATTTTTTTTTTTTTTTTTTTTTTTTTTTTTTGTGTGTATGTTACTCGATAACTCGAAAACCCGTGAACTGATTTTCAAAATTTTTTTTTTAATCGAAAGGGTATAACTCGAAATTGGTCCCATTTGCACGACACCAGGATCTGATGGTGGAATCTTGGAGAAATCGAGGGAACTCTTCAAATTTTATATGGAGATGTACGGCGTTTTCGGTAATTTGTTGATGAAGTCAAGATTTTACATTCAGTAAACAGAATACTTTCAAAATATTGCTAACTAGTTGTGCCCGCGACTCCGTCCGCGTGGAATAGTGACAAATTTCCCCCGTTTTTCCTACATTTTCCACTGTTTCTTCGGTCCTATTGGTCGCAGCCTGATGTTATATAGCTTAAAGCCTTCCTTGATAAATGGTCTATCCAACACAAAAAATGTTTTTCAATTCGCACCAGTAGTTTCTGAGATTAGCGCGTTCAAACAAACAAACAAACTCTTCAGCTTTATTATATTAGTATAGATTTGAAGTCGGTTTTTTTTTGTTTAAAATTATTTTAGTTTTAAGTTTCAGGGTCGCACTGAAAATCAGCATTGTGGCTTGCCGCAATATCATGCTGAGTGCGGCCCTTTTGGTGCTATTTGGCACAGAAATGTGCAGTCTTTTTTCTTTTTTTTTCTTGCGTGCATAATTGTTAAGTTGTTGTTTATTTGTTTATTTAGGTTAAAATCTGTGTCAAATTTTGTATTAATAAATGTCTTTCTTTCTTTCTAATAGCAGGGCATTGAACTACTAGATTTGTCTCCACGATGCTATAGTCGTTTACTTGCCAAACAATTCGACTTGTAACTTGCTTCACATACAGAGTAGCCGAGAATTGCCCGCAAATTTTAAACAGTGGTCGGATAAACGCGTCTGAAAATCCGTGTGATTATTTTTTCTCGGAATATTGAGGTCAAAAAAAATCCCATCCTTATCAAAATATATGCTAGAAATGGCTACAACACGTGAATAGTTATGGTCTTATCTATGTAGCGTTTTTAAACGGTTTTACTTAGCTTACCCCGTTTGTTTTAGTCTTTATTCTTTGGTCTTTGTTGGTTCAAATTTAGAAATTGAAATTTCACCCTCTTTCTGTCAACTGATTGATCTCAAATTTGGTATGCGCTTTTAGTTGTGGTGACAATACAATAATGTAGATTCATTGTGATTGTACATTCAAAATGGCCGCCGCTACAAAATGGCGGATGACCTAATTCTTATCTACCCATCAATATGGGTATCCATTGAAAGGTCTTTGCAAGGAGAATACAGTGCACTATATCAAATTTAAAAAAAAAACTAAAAGCTCGAAAAAAAAAGTAAAAAAGAAACTTTTAAGTAAAACGGTTTTATATACATTGATTAGACTAAAATAAAACCGTTTTACTTAAAAGTTTCTTTTTTACTTTTTTTTTTATGAATTTGAGAACACAGGCGTGATCGTATGTATGTATGTATGTTACTTACTGAGAAGAAGGTAGATTGTACGTACTATCGAACCAACTGATTCCTGACCCATCGCAGAACGTTGTCACAGTAAACGTCACAAACATTTTCTTTGCCAAGCAATGCAATGTCACTATGACGTTCACTGTGAATAGGTTCTATGGTGGGTCAGGAATCAATTGGTTCGATGGTATATCGTATATTATGCACATCTTTTGGTATTTAGGACTTACCTAGTGCCAGACATAGCACCGCTAGTGCTGTCATTGACCCTAAGGCCCCCGGGCCTCTCGCCCTCATTCGCGACCGCTCTAACACCATCAATGCTCTCTCATGCCCCTTCGTCCCACTGCCGCCCTCGGGCACAAGTCCCACTTTGGTCTCACTTTAGTCCCACTTTGGTACTATGACACCTTACTAGCACTTAAGTGTTTACTTACTTACTTACTTACCCCGTGTGGTGTCGGGATACAATAACATTCTATATTCTCCATTTCTTCCGTGGATGTCGTAAGAGGCGACTAAGGAAATATGTTTAGGTGTGCTTTCGGCGACAGGCTAGCAAAGCAACCTGTCACTATTCTACCTCTTCCATCTTTGCAGACCTATAAACATGCTAGAAGTGGCTGCAAAGAGTAATAAAATCATAAGCATGGTTTTGTTTATGTCACGTTTCGTGTGCTCTGCATATCCCATTTGGGAACACAAGCGTGATTGTATGTATGTATGTTACTTACTGAGAGGAAGCTGGATTATGGATGTATATTATTAATAACTAGCTGGCCCGGCGAACTTCGTTCCGCCTTAACCAATTTTTTCGCATGATTCCCAAATTTTCTCACTGTTTGAACCTTTCATAGACTACGTCATAAATTTCCAAACCAAAATAGACTAAATCCGCACAGATTCAGACGTGCGAGG
>BHDV01004425.1:0-39722 GCA_005406045.1 Adoxophyes honmai
TTTTACTTAGCGTAAATCTAATTAACCACTTTGGCGCAAGCAGTATGTATGTATGTATATTTTTTTAAGACTTCCTCTTCCTTCATTATCTGGGTTGCTAATTTTGTTAGTTCTTTACCGACGCAATGTAAATAGAACAGAATTATCCCCACCTTGCTTATAACGACCAAGGCCAGACAGACGCAGAATGCTGCGTTGCAGAGCGGCGCCAGCGCAAGCCACTTGTACATCTCATTCAGAGTCCTTAAGTACCTGTAAATTTACTGAAATACTTAGATAAAAAAAACGGCCAAGTGCGAGTCGGACTCGCGCACGAAGGATTCCGTACCAAAAACAGCAAACAAACACGGTTTTTCTATGGGACCCCCCTTAATTATTATTCCTATTTTGATTTAAGTATTTGTTATTATAGCGGCAACAGAAATACATCATCTGTGAAAATTTCAACTCTCTAGCTGTCACGATTCGTGAGATACAGCCTGACAGACAGACAGATAGCGAAGTCTCAGTAATAGGGTCCCGTTTTTACCTTTCGGGTACGGAACCCTAAAAATCAACAAATGGACTAGATTACCTATCTTGTGCACATAAAAAACAAAAAATCTTCTGTTTACCTGGAAAAAGTAATGTGTGAAAGTGGAAAATTTAAACATGGTCTTAAAGGAATTTTCAATGGTTTAAACAGCTAAAAGTAAATGCTAGCTAAATAAAATACAAGGACGCAACATTCCCGTTTATACTAGATATAAAAAATACATTATTTGGTTGTGTTTTCAAGTATTAAGTAGATAACGAAGGTGCAGTGTTGAAATAACCGGATCAGAACTATATTTGGAAATGAACACTGCGCTAAGAAACTGTATCTTTGTTTTTAGAAACACGAGCTGGTTCCATTAGCTATAAGAGGGAATATTACGACCTGGTATTTTATTTACATAGCCTAGTACTGAATCGCATTATTAGTGCATTATTTAACTCTTTTTTTTAATGCTCAGTTACTGGTACGTACTCAACTTGATCCAAATGCATCACATAGAACTTCTTGAGCGCTTTGTTCAACCGCTTGCCGTAAGACGAATCGCTTTCACCAATCCCCTTCGGCTCCACAATCAACGTTTTGACCAAGCTCTCACTGGCCACACAGAAAAAGAACACAAGAAAAACAAAACACATGTCCATTACGATCATGATCGCACACATTTCAGACATGAATATGGAATGCAGAATATAACCGATCTCATAGTATGGAGACGACATTGGCATAAGAATAGATGTCGATCTGGATAGCAATATACGAGTACCTCTTGCATAGTTGAATAAAGCTATAAGCTCGTAGGTTATAAATGGTATGGTAACCAAGATAAACAGTCCGTTGACGACTTTAGACCCTGTCTTAATAACTTCAGCGAGTTTTTCTTCTGAATCATTCTTAATGAACTCGTAGAATGTCGTTTTTGTGGTTAAATACAGCTTCCTAAAAGCGAATCTCTTACTAATGAAGATCAAGAGTTTAACCGGACATGTGCCTATGAGGATGATAGTGTAATAAGCTTCAGCGATGATTTGGAAATCAGTGGCGTTTCTAATGATCTCCATAGTACCAAAGAACACATAGATGATGAGAGCGAAGTTGAGTAGATGGTGAATAATGTAATTCTTCCACGTCCATCTCGGGTCTAACACGTTGTGCCAGAAGGCGCTCTGAACGATGAAGGTAATGGACATCATTTTGTCCACTTCGCTCCTCTCGCCTACCGTTTGGGAGTAACGGTCGACGAAGTTCTTGAAATAGTTTCTCATAGTGCGAACGGGGTGGCGGCTCGAAGAAATGTGACTCGACCGGCACGGACGGTACAGTCCGGTGAAAAATTGCGGTGATAAATTCAAGTGAATTGCATAGTGCTCGCTGGTTCAGTCTTTAGAACATTTGTGAAGATTTGAATGTTTTAGCGAGTGTTAGTGAAGTTTATGCGGTTTATGGATGTTAATGTGAACACCAAATTTGTTCAGTCTGAATAAGTGGTTTATTGCAATTAACCGTCTTACACGTTACTTTGGTGTAGTTGGTTTAACTAAAATTATGTACATAATTTTGTTACAGTTTTGGGTGTTCAACAGGTAGGTAGGTAAAAACAATGATTCCAAAATAATTTTACGCAGACAAAACAAAACCATGACTAGTTTACGTTTCAAAGCCTCTTCTTGCATGATTTTAGGTTGGAAAACAGATGAAACAGGTATAACAGTGACAGTTTGCTAGCCTGTCGCTTAAAGCATACCTATCCCCTCAACACGACAGGGCGCGAGTAGAGATACGCTCGAGATAGACTATACCTATCACTGGCTAACTAGCGACGTCAGAAAGTGACGGGTATACTATCCCGCGCGAGGCGCGGTTAGAACGTTTTGCCGTGCTAATACAGAACCTATTTCTTTGGTCGCTTTTTACGACACCTATGAAAGAAATGGAGAGGTGCTTTTCTATTCCGACACCACATAGAATATTAACGCTAGGACATGCGTCCTATGTGGCGTCGGGATAGAATAACCCCTCTCCATTTCTGTAGCGGATGTCGTTATAGGCGACTAAGGAATTATGTTTAAGGCGACAGGTTAGCAACCGGTTTATAACTATGCTAGAAGTGGCTGCAAAACGTGAAACGTCATTATATTATCTTTGTAAAGTTTCGTGTCCTCTGCCTATTCGGGAATATGGACTAGATTGTATGTATATGTATGCAAATAAATAGGCGATGAAGATAAATGTCTAATGAATGGTTAGCAACGAAGCAAATGAACCGACCACAGACTTATATTGAACTAGATACCGCGAGTTTCTGCATTTGTATGAAAACCAAGCGTGTCACTTTTTCTCGACGGTAGGTATCGTCACATGAGCCCTTTAGTGATGAAAATTGACAATCCGAGTGAAACACATTCAAAGATGATGCCGCCTTATTAAAATTATCCTATTTCTAGGCAGTTAAACCTAATCTAAGTGCTGTAAAACTAAATGTAATCGCGTCAAAAGAGGAGCATTGCTCCTCCTTTTGGCTCCATTTTGGCACGCAAAGTACATACACTTGAGTCATCTAGTTCGATATAAATCTGTGGAACCGACAATGAAACTCTTAATGAGGAAGCAATAGTAGGTATTTGATTACAAAGGAAGTGCTGGATCGAGCCCAACGAACCTAATGATTCGATAAATGTTTCCAATACAAAGTTACCGGCTTTTTGATTAGAAAATGTTCGTTATACGGCCTCTTATTTTAAAACAAGAGCCAGAGTTTTTTAGTCCTTGTGGTTTTTTTAGAATAGCACCTCTCTATTTCTTCTGTGGATGTCATAAGAGACGGCTAAGGGAAGGTCAAGGTATCTTTTGGCGGCAGGCTAGCAACCTGTCACTATACCCTTAGAAATGAGCACATGAAATTTGACATAGACGAAACCAAGATTATACCACGCTTTGCAGCTATTTCCAGCATAAATTTAGGATTGAAAATAGGGGGAAAATGTAACAAATAAGTGACAGGTTGCTAGCCTGTTACCTAAAGCATTGCTTTTTACGACGTACAGAAATGGAGATGTGTCATTCTAATTCGGATCCAGATTATGTATCCATTATTCACATATACATACATCATCTCGCCTGTATTCCCAAACGGGGTCGGCAACATAGACAAAACCATGACTATTTTACGTTTAGTGGCACTTCTAGCATACTTTTTTTTTGTTTTGAGTTGGCAGGTATAGTAGTGACAGGATGCTAGCCTGGCGCCTAAAATACACCTTAATCCTTTTCCTTAGTCGCCTCTTACGACATCCATGAAACAAATGGAGAAGTGCTATTCTAAATCAGACCACACGAAAAACCCATTAGGTATTCTTGAAAACCTAGTTAGTGCTTTTGTCGGTGACTGCACCTTACAACAATGCTAGTTATTATCCAATCATCCTAATTAATCCTCACCGCCTTATTTCGGTAACCGAAGCAATTCTACCTATTACAGTTATTAAATATGCACGGCAACCATTAATTTCTGCACTAACCCTTATTTTTACCCACATTAAAGTCGATATTCCCAAGCTTTTTAGTTTAGGGGCGATCGTAAAGAGCCGCGGCAAATTTTAATCGTTTCACGGATTTTATAATGGTGCTATATATTTTTTTTAATCGACGCTGAATTGCGGTTAAAAATTCGATTCTCCTTAATACCCCTTTTACAACTACGGGCGTTTTAGATAATTGTTTGGCGCCGTTAAATTAACTGATATGGGATCGGCTAAAAGGGTTGTAATGAAAAACCGGTGAAAGCTATCGAATTACGCGTCTTTGAATTTTTTTGGACATAGGTTTATGTTGCAGGCTAGCAACAGTGTCACTATTATACTCATAGAGGATAGACCCCGTCATTTTGGTTGTTCGAAGAAGATTCCGCCAAACAATGGAAGCGATCGCTGTGCTCTTATTGGCCGGCCCAAGATTGCGCGTATCGCTAGTGCCGTTTTTCTCTACGGTTATTGGCTCTGTACAGTTTCTGTGACAGTGACGGTAGACGTTAGAAAGTTGAAATCAACTAACCTTTTGCGTACCTGGGTAGCCAACATTGTTCTTCTATTGGTTCTGTCCTCTATGATTATACTTCACCTATTCAAACCTAAAATTATGCTGAACAGTTTATAGTTTACAAGTGGCTTTTGGTTGTGTAACAATGTATGTGCTTTGCCTTACCCATTTTGGAAATAGAGGTGTGATGAATCCATTTACGGCAAACGTCATGGTGACATTTCATGGTAACAAAGAAAATCTCCAATAAGTACTTTTATCGGACAAAGCTCAAGCTTGATCAAAAACCCTTAAAATTCACATCTATCTATCACTCCTTAGAATAAAATATCGCGAAAGCTCCTAAAAGCTGGCCATAATTAATAATCCGAAAGCTACGGGGCCGGCCGTAAACACCCGACTTTAAGTATAGTGGCGTGCACTTTATTTCTCATTATTTCCCGGTTTACAGTGCCGTTAAATCGTAAACTGAGTATATCATTCGCGTATATGACTAAAGGAAGTTGGCTTGTCCGTCTTTTCTGTCTACAACTACCTATCGTTGATTTTGGTACATTCAAAGAATTTCATAGCTGTGCCATTTTGTACCTTTTTAGGGTTCCGTACCCAAAGGGTAAAAACGGGACCCTATTACTGAGACTTCGCTGTCTGTCTGTCTGTCTGTCCGTCTGTCCGTCTGTCCGTCTGTCACCAGGCTGTATCTCACGAACCGTGAGAGCTAGAGAGTTGAAATTTTCACAGATGATGTATTTCTGTTGCCGCTATAACAACAATTACTAAAATAATAATAATAATTAAGGGGGGCTCCCATAGAAAAAACGGGTTTTTTTTTGCAGTATTGGGTCTATTTAAATAACTGTAACAGCTAAATACTTCAAATGCTCACAGAATATTTAATTAAATATTTACTTTAAAAATAAATAGTAAAATTGTAATAAAATTAGTATTTTAGGGGGGCTCCCATACAAAAATTCTGATTTTTTGCAGTCTTTGGTACGAAACCCTTCGTGCGCGAGTCCAGCTCGCACTTGGCCGGTTTTTTACAAGAAATGTCACTGTGACCTGCGATGCTATCTACTAATCAAAGAAATATGAAGCTCATTATGAAAAGGTTCAAAGAGGCACAGGTATCAATTTCCTTGACTGTGCACTACCTAATGTTTGACAGCTTCATTCTACTGATGACCATGCTTTTCACTTTTATTGTGATTGAATTAGGACTAAAAATGAAAATAACAGTATTGTGATGATGTTTTTTATACATTTCGTAACAAACCTAGCTCACAAGACTCTCTCATAGAATTGTGTTCAAAAAAAAGACAACGTCCACTATGTAGGTAGTCAAGTCAAAATTTACAGTCCCAGATATAATATGAAAGATACTTCAACATAAATTTATAGGAATGGCGTAAGAACATTGTTAGCCAAACGTAATAAAATTCTACGGCACAAAATAGGAATTTAAATACACCTAGTTTCCTTTTTTGACTACAGCCTCCACGTCAAATCTACGCATCAGTTCGCAACTTAGAAGGCTCGAGTCCACCCGCGCGGCAAAAGCAGCTAAGTAATAAAAAACAAAAAGCCAGTATCGGTCAGGCCGTGTTTATAGACGCCGTATACTTAATCATGCCTTTGATTAAAACGAAACATTGCCTTTTGTGGCCGTTATAAACCGTTTAGGATTGCGGTGCTATTACGAAAGCTTTATTTATTTAATTGAAAATAGTTCGGGACTTCAGATTGAGTGCTCCGAAATATTATAAAAAATACATTGCATTGCTGTGTGGTGTCGGGATTGAATAACACCTCTCCATTTCTTCCGTGGATGTCGTAAGAAGCGAGAAGGGAAATAGGTTTAAGTATGCTGTAGACGACAGTCTAGCAACCTGCCACTATAACCTCTTCCATCTTTCCAAACTTAAAACTATGCTAGAAGTGGCTGCGAAGCGTGATAATTATAGTCATAACAATGGTTTTGTCTATGTCACGTTTCGTGTTCTCTGCCTAGCCTAGGAACACAGGCGTGATTGTATGTATGTTTGTAATTTTATTGTATGTTACAATTTGGGGACGGATAAAGAAAATGGCGTCTGAATTAATTTCCCTGGCTCGTGGAAAATTAAACATGTTTCGTTTACCTGTGTGGTATCGGTTTTAGAATTAATTGGTAAAAGCGACAGCATAGCAACCTGTCATTTTTGTATCATGTTTATTCTGTTAGGTTAGGTTAGTTAGGTCTGTTGGTTAGGTAGCTTTATGTATCATTTTATGTGATCTGTCAACAGTATTTGAAAGAATAAAAATGTAAATTTTATATCACGTAAATAAAATGGACCAATTTTTTCAGTGACATCAAAATGTACTCGTAATTTTGTAATGATACACAAATTATACATTTGACAGCTTATTTCTACTTTATTGGAAGAAAAAGTGCACTGTGAATTTATAGTTAGTACACATAATGTTACTTTCACTTAAAAATATATATAAAAAATAGCCGCAGAGCACAGTAAACTTACTGTTACTTTCACTTAAACTCTCTTTACAAAATAGTTTTAAAAATAGAAGTACACAGTCAACTTACGTAAAATATGAAACTAAACTCCTTATCAATTCATTAGCTTTTATTAAAAGTTCCTCGAGCAACCACCATATTGGGCTTAAAGCTAAGGCTAGCCTTGGAAGCTTAGCCACCATCTTAGTTCTTTAATAAAACTTTAATTTCACGTTTACGGGACCGTAAACTGCACTGTAACGCGTGAGCTTTTTCATTTCGCCACTGCAAATTAATTAAAACATTACGTGACTACTGGCAAGTTGTGTTCCTCTTGTTGTTGGTGAAAGTATGACATAGTATTGTCGTTATTGAAGGGCAGACAAAAATAACAAATTAAGAATTTGCACGAGGCTGGTAAAGTCGATTGGAACAGCTGAAATATTATGGCGACTGCCATGTGCAGAAATAAAGCGACGTATTTCTCTAAACAATATTATTCAGGGTATGTGTTTATTTATTGCTATTTTCATAACCATAATATCTATGGATTCATAGAATAAAACTCATTTATAATCAGTTTTAAAGTGATCTTGTTACGGAACACAGGTAATTAAATTCAAAGCCCATATTTTCTTTTCGATCTTAACAAATCCAATATTTCACATACCTACTATTTAGTTTTATGGAGATTTTTGTGTCTAAAAAAACTACTTAGTTCCACTTATTAGTTCTAATTCTCTTATATTTGTGTCTCGTTATGAAATCATTTTTAATTAAGAGATTGTTTAAGATCATTCCAATTTCAAATTGGCACCGTTACAACTTTCTTCCTAACCCTTTCTTTTCATTCCAGTATCAACTCTCTAAACATCCTTACAGAAATCAACACAAACTACGATCACTTCTGTTTAACTTCGGTTGCGCTTCCCTCGATTCCCAACTCGAAACAAATAAACTACTCTAGGACACAAACTGGACCTGTTGTACTATTTTGTTGACCGTAAACCTTTTAGTTCCATAATTAACGAGTGGCTCGTAAGTCCTGGATAGTTGTATGTCTAGGGCTTTTTGTGTGTTGTGACGCTCTGAAACGTCGCTAGGTCACCTAACTAAAGGCTAGGCTAGGCCTAAGCCTAGCCCTAAGCCCTAACCCTAACGTTTTTTTTTTTTTTTTGATGTATGTTATATTGTACTGTACTTCAACATGTTTAATATAGCCTTTCTTTGTTGTCGGTCTCAATTATCAAGTGCCCTGTCTGATTCTTAAAGGCTGGCTGTAAGAGATCCCTTAAGGGATAAGTCCGCCTTTGTACTTCGCCATTTTATTTGTATATGAGTTTTGTATTTCGTGTTCTTTCCTTTTGTACAATAAAGTGTTTACTTACTTAAAGCTCAGATACAAAAGTACATTCTGGGACCTTAAGTATATAATTAGTGGGTCCATATCGGGTTGCATAAAGTTTGAAGTCATACATTTTATAAGCATACATATTTTTGTCATAATCATCATTAAGCATAACTGAAGTACGCCATAAATTTTTAAGCATAATGTTTTATGGCATACATTTGATTTGCATAAAACAATATACGCATACTTTATAATGGGCATACAGTATAAACTCATAAACTGGTTGTGCATAAAACATGCGAAGCATAATGTACGATTCGCCATATTTATTTTGCGCATAATAATTTGCATAAACTAGCCTAACTTAACCTACGTTTTTGGCCGCGATTCGGTTCATGTGAGGTCACAATTCTAACCTAACCTAACCTACTTTTTTGGCCGCGATTCGGTTCACGCGAGGTCACAATTCTAACCAAACCTAACTAACTTTTTTGGCCGCGATTCGGTTCATGCGAGATCACAGTTCTAACCTAACCTAACCTATTTTTTGGTCGTTAATCATCAATGTTATGGCTGGTTAAATGTATGACAGCCATAATTATGACTGAAAATAATTATGACCATACATTTTATGACAATTCAAAATTATGTCATTCGTCTTTATGGTAAAACCATTTATGACTAAAAATAATTATGACAGGGAACATTATGACAATAGTACACTTTATGCCAAAAAAAAATTTATGAGTTTCAACTTTATGGTTAAAGTGTTATGACAATCGATTTTATGACAATGGTTTGTATGCGACTAGAATAGCACCCATAATTAGTATTTGCATCGTAGAATATAAAAACAAAATTATGTAAAACTTTCAATTATCTTACTATAACGGTTCGTGAGAAACACCCTGGTAATAGAAAAACGGACGGACAGACAACAGAGTCTTAGCAATAGGGACCCGTTTTTTAGGTAATTTAAAGGTATGATGGTATAGATATAGATAAAGTTAAAGTAATACTATAGGTCTGTACTTTAGGCAACGGGCTAGCAACATGTCACTATTGTACTTCTGAACTTAAAACTTAAATATTACGGCAAAAGTAGAACAGGCATAAAGTATATTTTAGGTGACATTCTAGCAACTTGTCAAAATTATGCAAAAAGTGATTATAACACGTGAAATTGTCACAGTTTTGATTTTGAAACGGTCTGTGTGCTCTGTCTGCCCCAATAGAGAGTACAGGCGTGATGTATGTATGGTTTGTCTACGTAGTAGTGTTTTGTATCTTAATAATTGTTAACGGAACCCTAAAAGTCTAAATCCTGGCCTACCCCTACATTTGAACCTCTCGCAGACTAACTAATAAGGGAAATAATACGTTAATTGTTACAGCATGCCGACATCTGGCCCGAAGAAGTGACCGCAGACCCAAAAACCAAAAAACGTGACTTATACCGCTATCCTTTGCGCCTAACGACGTCACGTGACGTGACAAGTGACGCCAGATTTGGTCCCATCACTTCAACAACCTCTTATTTACGGCGTTCTACCAATCCAAAGTCAACCGAGAGGCGTTCAATAAAGGTTGATTTTAGAGGTTCTTTCGCGGTAGATAAGAGTTTGTGTAAATGAATGTTGTATTTTGATCCCCTTAATGACCAGCGCTTTTAGAAGGGTTTTTATGAGGGCGACATATTTTGCAAACGTGCGGGTATTTGTTTTGAATTTGATTTTTTGTAGGCAGCCTTTTTATTTTAAGCCCGCGGGTGATAAAGTGGGTTTTAAATGGTTGGTCGATGCTCAGTTTTTGCACGGTTATTTGGACTTTATACCTCTTTCATTTGCTTTGAACCTAACATTATGCTAGAAGTGGCTGCAAAACTTGAAATAGTCATGATTTATTTATGAAGTATTTCGTATATGGATATAATTACTTACTAAAATAATTAAATAAAGGCTTCCTGTCTTCCTGAAGCTATTATACAGGGTGGAAAGTTTCAATGGGCCCTGGAGGGAAACTACTCTAAATCCTTTGGTTAGCTAATTTTACTGAAAGGAAACATTCCTTAATTTTTAAAAAGCAACAAAACTGCATTAAAAGATTTTAAAAATTTTGCTTGTCTCAACCGGGAATCGAACCAACTAAAAATTAAAAAAAAAATTGCTGGTTTATTATACAAATCGGTAGGACCATTGTTTAGGATAAAATTTGTCTTGGAAACATTTGGTTTTACACTTAGATAAGTACGAGTTATCCATTAAATTGAATATTTATTACATGTTTTTTTACCAATGCCTAGTACTGCAGCGCAATAGCGCAATAGACAATAGTCTAACGCACCAAAAATCTAAATCGTGTTTAATTCGACAGTTGATTTCAAGTTTCTTTCTAAAAATGAAGGAATGTTTCCTTTCAGAAAAATTAGCTAACTAAAAGAATTAGAGTAGTTCCCCTCCAGGGCCCATTGAAACTTTCCACCCTGTATACTCCGCAGAAAAAAAATGATCCCAGTCTACTGTAAAAAAATACATTTCGTATTTTTATACGCTGTATGGGCCACATTTCTTGTCATGAAACATTGTGTAAAAGTTTCTACAATTTATACTATTGGAATCAGTTCAACAGTTTTTTATCGAAAATATAACAAAAACTAGACTGATAATCGTTTCTAGCTGCACGGCAGTGTCCTCGCCAAGTCAAATCTTTGCTACAACTGTAACAATCTTTGCTAAATCTCCACCTTCGCCCCGCCACGCTAAAAGACTAAACTAAAATGTCTAATAATAAACACTAACTAACACCTAAGTTCTCTCCTGTTATCTTACAAAACAATAAAGCAAGTGCATGATAAATGGTACGACTTATTAACTCCTTATTCTTTCGTAGGGTCCCTTCCAGCGAATATTGCGTTAGAAATAAGTCCATTTCGCGACTCATGTGACAATGTCACTTTGCTAATCCACATGTATCATAGAGAAGTATCTAAAAATATCACAAGAAGCCTACCACATAGCACTGTTAGCAAATTCCCAAACAAGATAGAGATGGCAACCATACACATATGTACAAGTACGTATTGTACGACCGAGATTAAGATTTGGAAGTGTCGCAGGCTGATAATCTATCTACTATGCTTTGATTTTTTATTTTTTATTTATTAGCCTGATAAAGTGTCCTACTGGTGCGCAAAAGTCTCACCTGTCCGTTGGCTCTCCACAACTAAACACACATACTGCGTCACGCCTGTTATCCACAAAATGATTCACTACAAATTTTCGACTATAACACGTGTCGCAGTCAATTTTGATATAAATCTTTTAGCTTTTAAGTTCAGAGGTACTATGGTGACAGGATGCTAGCCTGTCGCCTAAACTATACCTCAAATGTTTATAAAATCGTTGTAATAACCATCGTACGACTAATCTCTCGCCAACCCACTCATGTCTTCAAAGATCTCTTTCACTCATACTTGCGTTCCAATTCCCACATAGATACATCAACCTTTTTTGTAAAAATACATACACACAGTCATACATACATCATACCTGTATTGCCAAAAGGGATAGGCAGAGAACACGGAATGTTACACAATAAAAGCCATGACTATTTCACGTTCTGCAGCCACTTCTAGCATACTTTAATGTTTTGTTTTTTTTTTAACAAATTTTTCATCTACGGACTCGTGGTCCATACCTTGATGATTTTAGGATTATAATTTTTTTATCTTAGGTTTAACTGTGCGCTCCGCGTAAAGACACAGCAGTTTTACAATAATATGCTCTTAAAATTAATTACAAGTAGAGTTTTTTTTCCCTTTTTTTCTCCTCTTTTTTCCTTTTTTTTGCTTTCTCCTTCTTTTATATTTTATGCTTTAAGTTGTTATGTTAGGTAATAGTCTGTCTCTGCCGCCTAATACATACCTAAACTTTTATACAAACCTAAATCTAAAATTTTATCCTTGGTCACCTCTTAAGATATCCACGGAAGAAATGGAGACGTGTTATTCTAAGCCCGACACCACACGGAAACAAATTATAAAAATGCAACATTTTAAATTCCGAAGACTATAAATTGATAAACCAATTGGCCCAATCGGTCTGTAGCAACGCGACGCAACGACATGCTGCGACCTGTCGCGACATATCGTGTGTTGTTGCCGCATGTCGTGATTGTCAACTCGCCTCTTAAGTCTAAGAGATAAGTCCGCCTCACGTCTCCCGCTATGCTGTCACTCCGCCCCGCGTGGCACTTCGTACAGTCGGCCTGCTATTAATATTATAATTAGGTTAACGATACGTCCCAATATTTAATTTATCGATGGTTTAGTTTACTAGAGATAAGACTTTGAAATAACGCAATTGCTATATCTATCGGCCGTAAGATTGCTATTACCATAATATTCATCATCATCATCAACATTCAGCCTTAGGACGTTCACACTGTTTTCAAACCGAAAATTATGCTACAAGTGGCTGCGAAGCGTGAAATATTCATAGGGTAGAAGTACCATTTTTTACTTACACCTTACACCTTGACCTTAGCACCATTTTTGGCCAGCTGACATTTTAATTAATTTATAAAAAATCACAATACTAAAACCATTATTATATTTCCATCAATCCATTTGAAACTGAATCGAAATTTTAATGTTTTGTTACTATACATTTTGTTTTATTGTTTATTTAAAAATGGCCACAAAGGGGTCGGTGGCCACAACCAGGTTCACCTGTCCTAATCATTGTTTTGTCTATGTCACATTTCGTAGGTATGCTCTGTCTACCCCATTTGGGAACACAGGCGTGATTGTATGTATGTTAAATTTCTTTCATCTATTTTCGAGATATGACTTGTGGTTTTAGTCTATTAAGTACGTGACTATGTTTTTTTATAATGAACCAGATGTACACATTTTAAAGGTTTTAGTTGACTGTACATTTATATAACAATCTTTATCGCTACAGACGCCATGACGTGGCTAAATCTTGTAATAAAGCGGCTGTCTCGTAGACCCGCTACGGCGTAGCGCGTAGAGCCTCTACGGGCGTGGTACTTCTACGAGTTAGAGATTACACGGGTTTGAAATAATTATGGAAAATACTACGAGGATATTTATGTAATATTTTTTTTTAATACTATGTACTTTCAAGTATTATGTATTTTTTTATAGCTGAGAAAACGACCAGTCATTTTGATTGCTTAAATTTGAATGATTAATTTTACAAATGCACTTTTATACTTAAAAACAGAAACAGAAAACTGTTTTTAATTAAAACTTCATAACTTGCAATTTAAATAAGCAAGTGTATTAAAAACGGATTTTCTTAGAATGAATTTTATTTGCAGGTTTCCCTGAAAGCAATTTACTTCAATTTTAGATAGCTATATTTCATTTTTAAGGTTTCAATGGCTTTTATCATTATTTTATAACTGAAATTCTGAGAACTAAATTGAGAATGAGAATGTGTCTGTGTGGTGTCGAGTTTAGAAAAACACCTCTCCATTAAAAAAAACTGTGGATGTCATAAGAGGTGACTAAAGTAAAGGTATATTTTAGGCGACAGGCTAGCAACCTGTCACTGCAGTACCTCTGAAGTTTAGACCTGAAGTGCTACAAATTGCTACAAAACGAAAAAGATTTTCCTATGATATTATGTTTCGTGTGCTCTGCCTACTAAAGAAAGAAAGAAAGAAAGACATTTTATTGACAACAATTTGACACAGACATAATAATGAACTTATCTAAAATACATAAATTATCCTAAATAAATAAATAATAATAACTTAAAAAGGGGAATGCCACTTCCGTGCCAAATAGCGCCAAAAGGGCCGCACTCAGCATAATATTGCGGCAAGCCGCAACGCTGATTTTCAGTGCGACCCCGGAAACTTAAAACTAGAAGAAGAAGAATTGAATTTAAACATTTTGCAGGTAGTTATTAAATTAAAACAATACAAAAAACAGACACACACATGAACGAATACAAAAAGAAATAACATTAACGAGGGTAGGTTTAGAGGGTAACTTGGTAGGGGCGGTCGGTTAAAAGACCGCGCTAGACCCGTTCACCCTCATTACCAACAGTTTGTTCAAACTAAGTCTGCTCAAATGATCTTAATATTAAGTGAGTTAACAGTACCCAAGTTACAGTGAAAAATGAAGTGAAGTGTGTGAAGTCACAAATATTGCAGTACATTAGTGTTAAAAGGTAAGGTGTTTTCATTGCTTCAATATTTTAAACTTTGGAGCTCAACCGTCAAACGCATGCCTATTCTCTATTATAAACCTAGTTAGTAAATATACTTAATAGAAAGGAACCAGTGAATGAATTCTAGCGTCTTAAACAACTTAAGCAACTAGCATAGCCATCTTATATCGTTCACTCTAAGATCCAAGTCGCCATCAGATCCCTCCTCAAGATCCGAAATTTTAACGAAAACATTTGCTTTTTCTTTGGAATCCAATTTACTTAAAAATGCGTGAGGTTGTGATTGTGACAGTTAAAATTCAAATATCAAAAAAAAAAAATATTAAAATAAAAATAAAACAATAGTAATAATAAACGGAGCATCAGCTACACTGCTGCTCCCCGAGAAGATGTTTCTTACATTTGTCCTTAAAACTACTGATATATGTACATACATCAAAGACAAACAACGCCATCTATCGAACTCTAAACAACACACTCTTCAGTAACAAAGCCAACGCTCGTAAACACACAGTCAAAGAATATCTATGACGTCACGAGCGCTGCCGCTATAATTTCCTGCTACAATGTGGGTAGTCGCACACATCTACGTACAACAACGTTGATATGCGCGGAAGGATCGCTAACTTTTGGCAAAAAACTGCATTCATTGAGACTCGCTCGTAGTAAAAAATAAAACTATCACAAATTATGCATAATAATGGATGTCAATGCCTAAAGTGTAGAGTGAAAATAAAAAAATTTAATGTCATTTAAAATATACAAAAAATAATAATACGTTAAGAGGCGGGATTTAAACCCAAAAGTCTCGGTCCGAACCATGATCTTTTTTTAGGTACCGTTAATCAAAAAATTTCAACGTATTTTTATAAAACGTCTTAAATCATCTTCATAGCCTTGTATTATTGTATGTATTTTTTTTTTGTAGATATTGTGCCAAGTTACTTACGACACACTCTTTTTTCAACGATATTTAGCTCAAAGTGAAGGTAGACTCAAAAAAGTCCTTCAAAAGTGCATCTCGAAATCTATTGACCAAAAAAAAATTAATTCCTGAAGAACCCATACAAGGACACGAGAACCGCATCATTACGCACCCTTCACAATTCACTCACAAACTAACTCACGTAAATGAGAGACAGCTTTACCACTTACCTCTACTATCTCGCTCACCGAGCACGCTTTTCAACCTAACTCGCGATCCGAACGCAAACACAGGCCATGTTATACCAACGTCGTTCACACAGGATGGCAATTCCGAATTTATTTCCTAGTGACCCCGGAACGTGGGATTTTAAATCTTTTCGGTAACCTGTTCTGGTTGGAATTGGAGTTTTGATAGACGTGTGAATAACTGAAAATGTAAGGTTAGTGTAAGTGTAAGGTTAGTTAAATAGGTGACATACATGAGTGCATGTTGCTGGCTAGAGTGTAATACTGACTTGAAGTAGTTACTTAAAGGCCCAATCAGACGGTTCATTTTTCTTTCATTTTCGCCTTTCATTCGGTACTATTCACTCGAAATGACTCGACTGAACACGGAATGAAACAAACTGTCGAATGCCCTTAAGGCCCAATCAGACGGTTCATTCGGATGAACGTTCATCCGAGTGATTGCTTCATTTTTCTAGTGAATTCATTCGACAGTTTGTTTCATTCCGTGTTCAGACGTGTCATTTCGAGTGAATAGTACCGAATGAAAGGCGAAAATGAAAGAAAAATGAACCGTCTGATTGGGCCTTTACATATTATAATATACCTACAATCACGTCTACATTATATTCCCGAACGGGGTAGGAAGCACACGAAATGCTACATAAGCAAAACCATGCCAATTTCACGTTTCATAGCTACTTCAAGGATATTTTTTGGGTTTTGAGTTGACAGGTAGAATAGTGACAGGTCGCTATCCTGTCACTTAAAATATACCTAACCTAGCCCTAAGGTAATCGCCTCTTATTACATCCTTACTAGAAATAAAGAGGTGTTATTCTAACCCGACACTACAGGGAACAATACAACTTTTTTGTACTCGTCATCCCATTTTGAATACAGGCTCTCTGCAACAAAGTTCCACCAAGTGTCACTAACATACTTGCGAGCGAAATCTTGTTCCAAATATTTTCACGAACTGTTCCAGGTTTGCGCAGAGCTTAATTATTTCCACTCCCACTATCTTTTACAAGACGGAATAAATATTAAACGCTCTTAAATGTTAAGTGGAATTAAATTATAAAAGTAGCGTCATTATTAAGCTACAATGCCTTTAGCTGTACCAAGTTTTAAGGCGCATTACTATTCTTTTACTTGCAATTTTTTTTAATATTTTTTAAGATAGAATGGATTTTAATTTTTCTCTAAATCTCTATCTTACATTTGATTGTGACGAAACCTTGACTATTTCACGTTTTGTGGCCACTTCTAGCTTATGTTTTAAGTTTTGAGGTAAGAAGTAAAATACAGGTTGCTAGTATGTTGCCTAAAATATACCTTAACCTATTTCCTTACTTGCCTCTTTCGACACCCGTGGAAGAAATGAAATGATTGATGGGTTTTTTGTATAATTCGTCATAAAAATATCTACGTAACCACAACATAAACTGCAAGAATTTTTAGCTTCTCTGTTATGTAAGTAATAAAAAAATAACGTTGTGAATTTTTTAATAAAAAACATTGCATAGCCTGATGAAATGGAGGGCAAAAATAAACTTCAAAATGCATTCCGAACAGCAAACTGAAAATTCGATTAGATTAAAACACTGTAACGGCGCTAAAAAATGTATTCCATGTCACTTTAAATTTTTAAGTGAGCACTCTATTCTGATATTTTCGCATAAAATTTGGCAATCTCCATTTTAGTTCGAAAATATGGTACCCTTTGTATGCCGTTTGAAAAACCAGCTTTATATCATCTTTAAGTAATAGGTATTTGGCATAGATATTAAATAAGACATTTATTTACGAAATAATAATTTCGAAACTAAATGTATAGTTTCATGTTGAAAATAATTTATAAACGCTGTGGGTTCTACGCTTTAGCACGGTAAGGCGCAAGTTGAGTCACGCGCGAGATAGACTATACCTGTCACTGTCTAATTAGAGACTTGAGAAAGTAACAGGTAGTCGACTCGCGTGAATGTAAGCCTTCGGAAGTATTGTAAAAGTTGACATCAGTTGTTGTAATCAGTGTAAAATATTGGAGTCTTTTTGAAAGATCCTATAGTTAGCATACAGTGCAACTATTTATTAAATACTGCTCGGAAATCGTCGGCAATGATAATTTGATTGATTTTTAATTTACATGAATACTCTGCCCACCCCTTTTGAGAAAATACAAAACGCTGCGTAGACAAAACCATGACTATTTCACGTTTCGTGGCCACTTCTAGCATTTTAGGTTTTGAGTTGGCAGGTATAATAGTGACAGGTTGCCTCTCGCCTAAAATATACCTAAACCTATTTCCTAAATCGCCTCTCCCGACATCTACGGAAAAAATGGAGAGGTGTTATTCTATCTCTACAGGAAAAATGGTTATTCCGGCGAATATTCCGTGTCTAACCTTTTGCCGAGCCATAATCCAGATAATCCACATTTCTGCGCTTTCAAAATACATTAGCACTCCATTCAGAACCCGAAAACTGGATAGTCGTGGCCTTAACGACTCAAAGGCAAGGTGTTGGAGTGGTAAAAAGAGAAAAACGGTTCATGGTGGGCGCTGGGCAGAGGCTCTCAAAATCATAGATTCACCAGCCCCGTCATACATACATTTCGCCTGTATTTTCATTCAGGTAAGCACTTTTTCACGTTTTTTTAGATTTTTAGTTAAATAGTGACAGGATGCTAGTGTGTCCTGCAAGCCCTTTCGTTTCTCGCATAGTAAGAAAGTAAAAAAAAACTATTTATGGTACAAAAGGTACAAAAGATTTATGGTACTTACTTATATCTTAGCAGTAATTGTAAAGTTCCGTATGAAAAGACGATTCTACACATGTTTCGTTATTTCTTTTTGTTACTAGTTCTAGATTATTTGTAAATTAACAGGCAATTCGTGAGTACAGGGGTCCAACAACCTGACCTCTCACTTTCACACAGTTTGAGAACCACTGGGACAGAAAATTAACTCCTCTTTTGTATGGAATACCTAGGCGCGGGAATTCAGGGCACACCGAAGCCTTAATGAGGGGCCGCATACAAAAATACTTGTGGATAAGGTACAAAGCCAATATTTTGCCTTTTATCGCCGTAGTGTGCCCACGGCCTTGGGTTTGAGAACCATGTTTTTTTGCGTATACGGTTTTTGTTACGAAGAAAATTGACATAATATTAAACTACGATAAAAAGACTTAATTGATCAAATCTTAGATTATCGAAACTTATGAGTGTACGAAACCTGGTATAGTTGTATCATTAAAAAAAAATACATACGTAGGCAGAGCGCACCAAAGACTATGTAGATAAAACCATGACTTTTTCACGTTTCGTTGCTACTTCTAGCATATTTTTTAAGTTTTGAGTGGGCAGGTTTTAGTGACAGGTTGCTAATATACCTTAATCTATATCCTTAGTCACCTCGTACGACATTCACGGAAGAAATGGACAGGTATTATTGTAAAGCCGACACCACACGGACCGTAAACTCTTTAATTGCATATAATGAAACAGCATTACTATGTGAATTTGCCCGCAAACTAAGCATTACACAACGGGGTCAAAAATTCAAAAGTCACAGCTAAATAGCCAGTTACAACCAAATAGATACCACATCTTTTTCCCTTTCCAATGATTTTATAGATATTGTTATTCGTAGACTAAAGCTATAGAGGTAGATTCCGTCGAAAAAAGTGAGGCAAAAGCTACAATATCTATCAAATGCCTCGATACCAGTTCCCAATCCATTAATCAACCGGAAATATATTCTTAGAAGATTACTTACGTGTGTTTTATCGGGATTCGATCTGCGAAATGCGTATAATATTTATTAGATGGAACCAGGACGTCTAGTACGAGTATGTTGAAAACGATGATGAATTCGACAACGATTTCGTTTGCGAGTCATCGCAAAATTGTATGGAAACTGACAGCGCTGCCAGCGGAACGTTTGCATAACTGCCGCGGTCGACACGGCTCCATACGATACCGCGTTAATTCGCAAAACGAAATCGTTATCGAATTCATGATCGTTTTAAACACACTAGACGTACAGGCTTAGCACGACAAGGCGTGAGAGAGAGTGCCTGTCATAACTAGAGACGTCAGACAATGAAAGGTGTTCTATTCTATCTCGAGTGTGTCGCCGTGCATAGGCTACAAAGACTAGTAAACATAAACTATTTTCAAACTAACTTGCTTTAATAAAAAAAAAAAAAAACAAAATTGCCAGAAGTCGACGAGGATAATTTTAGGCGACAGGTTAACACAAACAATCAACAAACGTACAATCACGCCAGTGTTCCCAAAATGGGGTAGGCAGAGCACACGAAGCTTGTCACTATTATACCTGTCAACTCAAAACCTAAATAATTTTAAACAAAAATAAACCGACTTTAAATTACATAGCAATATTTTGAAAGTATTCTGTTTACTGAATGTAAAATCTTGACTTCATCAACAAATTACCGAAAAGGCCGTACATCTCCATATCGATGGGCCCTATGTATAAGGGCCAAAGTGATTTTTTTCAATTTTGCTTTTTTTGCATTTTAGGCATCTATAAAGTATCTAGTTTAATCCTGGATTAAAAAAAAACCATTTTTTTCATTATTCTACAAGTTTTTGCCGTACCATAAGGGCCTAACTGAGCGTAATTTTAACGTATAAGGGCCTAACGTACGTTTGATACTTTTACGCGGTAAAGTCCCAGCGGTTCATTTTGGTATATTTTAAACCTATGTTTTAAGTCAAATGTAGTCAGAACATCTATTTTTTATGTATTCTGTAAAATATTGTGATGTTTGCTATTAGAGGCCAATCTGGTAGATAGGCCCCTATACGTGTAATATTATGGTAAACACCACTTAGGCCGAAGTTATTATTTTAATATTATGGTATTTTTTAGTACGTTCAGTGGGCAAATTATGTTGTTTTTGCTTCTCTGCTACTTTTCGAGGCTAGTGAAATATTAGAAAATTCCGAATTACGCATATTAAATAAAATATCCAGTTCTTTAATCTCGCTCGTACTCTCACGTTAGTACTCGAGAACGGCTGGGCTGATTTAGATGATATTGGTTTTGAAATGTTTTTTGTCAATCAGGAAAGATTTATACGCTGAGTAAACTTAGAAATCTTGCAAAATAAAACTTGCCAAAGCGATATAAAAATCTCACACACCTCGAAAATGAAAATAATGATTTTCTTCTCGAGAGAACCTAATCAAACAAACCGAATGTCACCACATAATTATTACTATGCAGGACTAAATCACCTAAGAGTATAATTTTAATTTAATTATTTCGGCCGCGTTGCAGCGACCGTGATCATGAGTAGACTGAAGTAGGGCATCACATTAGTTTTGCAGCTCGGGTTCTTCGAATTACCCGCTCATGATTTTTAACAGTAGGTACCGATCCCTCGAACTAGTCGCGTTTTATTAAAATTATTAACCGTCACCCAATCACACCGACAAACAACACTAACAATGTCAGACGCTCTCTCTGAATATTCATCTCTATAGTAACCTCATAAATTAGACAGTATGACATCGACGGTGATGGACATTTGAAATTTCCACTTTCGATATTGTTGAACGAGTTTGATGAAGTTTTACAATACTTAAATGGTAGTCTGTACTGTTAACAATACAGTAACTAATATTATCACCGATGACAACAGAGTGGGATATTGTTGGATAGAGTCAAAATTGTACTGTGTCAATTTCTATTAACACTGACAACAACATCAAAGATACTCTTATTCTTTCACCTGATGGCAGTATTATTTTGGCAAAGAAGCTATACCTTCCGTGGCTTACGTATCTTAATTTTACCTCAATCTTTGCAAACATTCATAGGATGAACCCTACACGCCGGTAAATTCCAGAAAGAAAAAGTATTTGAAAAAAGGGACAAAGAGAGATTGCGCGAGCAATACAGTCAAGAATGGATAGGTTCTAAAAGTAAAGGGATCAAAATTCCGGTAAATCTTAGTGCAGCAGAGATGAAAAACAGGGGCAAGAAAAGAGTTTTGGTGGGCCGTGGAAAATTCAAACAAACTTAAGTATTTTAATAAGATAGACTTAAACATAAGGGAACAGATTGAGTATTGCAATATAATATACTATTCCTACTGCCCCTGAAAGTGACTATTGATAAAAACAGAACTAGTAAAATTTTATTGATTATTCAATTTTAAGCATATCTATAATTACAAGTAATTTCATTTTAATTCACATTTTAAGTTTCAAGATTTTGAAATCAGAAAAAAAAATCTATTGATCTCGAAAGTCAATTTGTGTTTTGGTAAGTAAAAGTCTCTACACATATTTCTAGTAGTTCTAGTAGTTCTACTGTTTACTTTAACCATAAAATAAATATATTTTAACGATGCTTTTTATGAAAGAAAACTATAAAATAGAACTTTTTGTTCACTTAAGCCCTTATGATACAGCAAACTTCACAACGTATAAAGACCAAACTAGCACAAAATCATGAATTACAATTCCATTTCCTTGAAAAATAGTCAATTCTCTTAAGTTATACATATAAAAGCTTAAATACACGAGTATTATAACTCTATACTTTTTACTAACGATTTTAAAGAAGACCGCGTATAAGAGCCAAAGTAACACATAGATCTTTTTACCTGTTTTTTTACAAAATTTTATCTGCCTAATATTCACGTACATGGGCGTATGTACAAAAACTTTTGGTATATAATTATTTTATAAGTTTTTTTTCATTGTGTTTGAAGGGCAGAGTGTTATTAGTAAGTGTGCCAAGTTTCAGAAGTCTCGGGTTTGCCACTTCTGAGTTACAACAGGTTTTGTCTTTAACAGCTCGCCCTGTAAAGTTTGGATTTTACACTTTGGCCCTTTTACGTAGGGCCCATCGATATAAAATTTGAAGAGTTCCCTCGATTTCTCCAAGATTCCATCATCAGATCCTGGTTTCGTGCCAATGGGACCAATTTCGAGTTATACCCTTTCAATTAAAAAAAATAATTTGAAAATCGGTCCACGGGTCTCGGAGATATCGAGTAACATACACACAAAAAAAAATAGGTCGAATTGAGAACCTTCTCCTTTTTTTGAAGTCGGTTAAAAATATGCCAGACGTGGCCATGAATCGTGAAATAGTCGTGGTTTTACCTATGTAGCGTTTCGTGTACTTAAGTGCAAATGACAATATCGTTCGTAAACTTATTGAAAACAAAACATCCCTGTCATTTGTTTAACACCCTGTCCAGAATTTCAATTGTTTCCCAATGAAGTCAACGTTCATGTGATGAAATTGCATGTCAACAGAAATAAAAAGAAAATCAGAACACTTTTTAAATTTATACGTTTTACGATTATACCAAGATGACGGCACTTAATATTATTTTATGGCAGCGCCGGTGCTAGCATGCCTTTTATCATGAAAATAAAAGTCCACCCTTTGCCTGTGCTGTCATAATAAAAGTATAAAAGAAATTGAAACTATATTTAGTGTAGACTGACTACTTATGAAACTAATAGTATTATAATAATGTATGTATGTGTTTGCTTTTGGCGACAGACCAGCAATCTGTCGCTATTACACCTGTTTCATCAATGCTTCAGCCTGAAATAATGCTAAAAGTGTCTACGAAACGTGAAATAGTCGTTTCGAATATGTAGAGTTTTGAATGCTCTGCCTACCTCCATTTAGAAATACAAGCGCGATGTCATCTTACCTTAAATCACAATCGTTACAAAAGACAAAAAGGATATGTCCTGAATGAAATATTCTCTTAAGGTCCGACCACACCGCAGCTTAAAAAACGGTCACGATACGGAATCGCTGTGACGCGTCGTATGCGTACCGTTTTTGACGCATGCTACCCCACACCGCTACTTAAAATACGCTGACGCACCATACATTCATACCGTACCGTCACCGTTTTTTAAGCAGCAGTGTGGGGTAGCATGCGTCAAAAACGGTACGCATACGACGCGTCACTGCGATTCCGTATCGTGACCGTTTTTTAAGTTACGGTGTGGTCGGACCTTTACTCGATTTTTCTTATTTGAAGTACACGTAATTGCGTAAGCGTAAAATTTGTACGAAAATCATGGGACTATTGAAAGACACTGTGAGTGCCGTTATATTCCAATACATACACAAAACTTTAACAAAAACCGTATCTTTGTCACTTTGTCTAGCCACTTTTAGTAAACTTTAGGCTTAAAGCTAGGTGAAAGGAGTATAAAAGTGACAGGTTGCTAGTCTGTCGCCCAAAATATACCTTAATTGCCACTAACGACTTCAACGGAAGAAATGGAAAGGTGTAATTCTAAATCTGACGCCACGTGGTAAATTCCGCGTCAACACTATATTTCCACCAAGGAGAATCATTACGTAAACTATGATATATTATACCTACATACATACATACATATTCTCACGCCTGTATTCCCAAAAGGGGTAGGCAGAGCACATGAATTCAAAAATCCAGTGCCACGTTTAGCAATTTCAGGGTAACCAGATAGTTAAACGTGAGATTGTAGTGACAGGTTGCTAGCCCAGCGCCCACAATACACTAACCCTTTCCCTGAGTCGCAACTTACGACACCCACGGGAAGAAAGGTGGATATATTATACCTACCTATATCATATATCAGCTCCGATCGCAACCTTGTAATATATAACAGCGTGCTAGCTCCATGGGGTGTCACAATATTTTTAATTAAAAATACTTGTGATGACGTAATAAAATATTAATCACTCGCCTGTAATGCCGCCGTTACGGCACTGTTTTACTGTTGTTATAAAAATGAAACTTTATTGCACGCTGTGTTGAGCGCGATTTAAAATTGATTAGATATTTTCCAACGAAAAGCTTGTGTTAGTGGGCTTTGGGAACAATCCAGTAAAAATTACATAGGTACTTTAAAAAATCCAAAACTAAAACATCATTTTCAAACCTAAAATCATGCTAGAAGTGGCTGCAAAGAGTGAAATAGTCGTAATCATGGTTTTGCTCTGCCTACCCTATCTGAGAGCATAATTATTATATGTATGTAAGTAAATTTCTAAAAAAAAAAACATACGTGAAATGGGTCTCATATGAAAACTACCTTCACGCAACATTTTGTTGAATTTCGAGGAATTAATATAACAAAAAAAAAACAATAAAAAAACATTCAAACACACCGATCTGTATTTCCAAATGGGGTAAAGAATAAGTTTAGTACACTCTGCTAAATAATCTATGATAAGTTCACTTCCATTAAGGGACTAGGGGAAGGCGGGGTTCAAAGTGCCGCGGGTAGGTAGTGCCGATGGGATTTGCTCAGCGAAGAAAAGACATAGGTAGATTTTGTTTTTACGTCTAGAAATCCTTTACCAGCGCGGACAACCTGCAGCCATCTTAGTTGCATCAGCGCCACAGTTTCAGTGGTTAACAGCCACATGCCCTTCGAATGTCAAGGAAGTAAATATTTTCGTGTTCATACTTATTGGTCTAATATTTTTATTTTTAAGCTATCGTTTTGAATATTTTTGTTGAAGTGTGCACAATTTATTGCAGAATTGTAAGATCAATGTAATAAATCACTACATTCAATACTTTTTTTTTAATTTATTTAAAGGTGACTATGTTGCTAACGGGGTAAAAAGTGCCTGAAATTGGGGGCTAATTGTGCCGCGGCACAATCAACCCCGTATGAGGCACAACTATAATTTATACTTAGGGAATAGTAAATATTCAGTAACGTTGTTATATTATTTTGTTTGGTGGATTAAGAGCGTGCAAACAAAATTCGGTGATTTTGATGTTTTTCAAATGCTTTAGAAAGCTATAAATCCTTAAGTTTTTAAAGAAAAACTACTGTAACATATAAATAAACTCTTTTTCTAGGGATTAACGGAAGAAAATATTTTATTAGCAACACAGATTTCTTTTACTTAGCCAATTTGTTGAAGGGTTTTCACAAAAATACGCGTCAGAGCTGTCTTTCACTTGAAAATTTTCCATTAAAATTTACCATAAACGATATAATTATAAACTTGTTATTATCTGATAGACAATATAGTCTACTGGGGATTAACGGATTAACATGAATCAAATTATTGGTTTTTATTATTCAAATATCATTTTACATAATTTGAAAGTTGAACCATTACTTTATTTTTTTTCTCATTGATTTTAATGTAATTACAAATGAAACAATTTTATTGTAAATTTACAGAATATGTTTAGTCTAACCATATTTTTTTCATGGCTAAATATGAGTTAATTTACATTTCACAATTTTTTAAACATTGGTCCAAAACCACTAAGGTCAGGTGGGGGAAGAGAAACGCAGAGATAAGAGGGCTCTACAGACCATAATCACTCATAACTCGACGAGTTATGGTCTGTGGTGCCTCTTACCCCTGCCCTGCCCCTGAATTTCTCTTCCCCCACCTGATCTTATATTACGTTCGTAAAAAATGTGTGCGCCCTCTTAAGATGACATATAATAATAATTTTGTTATGAATAAATGAGTATGAATATGAGTAAATTTCAAGAATTTGCATAGCAAACTTTCCAAATTATCACTCGCAATAACAACCTTTGAAGAGGCACAGAGTCAGATACTCGCATTACAGCCTGCTATGATGATCCTCAACCAGGAACATCTAAAGATCCTATTTTCTAGCCAGAAAAGCATTAGGCAACAAGAAATAAACTAAGGATCAGAAAGAGAGAGCGATGTTCTTACTGATACCTACCCGGGAATAGAACGCGATAGCTGAAGAACAAGCTCATGAAAAGAAAATCGGAGAAAAAGTTGACGTCAGGCAGGTAAAAGGTAAAGGAAAACAATTTCAGACTAAAGGAAGAAATGGCACGAAAAATTCCGCAGAAAGAAGGGTTTTCTTAAAAGAAAATGAAGACGAAGAAGATTATTTTTGCATTATTTTGCTGTGACTCATATGCTAGCTTGGAATCAACAGAGCAGTGGAGCAGGTAGTGTATGCAGGGACTGGGCGCACTCTAAATGCATCCTTGGTGAGAAATGTCTCTCATATATTTGCTTAAACAGCATTTCCGGTTACTTTTACTCAAGAAAGTAATTCAAAATTACCTACATATAAATTTAAATAATACTTTATTACGATTGATTAATATAAATAAGAAATTATTTACTTTTTGTTTACTAAATACAACTGCCCTAGTTGATTTGATCTCATTATAAAGTACAACTGTAAAATGCATGTTTAAGCTAATGTTAGTTACACATTGTTAACGTTTGATAAATAAATACACTTTATTTGGAAAATAAAGGCATATTGTTGATTTAAAATCCATCTAAATCGATTATACTTGCTGTAAATATACACGGCACAACTTGCCTCACCATCGGCACAACACGCCCCCTGACGGGGTAAATAAAATTGTGCCCCTCTGACTTTTTGTATAAAATGGCTTATAAAATATTTTGTGCTAGATATACCCTAAAACAAAATATAGTTACAGAAACTACATTAAATTTAGTAACAGATAACCTGCAGAGCATTAGTCTAACACTCACACTCTACGTAATATCTACATTTTTCTTAAAATCGGCACGTTTAACCCCGCCCTCCCCTACTTACTAGGATTTACAATATTTTTCACTTCTATAATTTATTACAATTTTACTCGATTTTTTTGTAACACGTTATACATGACAGATGCATTACTTTTTATAGATCTACCTATCAAAGTTGTCAAATTCTTGAAAACCCTCCCTTAGTTAATATCTAAGCAAAGTCCCCAACTAAAAAAATACCCGATTTCCAAAACACCCGAAGCTATTCCGAGTGTCAAGGAAAACATTAAAACCGGTTTATTCCGGTTCAAACTGGCTGGCGGCTCGTACAGGTAATGCATCTCGATCTATCATTTATCCAGACGTCAGAAATCCATTACAGGCCGACTATCGATACAACTAGCGATTCAGGCGCTCACTATTTTTATCGATAATTTTTACAATGTCAAATTAGTGGGTAAGTGATCGATGGGTTGTCAGAGGTTGGATTACGCTGAAAGTGACTTGGTTTAAATAAATATAATGAAATGAGATGGAACGTTTTGTGATCATTCGTAAATTTTCATATTTCTTTTAGCTCGGGATGGAGAGGGAAGGAAAACACATGATTAAATATTAGAATAGTGTTGAACTATTTTGTAAAACTTTTAACAAATAAATAGGGGCAAATGCTTGTAAAAATTACAACAGAAAAATTATCATCATCATTATCTATTCAGCCTTAAGCTGATGTCAACTGCTGAACCTCCCCTACAGAAAAATAAAACATGAAAAATGTTCTTGTATTATTAACTCAATAGAAAACGACTGCCATATTTTTGATCATTATCAAATTTTTCGAAGGTTACAAATTTACATGGTAAATCAGATTTATTTAGGGAAGTGACCGTATCAACGTAAAAAAATCTGTTAGCATTTTGTACGAGTAAAATTTTCGTTAAAATACGTTGTACTTATTTCATTTTCATTTATTGAATCTTTTTACTACTTAGTAATCTTTTTCAGTCTCGCAAGAAATGTTTGCTAAGTGCCGCCGAAGTTACATGATGTATTGTTATAAAACCTGCATGTCACATTTAAATAAATACATTTTTTGTCCACTTCCTTAGGTGTCTTGAAGGCGCCGCTGGTTCACCCCTAGGGGCCCCCCGAAGCTTATCAATCTGGCAGGAAGGAACCACCGGTGAGTTTTAGTGGGTATGCCTCCCCTGAGAGAAGAGCCCCACATAAACGTCGCATCCCCAAAACGTGGCGTTATGAGTACCTACCTAATATATTTTCCTACCGACAAAAAAAAAGGTGTCGTGCAACTGCCTGTGTGGTGCCGGGTTAGAATAGCACCTCCCCTTTCTTCCCGTGGGTGTCCTAAGACTCGACTCTGGGAAAGGGTTAGTGTATTGTGGGCGATGGGCTAGCAACCTGTCACTGCAATATCACGTTTAACCATCTGGTTACCCTGAAATTGGTAAACGTGGCACTGGATATTTTAATGCATGTGCTCTGCATACTCCTCTTGGGAATACAGGCGTTAGTGTATGTATGTATCTATGTATCACGCAGCTGCAGGCAGCCACGCACGGAGTCGCAAATCGCCTGCGCGAGCGGTGATTGGTAATAGGTTGCTTAGTGATCCGTCACGCTGTGATCGCTTGGTTCCGAGTTGAACGCAAAGGTTTTAACAACATCGATTAAATAAATATTGCAATATTAGTTTAATCCAAGAGTTGTAGTAAGAACCTCTTTATTAGACCAACATACAAGACACCCTCTTTAAAATACAAAGACGAACCTATCTTTAAGGAGATCTTTGCCAGTCAAACCGTCACAAATAATTTTGAAAATGCGATTTAATATCAAAAAATGTCACCACAACGATAAATCCACTGAAACCACTTCACAAATGAGACAAAGTTATCGACAAAATCTATCGACACGTCCACCTCCCTAACCTAAGCAAATACAGACGTAATGGAGACCGGCTGATAAAATTATCGACGTAGAACGATATAAATTGACCCGGACGTGATGGCGATACAAATGAATTCGTTGGAATGCAACAAGCGCCCGGCGAGAAGTGATTGGCCAGTTGTTTGGCTAATGGTTAAATGCTTATTTGTATATGCTAACCGAATTAAACTTGGGTGGGTCGATGATAGAGACGTTTAGGGGGTGACTAAGTAAGTCAGATATGATATCGATACTTATTTACTCTTTAGTTTCAGAATTTATCACGTCTGTTCCCAAGTGGGGATGACAGAGCGCACGAAATGGTACGTAGACGGAACCATTATTATTTACTTTCAGGATAAATATGTGGAAAGCTTTAGCGCGATTTTAGGTTTAAATAAAGAAAAAAGTTATATAATAGTAATAGTAACATATTGCTGGCTTATCACTTAGAGCTTATTTAAAAACGTATACAGTTTGCCTAGGAAGCAGTTTTGAGGCAACCAAGTTTTTATTTTTCAAAAATGTGCACCCGCAGTCAGTTGAGTTGCGGTATTTGCATCAACTTTTTATTAGGTATTTATTATTGATGCGAAATAATCATGAACAGTCGTGTTGTTTCTGTTTCTAGGGCATCTGATAACACAACTTTTAGAAATATTAAACTGATATTCTAAAACCTACATCAAGCTAAATCTTTGCAATATTCGACGATGTGGAAGTCCAAAGAGGTTTAGTAGTGGTCGTCCTATGGCTAAGATGATGATAATGATTTGACGATTATTAGCTCTGTGTAATGTCGGATTTAGAAAATAACTCCTCTCCATTTCTTCCATGGATGTCGTAAGTGGCGACTAACAAATTAGGTTGAGGTATATTTTAATCGAAAAGCTAGCAACCTGTCACTATCACCTGCCAACTCAAAACCTAAAAAAATATGCTAGAAGTCGCCACCAAACGTGAAATAGTCATGATTTTGTCTGTATAGCGTTTCATTTTATCTACCCCATTTGGGAATACAGGCGTAATATATGTATGTATGTACGGTTAAAAATTTATAAGGTGTTGAGTCTATGCTAGAGTCGCGTAACTTTGTGTACTCGCAGCAACGCATAAATAATACATGTTCGACACAAACCACCCAACACACAGTGAACTCGCAAAATTTATGTACAAAGATGTCCCCAATAACTTAGGAACTAAGTTAAAGTAATACCTAAACAGAACGGCAACTTAGACAGAAACTGGAATAGTTAAATTAGCTATGGTTCGGTTAACGCATGGTGCCGTAAGACTAGCCCGCGCGAGTATCAAAGATAAATTTTACCTAATGTCAATGCACGCTCCCTGTGAAATTGTTATTACCTTTGGTGTTATTTACTAAACCAGTGGCCGGCAAGTTTTTAGTAGATAAGGGCCACAAATCGGCGAAATGGTATAGAGACGAATGGAATAGGGCCACACTTGCGTCTGCTTTTCATAGTAATACATAAATTCACAGTTCACTTTAATTAATAATTTTATTTATTAAGAGGGCGCACACATTTTTTACGAACGTAATATAAGATCAGGTGGGGGAAGAGAAATTCAGGGGCAGGGCAGGGGTAAGAGGCACCACAGACCATAACTCATCGAGTTATGAGTGATTATGGTCTGTAGAGCCCTCTTATCCCTGCGTTTCTCTTCCCCCACCTGACCTTAGTGGTTTTGGACCAATGTTTAAAAAATCGTGAAATGTAAATTAACTCATATTTAGCCATGAAAAAAATATGGTTAGACTAAACATATTCTGTAAATTTACAATAAAATTGTTTCATTTGTAATTACATTAAAATCAATGAGAAAAAAAATAAAGTAATGGTTCAACTTTCAAATTATGTAAAATGATATTTGAATAATAAAAACCAATAATTTGATTCATGTTAATCCGTTAATCCCTAGTAGACTATATTGTCTATCAGATAATAATAAGTTTATATCGTTTATGGTAAATTTTAATGGCAAATTTTCAAGTGAAAGACAGCTCTGACGCGTATTTTTGTGAAAACCCTTCAACAAATTGGCTAAGTAAAAGAAATCTGTGTTGCTAATAAAATATTTTTTTCCGTTAATCCCTAGAAAAAGAGTTTATTTATATGTAACAGTACTTTTTCTTCAAAAACTTAAGGATTTATAGCTTTCTAAAGCATTGGAAAAACATCAAAATCACCGAATTTTGTGTGCACGCTCTTAAGAATCTCAGTACAACGTTCTTAAATGCTTAAAAAAAAAACAAAAAATGATGAAAACAATTTATTTATACAGGCATTACTTAGCAGTTATACACAGATCTTTCAACTGCTTGCTGCAACTTGCTGCCAAACTTCTTCTCCTAACGAATTAGCATAGCCTTTTGCGCACCACGTAATCAGATATCTATAATCACTTGGTTGTTGATTATTAGTTTTGTATCTAATTTCATTGTTTTTATTGTTGTAAACTGAATAATTTAGATAGCCTTACTTATGTAAAATTAGCTTTTGCCCGCGGCTCCGCTCGCGTTAAGAAGCATTTTAGGGAAGTGGAGAGTTTAAAGAGACAAAATTAACCTATGTCACTCTCCATCCTTTTAACTATCTCCACCCAAAAAATCACGTCAATCCGTCGCCCCGTTTAGCCGTGAAAGACGGACAAACAAACAAACACACTTTCCCATTTATAATATTAGTATGGATTTTGAAATTGTGTAAAAAAAAACAAATCTCTGGATCTTAAACACAGGTCAGTCTCACAGCACCCCGGACTGGCACAGAAACTAGCCGAAACGATACTGCTCCGCCACAATTTTGTGGGAGAAGTTTCCTCTTTGATCATATTGTGTACGTTGAGGATTTAGTTGACATTATTCCCGACTACCAAATACGTGACGTCGCTAGATTCTGATGTATCAATAGAATATTCTGCCTTAAGCCGTTGTGAAAGTTTGCAGCACAGGGAAGAAAAAAGAGCAAGTGTACCTACCATTTTATATGAGCAATCGCCATTCACAAAAAACGCGTAACAGATGCGTTGTCGATCTGATAATTTTACTGGCTGTTTAAACGTCGAATCGTCGTTTGTTGACTGTCTGCTGTTGAATTTAGAGTTAATATATCGATACCTTTAGGTTCAATTGTCGTAAAGGACAAAATGCTACTTTTCAGGAGAAGCAAAAAACGTTTCGATTTTTTTTTAAACCTTTGTATTTTTTTTATTTGTGGACCTATATCTTCGATGTCTATGACGAAAGTGCTTACAAATCTTCTGTTTTCGCAGTAGTATGGTAACCATATCGATAAATAGGATATTATAGAAGTTAGCTGTCCTTTACGCCCCGGAAAAATACATCGCTAGTCCCTTACGCCCAGAGCATTTTAAAGAATTCAAAAGTTTTTAGGTCGTAAAGGTCAGTTTTAAATAAAATAACAAAAATTTGGGATGTATAGCTCACTGTAATTTCTAATTTTATTGTTATTTTCCCTGGATAACTGTCATTAAAGCAATAAATTATCCACAATATTTTACTATTTGCTGAAGTTAAGCGTTAGCAATCATTATCTCTTTATATTAATGCATTTGTAGTATTGAAATACCATTAAAGACATGGTACACAGTTAGTTACATTCATCAACTATTATTTTTGTAATAAAAACATGTAGGCTAACCAGGGTAGGAATATAGAAAATGAAGGAATGTAGATATTGTACTGTTATTATGTTATAAATATCGATTAAGAAGTCGATTAAAAAAATTATCTTCTGTACTCAGAATACTTGTCAGGACAATTCCAGTAACACCAAACACGACTTGGTTACGTTGTTTGGTTACCGTGTTCTGTAGGGTACTTTCTGGTTCCAGCATCAGACCAGTTTTATGGTACCGTATTCAATAGCACCATGTACATTTTTGTTTCTTCCTAGTAATTTAACTATTTAACTATCCGAATCGGCACATCTAATCCCTACCTTCGACACACTGGCCGTTCTGAAGTAAAGTTCTACTGGCCATCTGTGGTGTTCATCATCAGTTTCCTTACACCAAATCCTATTTACTGAATGTAAATTCTTGATTTTATCAATAAATTACCAAAAGCGCCGTACATGCCCCTACAACATTAAATTTGAAGAGTTCCCACGATTTCTCTAAGATTCCATCATCAGATCACAACTTAGTGCCAATGGGACCAATTCGGAGTTATACCCTTCGGATCTCGGAGATATCGAGTAACATACATAATAAAAAAAACATAAGTTCGAAATGAGAACTTCTTCCTTTTTTGAAGTCGGTTAAAAAGAGTTTGTACATGTCTCGATTTTGTTTTAAGAACGAAAAAAAAACCAACTCGGCTAAAATATATGTTTCTGTTTCGTTTTCTTCATTATCACTAGATCATCACTACATAGTTTAAAACAATATCACTTCCCGTTGTCTTATTATACCAATTTTATTTTAACACGAAATAATTAGTTGACACTTAAGAAATTTGTTCTTTACAAACAGAGCAAGCAGGTGAAGCTGATCATAATAATATGATATTAACTAAAGATGATCTTACGATGAATTGGCTTCATCTGTTGCTCTGTTTGTTAAGAATATACCTATTTCTTTAGTGCCAATTTTTTACTGAATTAGGTATTATGTATGTAGTTATTACAACATATGCTTTCACGTGCTAAGCCTGCACTTTATGAGTTGTGTTACTTCAGCATTTATGAGTTGGGTTAGTGGTTAAATTCGTAACTTACCACTAATTGGAAGAATCCATTCCACTAAAGATCCACTAGCCACTAAAACTAATATTTTTCCTGCTAAAACACACATCTACACCATCAGATCTAGTGGAAAATCCACTAAGTTGGCAACACTGAATAGAACTAAACATTATGCAAGCAAGGACCTGTGTATGCGTCGGGGAATCCTGTCACTTGTCTTGCTTTCACTTCACTCTACATATACAATTGCCAGAATAACAATGACAATCGGCAGGGGAGTTTGTTTACTAATACTTACCTACCTAATTTAGACTTAGTCGGCTTTAAACATAAGCTCCATTCGTTGCTATAAACAAAGAAAACGCCCTTGCCGCCCTTTACGCCTATGCTAATTGCTTGTCAGTTCAGATATTTAAACGAAAAATCTAAGTAGTAAAGGACTATCTAATCACCTACATTATCACGTTTGTGCCTAAATCCGGTCGTATTGTCCAATAAATTAATACTTACTTATAGTGTACGTCCTTTACGCCCACAATTTGGATTTAATATTAAAGCATACTATACAGAAGTAAAGGTCGTAAAGGACAAATAAGTAAATTGTGTCCTATACACCAGTATTATTCACAATTATTGACAGTACAGTCATGCAAATAGTAGGTCTTAAAGGACAGCATGGGTAATTTATGGTTATACGTCGCCGCTTATATTTTGTGATCTCCTTTACGTTCCAAGTGATTTCAGGTGTGATATTTACACCCACAAATTTAACGGTTTTTGATGTTGAGCTATCAAGAAATTTGGGGGGTAAAGGACAAATTTTACGAGATATCAAAATTCTAAGAATGCAGTTCGATAGAGCTTGAAATTCTGAACAAAACTGTATATTTAACTCATTTTCGGTATTTTGTCCTTTACGACAATTGAACCTAAAGGTATCGATATCTCCATTTCTTTCGTGAGTGTCTTAAGAGACGACTAAGGAAATAGGTTGAGGTATATTTTAGGCAACAGGCTAGCAACCTGTCACTGTTATACCTGCCATCTCAAAACCTAAAAACTATTATGCTAGAAGTGGCCACAAAACGTGGAATAGTCATCTTTTTGTCTATGTAGCGTTTTGTGTGCGCTGCCTATCCCGTTTGGGATTACAGGCGTGATTGTATGTATGTATGTATATTTAACCCCTCGTATGCGGGAAATGAAAAATATACTGCATTCAAGCCTCTTCTGTTTCAATATCTACAAATTATGGTGATTAAAATAAAATTAAAAAAAGGTATCCTTAAAATGGAGCAGATCTGCTCCGTAGCATACGAGAGGTTAAGGCGACAGGCTAGAAACCTATCATCAGTTTTAAAAGGCTTTAAGTTAATATTGACAATGTTTGTATTAGGTTTTTAACGTTTACGTAGTAACATCTAAATATATCTAGAATGGGCGACATAAAAAAAAAACATTAAAATAGTTAGATCCACCTCCATCTTTCCATTTCTTTCCTGGTTATCGTTAACGGCGACTAACGAAAATAGATTTAATTTGTTTTAAACAACAGGCTACCCGTCTCCTTTATTTAACATGAAACCTAGAAATATGTCAAAATATCAATGATTTTGACCATGTTATGGTACGGCTGCTCTGTCCACCCTGTGACGGAATAATAGGCGTGATGTGTGTCTGTAAGTTATTATAATAGAGCTTTATTTGCCATCTACTCTATAGTTTAAAGCACTGTTTGCTCTCCACTGGCACTCACAACTTTCCCACTCTCACTCAACTCGCTCAAGCAATAAAAGCAAAACTGTGTTTGTTTACCGTTCTTCTAGATCGCAAGGTACACAGTACACAGGCCAGAAGATTGTCTTTGTATTACTCTATTTTATGATTGAGTAAATTACTTCACGATGAGTCTTGGAATGCATTGTTTTTGTCAGTGATGTGCTGCTAAAAACTTTTTTAATAGCTTAATGGGTAAATACTTGGGCGTTTGAACCGCTGTCATTATTCTCAACACTTTTTTTATTCGATTTATTTAGAAATTGGTACAATAAGTGTGTCATATAGTGTCTATGTCTTGCAAGTAAGTACACACTAGACTATTATATACACATTTCCAACAGTATCTGATAAAAAAAGTGTTGAGAATAATGACAGCGGTTCAAACGCCCGAATATTTACCCTAATAGTACACAGACAACTAGAACACGTCTGTTTTCCCATTTGGGGTAGGCAGAGCACACGAAACGTTAAATAGAAAACCATGACAATTGACGTTTAGTAGCCACTTGTAGCATATTTATTAGGTTTTAAAATGTCAAAAAAAAACATGTTTCGTATGCTCTGTCTACCCCGTTTGGGAACGTAGGCGTGATTATATGTATGTATGTATGTAAATTCAGAGGTACTATAGTGTTACGTTGTTAACCTGGTACCTAAAATATACCTTAACCTATAATCTTAGTCGCCTCGTACGATATCCATGGAAGAAATGGAGAGGTGAATGTTATTCTAAATCTGATACTTCTAGGCTAATAAAACCTGTAACCGTGTGGTGTCGGGTTTAGAGTGACACCTCTCCGTTTCTTCTGTGGATTTCGTAATAGGCGCCTAAGAAAAGAGGCTAAGGGGTAAATATTTGGGCGTTTGAACCGCTGTCATTATTCTCAACACTTTTTTTATTCGATTTATTTAGAAATTGGTACAATAAGTGTGTCATATAGTGTCTATGTCTTGCAAATAACGTTTTACGAGCTTTACTTACCCTGTTTGGGAACACAGGTATGACATATCCTTACTTCCTTAATCTATACTAATATAATAAAGCTGAAGAGTTTGTTTGTTTGTTTGTTTGTTTGTTTGAACGCGCTAATCTCAGGAACTACTGGTCCGAATTGAAAACTTCTTTTTGTGTTGGATAGACCATTTATCGAGGAAGGCTTTAGGCTATATAACATCACGCTGCGACTAATAGGAGCGAAGAAACATTGAAAAATGCGGGGAAAACGGGGAAAATTAGTCACTATTCTACGCGGACGGAGTCGCGGGCACAGCTAGTAATATTATAAATCGGAAAGTGAGTTTGTTTGTTTGTTTGTTTGTTCCGCTTTCACGCCGTAACTACTGAACCGATTGCTTTGAAATTTTGCTGACGTAAAGTTAGAAGTCCGGAATTAATAATAGGGTACTTTTTATCCCGGAAAAAATTGATATTCCCGAGGGAAAACAAAAATATAGTTTGTTTCTTATAGTTGTGCTTTACACCGCAATATAACCGAGTTCCACGCGGGCGAAGCCGCGGGCGGAAAGCTAGTGAATGTATAATTTACACGGCTGTTTTCCAAATATGGTACGTGCCACACAAAACGCTACATAGACAAAACCATGGATATTTCAAGTTTTGTAGCCACGCGAGTTTAGAAGTATACCTTCTTCTTCTTCTTCGTCGCTACACTCTTGGCAGAGTGGTCGTGGCCGTCGTGCCCTGAGTAGCGAGCCTTATCACCCGGCGCCATTCTTCTCTCACGGCTGCGCGTCTGGTGTTTACGTGCACGGGAAGTATACCTACCTCTGCATTTATTCCATGGATTTCATTTTAGACGACTGTTAAAAATAGATTAGGATACGTGTAACCAATCTGATTTATGTAATTAATTTGTCCTGGGCAAAGGCCCTTTCTGACCCCCATAGCCCCCTGAACTCCCATAAAACCGGAACCATCAACAGGTTTCCCATAAAAAAATATATCGCGCGGACAAAGTAATAATACATACACAATCACGCCTATGTTCCCAAACGGAGTAGGCAGAGCACACGAGACATGACACCCAAAACCAAGATTATGACTTTTTCAACCCAGCCACTTCTAGCACAATTTTAGGTTTGATAACAGATAGAAGAGTAGTATAATAGTGACAGGTTGCTAGCCCACCTCAACTCTACCTAAACGACATCCACGGAAGAAATGGAGAAGCGTTATTCTATCCCGACAACACAGGATCAATACGATCAACAGGTTCCCCATAAACGAATTTAAATCGCGCGCGGACAAAGTAATAACGCCGCAGTAAATCCCATAGAATCAATGCTCTTTTCAACCGGAGTCGGGTAAAAATATGGGTATATCGCGGTTGTAAATCGATGGTGCCTAAGGGGTTGAGCCGGGGGAGATTTACCGGTGATACCGAGCCTCGGCCGCTCCCAGATTTATGGTAACGCGGCCGCGAAGGCATGTATTGTCATTGCGATGTTAGTGTGGAAAGGTGATTTCCCACCAGACACAAAACACTGTGGTGTTGAGGTAGAATAACTCGTGCATTTCTTCCGTGGATGTCGTAAGACGTGACTAAGGTACAGGAATGCTTTAGGGCCTAAAGTTTAGGCGACATGCTAGTAACCTGTCACTATCATACTACCTCTTCCATTTGTTTTCCAACCTAAACTTTAAAAAGCTGCTGAATCTTTCCTTGACGCACGTCTAAAGCGGAAGGCAACCCGTGCTTCTACTAAAGTCCCAACTGGACCGTGATATCGTGTCTGTAAGTGGTGTTTGTGAATCTGTTTTTGCGAGATAAGCACACGTTGCCTGTGCTAGCAAAAAAACACTCATACGCTTTAAATGTAATCAATCAGCACGTTCTCCTAGTGATGTCATAAATTGGCCCAAAAATCATGTCGAACTACATTTTTAAAGATGTATCATGTTTGATTATTTTCCAAGCCGGCGTAAAGAAACCTAAAGGTGATATTTCCATTCCAACCGCTTGCAGCAGTAGCATATGACGTGTCGTTGACGACTCTACAGATATAATATATGTATGATTGCTTTTCTATGAATGACTTCACGGTTGCCAATACAACTACACAAAGTCTAGCAGACGACATGTCGACACGTCAATCGTAAAGGCAGTAATCGTAGTAAAAAAAATTGTTTGTTAAAATGTTTTTTTTTACAATTACTTAATAACTAGCTTTCCGCCCGCGGCTTCGCCCGCGTGGAACTCGGTTATATTGCGGTATAAATCACAACTATAAGAAAAATTCTCGTTTCAAACAACACACAGCGCCATCGATCTATCATCTATCGATCGGTTATCGATTGATATCGATCTATCATTGATCGATATCGATCTATCAAGCAAACTATATTTTGTTTTCCCTCGGGAACATTATTTTTTTCCGGGATAAAAAGTAGCCTATGTCACTCTCCGTGCCCTAAACTATCTCTAACTAAAAAATCACGTCAATCCATCGCTCCGTTTAGCCGTGAAAGTCGGACAAACAAACAAACAAACAAACAAACACACTTTCACATTTATATATTGGTACGGATGTCGTTTTATAGAATGAAAGAGATACATTTTATTGACAACAATTTGACACAGATATAACATTCAACTAATCTAAAAATACATTAATTTTAATAAATAAATAAATAATAATAACTGAAAGATATGCATTCCATAATAAATAATAGGACACTTTATCGTTGAGTCCCATTTCCCTCAAACACCGATCCTCTTATAATTCTTACATGTATGTCGCAACGACGTGTCGTCAAACGGCTGCTGCTGCGTGTCGTCGACAGCAACATAGCACCTTAAGATGTCAGACTAAAGTAGTGTTAGCATAATCGATCCGTGCCGAGCCCTGGAGAGGGCACAATGTCGGGTCATGTAATAAATTGTGGGATGGTATAAGTAAAAGAATCTCCACATATAAGA
>BHDV01004433.1:25322-44615 GCA_005406045.1 Adoxophyes honmai
ATATATTTATAGTAGTGACAAATATTGGTTTACCCACATTATTATTAATTTTTGCACCACAGACAAGACGAATAAACCAACATTTTTCAGCAATAAAGTGATCTTAGAAACCAATCTCTATTACGAATAAGTAGGTAGGTAGATGTATGAAAAGGAAAAGACCTTTACCATTACCTAACCCGACCTTAGAAATAAATTACATAATTTTATAGGTAGATTATTTTATGTCTCAATTAAGTTTTAATTTAGTTAGTTCTTGTTGTGATGTCGTATATTTAATTGTTCTTGTATATTTAATTGTTGAGTAAAATACCTCAGAATCAGAAATAGTACCTCCAATATTCGTTCACGGAAGACTGAATACGGGTTTGCTCCTGAATTTAAGCTGTGACGAATTTAGAAATTCAGTGACGAATTATACACGATTTCCCTTCGTTCAGATTTATTCGGCAAACCACCCGTTGCCTTTCCTAATTCATGAATTACATTAGATAGAATTAATTTATGTTGAAGAGTTTAGATGGGACCGCTTTGCCCACAATTCGATTTCGTTCGCCGCATGAAAGGACTTTCATATTTTCGTTGACGCTTTTCTGGCCATTTAATATTTAGATTTTTAGGAATTTTAGTAGTTTTCTACTACGCCTACCTAGTTAACAGACGAGATTAAATTATTCACTGTAGTCAAATAAGTTAATGCGTGTGCCAAACTACACGACACATCGCATGTCGCGTTGTCCGGTCGTCTGGGGTCAGCGAACTTTGTGACACTTTTTAATTACTGTCATGTTCCAATGAATTAAACGTTAAGGGCTAGCTTGTCTCTTTTTTCGAGTAGAGGTGGATGGAAAACTTTAACAAATAACTCGTAAAATACCGCATTTGTAAAGGGTTTATAAAGTGGCAATATGTTTAATATCTCTTCCATTGGTTTTTAAATCTAAAACTATGCCGAAAGTGTCGAAACTTGAAATTAGCCGTGGTTTTCTCTGTATCATATTTCGTGTGCTCTTCCTACCCCGTTTGCGAATACAGACGTAGATATTATGTAGGCATGAATGTATAAGTATTTAAAACATTTTAATGATAAAAGTAAATAAGATCTAGTAAAAAAACTGTATCTCACAGTGACAAGTGACGTTACATTAGAGCATTCATTTCGGACATTTCACTGTCAAATTTCCTTACAAAATGACAGCCAATTTGGACACCTCGACGTCGAGCTCGTCGTCGAGTTTCGTTTGTTCCGTTAGTTAACACCACTGAATACCACACTCACCCTTTTTATTCCCAGTAAGTGATCCCCTTAAGGGTAAATACCATGAACCTATTAAAAAATTAATCCCTTTTGGGGCACGGCGGGGTTATGAGTCAAATGAACTCGTGGCGTTATAGCGGATTAAACATGAATATTCAGAAGAAAATAAAACCAAACCCATTTACATATACTTAAGTAACACGTAAGTACAGTCACGAACCGGGATTGTTGAGCCACTTGCCACTGTTCGCAATTTAGACGTGTAATCAATGACCGATGTGACCGACTAGATGTCAGCTATTGGATTAGTATTACACGACCAAGTTACAAACATAGGTAAGTGGCTCAACAATCCCTGTTCGCGATGGTACTTCAGAAGTCACAATAGGGATGTCAAAAATATTTAATTCTAATTACCTAGTCCTAAACATCGGCAAAGTTCGTCTATAGCATAGCTAAGTCCTCACCAGTGCGCTTTCACGTTCACCATGCGTTTTCTTCTGACGCATGCCCGTGCAACCACAGCGCATGCGCTGAAACTAGATCCGTCCTCAATGAAGACGCGCTGGCGGCATGCGCTGTGGTTGCTGATTGCACGGGCGTGCGTCAGAGGAAGACGCAAGGTGAACGCGAAAGCGCACTGGTGTGGACATGGGTAATGCATTGTTTTGTGAGATACAGTAGAACCCGCTTAAGACGATTTCTCAGGGACCCTAACAAAAACGCGTCTTAAGCGAGAAAGCGTATTATGCGGGAAAGGGAAAATAAAACATACTACATATTTTAATTTTGGTATGTATACTCCTCATGTCAAGCCAACGCTGGGAGTTGTTCCTGTTAATAGAGAAGGCGTAAGCGCGGAGGCATAAAAGCCAAGATGGCAGCCTCCGCTAAGGTCAGCCCGCACCTACAGCCGGGCCGAGCTAAGCGGTCACCGCCCGCCCTCGGAAAGGAGAAGACAGAACGAAGCTCGGACACTTCAGAAGGCAAGAGAGTACCAACACACGAGCTGATCCTGTTCATTCAGGAGATCCAAGCCGGCCAGAACCCAGTGGCATTCCTCTTGGAACGGCTAGCCACTCTGCACGCCTGGAGTGACTAGCCAGCTTAGAACGGCCCACTGGAACACCGCCGGCCTTACGCCTTTTAAAACCGGGTTGCGACGTCACTGAATGGAGGACCAGAAGTCTGACGTACCACAGAAGATGACCAATGAGGCCTGAGGGCCCAATCGGGAGCGGGAAGACCCCGCTGAAGGGGGCAAATGCCTCGAACAGCATCTTTTGAGACTGACAATACGAGCATCTCGGCTCGGGCTCCGGCGTATTAAACGGGATGACGAATCGTATTAAGCGTTAAGAAATGTATGAAAATATGTCTCAAGTTGCAGGGACTGGCGAAAAGTGGCGTATTAAGCGAGAAATCGTATTAAACGTGATCGTCTTAAACGGGTTCTACTGTATATCCATCTCAATTGGGAAAACAGGCGTGATGTTGAAGTAAGATGTCTGTCCATAAATGGCGCGATAAAATCCAGGAAAATTTATCGATCGAAGTTAGGTAAAAGTTAGTTTCCTTTAACTGCAAACTGGCTCATAAAATTGGACTCGACCCAATTCGCAAGAGGAAAACGACTCGGTTTCGTCTAACGACCTACTCTTTGTTTACTTCATTAGGCGTTTAAATATGTATACTTACATACAAACGTGCCGAGTGTTAGAATTTTCGCTTGGTTAAAGCAATTTTTAACATTATAAGATTTTTTTAAACATGGAGCGTAAAGTGGCAAAAGTCGCTTTTTTAATCTACTGTTGCTCCAAGCCAAGTCTAATGGTTAAAACCGAAAACCACTTTTAGACTGTCACTTGTTAATTAAATTAAAAGTTAGGTATTATTATTAGATGAAGATTACAATGTATTGTGTCAAAAGATTGAGACTGTAAAGGATTCTTTTTTACAGATTTTTTGGCTGAATGGCAGATCCCCTTTGTCCACACCGCCAGCTGTGAAAAAGTATCAGTTGTGCTCTCATGTGACTTTCTTGGGTGTGTAGCTGCAGTGGCGGGAAGTTAGAGGTTACGAATGTTACGATATTCACTTATCGAGTCACATTTTGTAACTTTCTACATCTTTTCGCAAAATCATTAAAGAATTTTGTTTGTGGCAACCACTCGTGAAAATAATTTATTTTCCACGTTCACATTCAAATCATTTTTTTTTCTGTTATTAGAAATTATGTTGAAACTGTTTACAAACGCTTTTCATGTGCACTGTGTACTGTTTTTGGGAATACAAGTTGAGTGTGATGCTGTTTTGTTTTTGTGTTGAATATAAATTTGACAGTCACTCAATCTGCCTGCCTGTTACTTTTCCCGCCTCACCAGATAGTTCTCGAATAAATTATAGACTTCCCAGTTTCCTTTGAGGATGGCTAAATATAGGGAATGTGGAGCTAGGGAGGGCATTTATTACGCGAGGGTATATCGGTAGGGTCGAAGGGTTAATGGACGGTGGGCTTTATGACTATATCTCATGCTTGCTGCTAAGCGGACGTACGTAAAACGGGTTAACCCTATGGGCGTAAAATTTATTAGCAATAAAGAAAAACAATGTCGTTAAAACTCTAACGTGTAATGTCTACTATTGGTTTAGCACGATAGGGCGACAGTAGAGAAGCGCGCGAGATAGACTATACCTATCACTGTCTAACTAGAGACGTCAGAAAGTGACAAGCAGTCTGTTCCGCATGCGAAAAGACTGGTGCGTTTTGCTGTGCTAAACCGTACTGAAAAGTGTTGACACTATGCGGAGTTGCTAAAATTCTTAAGGAAGGGTATGAAACCAAATTGCACGTCGAAGACCATCTTATATAATTTTAAACAAAAAAAAAACGACTTCAAATTTGGGCTATACTGAAAGCATTTGTTTAATAATGAGGGTGACCTTCCATCACCAGCAGGCCTCACTAATTACTGAAATTATAATTTCCAGTCTGCAGGTGCATTCAGTGTTGAAAGAATTATCCTTTAACTCCTAAGCATTAAGGAGTTGACCTTCCATCATCAGCTCAGTCATATTTTTTTTACTGCCAGACGTAAATACTGGTGTAGCTTTGAAAAATGTACTAAAAACATTACCTGTGCCAATAAAATTTGAGGGTTGCCCTCGATTCCCCTCATATTCCATCATCAGATCAAGATATGCTGGCAATGGGACCACCTGGAAACTATACCCTTTCAAACAAAAAAAGAATTTTTCAAATCGGTCCAGGCGTCTTCGAGTAATCAGCGAACATACATAAAAATAAAAAAATGATAAAAAAAATAAAAAAATATCCCGACGAATTGAGAACCTCCTCCTTTTTTTGAAGTCGGTTAAAAATACGGATAACTCACTTCGCCGAGGCGCGCAGTTCGCGTTTGGCAGCAGCAGCTGCCGCGGCTCCTAGATGAAGGGCTACGAATTAGTCCGAAACATGTCGAGCTAAACTCGATTTATAACGTGAGTTATCCGTATTTTATAAGATGAGTGAGTCTCACGGTAGTTTAATGTTAAATGCATGTCGAAGAATTTATTTATACTATGTAGGTAAATCAAGTTTAAAGGAGGTCATTTCTTAAATAATAATACTACAGTATTAGTATTAGTATTATTGCTTGTGACTTTAAAAGAGACATGAAATCTAATGATTTGTTCTATAGGAAAAATGAAGAAGTCACCTCTGATTTCTGCCTAATTCTTATTTTCCCGTATGGCCTAGGGTTTAAAATAACACCTCTCCATTTATTGCATGGATGTACGGAGGCGGCTAAGATGATTATGTTTGGCATGTTTTAGGCGACAGGCTGGCAACCTGTCCCTATTGTACTTCTTTCTTATTGGGCTACCAAACGTGAAGTGGTTAAAGTTTTGTCTATGTAGCGTTTCGTAGATCACAGCTCAAACCGCTGAGCTATCACGAATGAACTCTGTATCCAGCTAGCTTGTATTTTAGTAAAATATGCATATTGTTGTTTGCGTCTCGCAATATTTAGCATAATCCCCGGGTAAACTGTAAAAACGGTGCGAGGAACAGATTCATCACTGTGACAAGGTTGTTTAAGGCTCATTAAACTGTCTGGATTTAATTAGGGGAATACTTAGTGGCCTCCTGTGGTGTTCGGTAGAACACTTCCCTATTTGTACCGTGGATATCGTAAGGTTAGGGTAGGTTATTATACATATACCTCTTCAATCTCTTTTCAAACCTAAAATTATGCTAGAAGCGGTCGCGAAGTGTGACATAGTCATATTCTTGGTTTTTCCATGTCACGTTTCGTGTGCTCTCCCTACCCCGTTTGGAAACATAGGCGTTATTTTATGTATGTTTGTAAAACCTATAAAATATGCTAAAAGAGCACAATAAATGCTTTATACACAAAACAATAACAATTACGACAAATTCGCAACCTTTTCTAAGAAAAATTCCTACAATCCTTTCGTCCTTATTACAAATCTTTTCTTTGCTATCTGATTCGCAGAAAAAATCACAAGCCTCAGGTGTCAGTTCCGAACCCGTTACATTTTTAAACAAACCCCAATCCTGGTTGTTAGGGCCCGTCTCCACGAGCGAAAAAATCACTGCGATGAAATCGTCGCTGTATTTTTTCCATCCCAGATCACGTATTTCATAATATGTATATTTTAGGCGACAGGCTAGCAACCCGTCATTATACTGTCCCTCTTTCATTTGTTTAAACCTAATGGTTAGTGCGTTTGGAGCAGGGATGTTGCTGATGATTTTTTTTTTCACATCCGCGGATGCGGACGTGGATGCGGATTTTATGCTGATCTGATCAAAAAAGTCAATTGTTTGGTGGGGTAAAAAAAACAGAGTACATATCTACTACGCGTCACATCTTGTGACGACCACGACAAAATAATAGCGAGGCACATCACATTCACCGACTCACCGAAGACCGAAATAAAATTACGCTTGCCTATTGGTCGTTACTCGACACGTGCCACTCGTGGGGCCCGCCACTTTCTTTCTTATCGCGACATGCTACACATCCGCATCCGCATAAATTCGATGCGGAGTTGATGCGGATGCGGATTCGATGACGCGAATATTCGCAACATCCCTGGTTCGGAGCTTTAGCCGGGTTCTGTAACATCTACACGTAGGTAACTCCGAGGGTCCACTATGAACTTTTTATTGCGGCAACTCGCCACAATTGCTTGGGCTTAATGGCGTCAGGCCGGTGCAAGTGTTCGTTACCCCGCAAACGAGTTGCGGGCCTTATAAAGGGGATAAGTTGAATCCACGAACGAGTAGGTACGTGCGTTGCCTACTTTTAAAACCGGCCTCGTGTGAGTCAAGTCCGCGCTAGATGTGTTCATTACTTAAAGCTTCACAAAGTTTATTTTAATATAATCAAAAGAAAAAAAAAAAACAAATTTAAAGTAAAAAATATTAAATTAAATTTAAAAATTAATTTATCAGTGCGCGTCTGTCCGCTGCCGTGGCGCGTAGCTCCAGATGATGGATCACGGATTGATCTGAAACATGTCGAGCTAATCTCGGTATAAAACAACGTGAGTAATTCCGTTATTTTTCACTATAAATTTAAAGGAACTTAAAGTAACATGCAACTAAACTAAATCAAAGTCTAAATCTATTAGATAAAATTAAAACTATAAATTAAAAATTTCCCCCAAATCGCCGTCGCTGCTTGCTGAGCCCAGAAGGCAGCGTTACCTCGCTGGACAGCAAGACTAATCCGCTGTCCAAACGGTCATCGCATGTCCGCCTAAGAATACCATTCCATTTCTTCCCTGGATGTCGTAAGAGGCGACTAAAAAAATAAATTAAGGTATAAGTATTACCCGTGTGGTGCCGGGTAAGAATAGCACCTCCCCCTTTCTGTCCGTGGGTGTTGTAAGAGTCGACTCTGGGAAAGGGTTAGTGTATTGTGGGCGATGGGCTAACAACCTGTCACTGCAATATCACGTTTAACCATCTGGTTACCCAGAAATCGCTGATCGTGGCACTGGATTTTTGAATTCATGTGCTCCGCCTACCCCTCTTGGGAATACAGGCGTCGGATATGAACGTATGTATAAGTATTTTAGGGGACAGGCCAGCAACCTGTCACTCGCCTGCCATCACCTGCTATCTCCAAACCTAAAAGAAAATCCAGTTCCAAATTTTTTCTTCTGTTTATGTCATATAGGTACCTAGTTACGCACTTCGGTTAGTTACTTTGCTATTCCCGTAGGCGCTATCCAATTTTCCGGACTGTAAATTTGATTAGTGCCGTAAACTATTGGCCGCAGACAACAGTGTTACCAGTAGATTCAAATAATTGAAACAAATGAACAAAAATACTTTCAATTTGTAATCTAGCTTGGTAGCTTGTTAATGGTAGCAATGGTAGCTAGTTATAATTGAACTGTTGCTGCTGTTATCGTATAACTAATTGGATAGAACATGATGTTTATGTATTTTATAAATACGAACTGTCCTGCAGCATTGTTCGAAAAAAAAATTAAACATACTGAAGTAATTTGCCTTTTGCTAACAATTTTTCTCAATTTTCTTTCCACACAAGTATTTATTCTTAGTATGGAGGACAGGCTTGATATCACGCGAGAACGAGAGTTATGGAGGTTAAGATGAGAGGCCTTTGCCCAGCAGTGGGAAACATTATCATTGTCAGTGGTATTTTATTCTATCTTTAAAATAAATCTAAGCAGTACCTACAAAAGCCACTTCATCACTTTTTGAAAGCAGATTCATAGCCAAGTCTCAGCAAAATCCGATTAGAACTTAAGTTGATCAAGTCATATAAAAGTCAGTAGGCCATCTCAAGAGAAAGATTTTATCAACAGAAATACGGCTGTAAGTCTTAACTCCTAAGTACCCACTTGTTAGGTAAGGCGCTTATTTTGATCCGAAGTCACTTTAGCTAAGTTTCCTGACCCCGAAAAACTTTGACACACGCGTGACATGTCAAGGATGTCTTTAGGGCCGCTACACCCTGGACGGCTGTCAAATCCGAAAACGCCTAGTGGGTTGAATGCCTTATTCTGTTCTTGTGATATTTTTCTAGTTTTTACTTACTTAGTCGTGATAGCCCAGCGGTTCGACATGTGGCCTCTCAAGCTCTCTTGGGTTCAAACCCCGGGCTCGCACCTCTGAATTTTTCGGAATTTATGTGCGATATCGAATTTGATATTTATCACGAGCTATTTGGTGAAGGAAAACATCGTGAGGAAACCTACACACAGCGACGAAGCAGTTCAACGTTGTGTGTGAAGTTCCAAATCCACACTGGGCCCGCGTGGGAACTATAGCCCAAGCCATCTCATACTGAGAGGAGGCCTGTGCCGCTGCAGTGGGACGTATATAGGCTGATGATGATGATGATGAGTTAAATCATGGTTTTGCTAGGGTGTTTTGGCAAAGACAAAACCAGAAATACCTCTAAAAGAGAGAGAGGGCTTTTTATAGGTCTTTTATGAGCGCATCGGAAATACCGTCTAGCGTCTCAAACACCTTGTTTATTTAGAATCGGCTGAGTATTTTCATATAGTTTTCGATTACTTCCTGGAGGTTTGTATTTCCAACAGGAAACTAAACAAGACCTATCAGAAAATTTGGCCAAAAAGTGTACTTAGCGCACAGTAAACGCACGTAGGTACAGTCAAGGAAATTGATACCTGTGCCACTTTAAACCTTTTCATAGTGAGTCTCATATTGCTTTGATTAGTAGAAAGTATGGTATGCCACAGTGACATTTCTTGTAAAAAGGTACTAAGCGGCACAGTAATCAATTTCCTTGACTGTACCTCCTTCTGCAATGTGCGTTTGATAGCAGCTGTCGTTTTCTTTCTTTCTTTCTTTCTTTCATAGATGAAGGGCTGCATTAAGCTCAAGTTTAGACGTAATTTATCCCTATTTTACACTTCCATATTCAAATTATTATTTTATTCATTTATTCATTTATTCATATACACATCGCAACTATCATTACAAGGTGCCCCAATTAACATTAATTTTAATTTCACATTAACAGTAAAGCGAAAAATTTTTTTTAATATCTACTTTTTGACTTCATAGTATGAAAGCCAAGTCTTGAAACATACATGGAAATGTTCACATCATTCAAGAGAAACCTCTTTTTATAAATAAAATGGGGATCCACAAAAGGTAAACTTACGATCATTCCCTGGCACTTTGTATCTGTTATCGCACCTTACAACAGTACGGAGATGAAAAACAGTACACACAGTAGTATACGTAACTTACAAAACATGCGTCGAATGGATCGCGTTCAAGTGTCGAATACACTCACGAGCATGAAAACAGATCAGATTTCACATAAATCCATAAATGTAACAGCTAGTATCGATTATTATAGCTACTAGAACCATTGTACACTAACGCTATAATCACATAATCAATTTGTCAACGATTAAGCTCAATATAAGATGTGTGCCTACTGCATTATTAATTATCATCCTAATTATCCACTTTGCATCACCATGAGTCCATGACAATTATTTCAACCTTGAAATGCTAAAAGGGTGCAAATGGGAATTAGGAAGAAGAGCTGTGAAAGCCATTTTATTAGACTGCTTATTATAAATTTAGATGAAACATGAACATTTCATACGGTAAAATGTACCTAAGTACTGTCAAATCCGTAAAACGATAAATGTTAAGATGTTTATTTTTATTGATCTTTGTCATAATGTCAGTCTTGCTGTCTGAAACCTGTCGACTGTGCGTCAAAGAGGCCTCTTCCCCGCTACTGCCGCCGTTAGCTTTCTGAATGAAATATGGAAGGATTTCGTTTGAAACAACGCAACGTATTTACATGTTTTGCAACTGAATACAGAGCCCGTTTGAGACATAACACTGCTGCTTAATATTTAAATGTATACGATATAGACAAAAGGAATATTTAATTGGTACAAAGACTTAAAAGCCATTCAGTCATTAATTTTGTCGCATCTAGCGTGCCTATAAAAATAAGAGTTGCTATGATATACATTGGCTTTCCCATGAGATACCTGTTTATTTCAAGGTTATACATAAACGAAACGACAAAACCATGACTATTTCACTTTTAGGCAACGAATGGTATGTAAATAATGGTACAGAACTCCTCATACACTCGAGTTCATTAATATATGAGCAAAATTGAGGGTTCAAAAATATCTGTACACCTTTATGACATTGACAATAAGGTGCAAAAGTTTACATGTTTGGCATTTGTCTGCTCATCCGTACCAATATATAAATGTGAAAGTGTGTTTGTTTGTTTGTTTGTCCGTCTTTCACGGCTAAACGGAGCGATGGATTGACTTGATTTTTTAGTTAGAGATAGTTTAGGGCACGGAGAGTGACATAGGCTACTTTTTATCCCGGAAAAAATTGATGTTCCCGAGGGAAAACGAGAAGTTTTCTTATAGTTGTGCTTTATACCGCAATATAACCGAATTCCACGCGGGCGTAGCCGCGGGCGGAAAGCTAGTATATTTATGAACTCGACTGTACACATGCAAGTCCCGCTCGCACTCGACGGGTTTAATGTACTAATCGTTTTCTTCAGTTGTAATTCCACTTAAAGCTGTTGAATATGATTAATATTCCAGACCGAAGGAAACGCGCTAACACGCTCCGCCGGCGCAGCGACTGAATAAAACATCCTGTTAATTGTAGCAACCAGTAGCTAGGGGACCTGTAACGCTGAGTTTTAGGGTTCCCTGTGCACAGTCGAAGAAATTGATTATTCAGCGAAATGAAGACTCTCACTGCATAATTTGTACGCATTATAATGTCAGTTAAAGCTCCAAGCGCATCTACAGCGGTAGTGGAGATTAATAGTAGGAACAAAACGCTTGTTTCCCGGCCAGGGCGATTTTCGTGCTCCTTCGTTTGGTTTCGAATATTACAACCGGTACTGTGACGTTACTGCCGCGCTGATCGAAAAAGATGAAATGGGATAAGCCTAGTTTTTTTAACAATATTGAGTTAAATGCTTGATATAAATCGGCTAATTTAGCTGCTAAAGCGAAATAAGATAACTTACTGTCCTAAAAAATGTTCCATATCCCACTTTGCCTTTCAAGTGTCGATTCGTATTAATGTTGTGCAACTATCTGGAAGTAGTAATATGACCAATTTCAGAATTATGTAAACGAGCTAAATATCCAATTTCCCTGACTGTAGATAAAACTCTCCGATTTTATTGCCCCTTAACTTCTTTCTACTTACGATTAGATGATAATAGCTAAGTCCACACCAGTGCACTTTCACGTTCACCTTGCGTCTTCCTCTGATCCATGCCCGTGCAACCACAGCGCATGCGCTGAAACTAGATCCGTCCCCAATGAAGGCGCGCTGGCGGCATGCGCTGTTGTTGGTGGTTGCACGGACATGCGTCAGAGGAAGACGCAAGGTGAACGCGAAAGCGCACTGGTGTGGACATAGCTATTGATTATTCACACACAGTAAGTGCCGCAAACAGCACTATTGATAAAAGATAATCACCTGGTCTCACACAAGAGCACATAACATGAGTAAAAGTAAAATTCGTAAAACCCTGTACCTACGTGGCAGGAGTGAACCCATAAGTCTACTAAACTTTCAACCAACTAAACTAAATCCGTATTTCTCACGGAACCATCCAAGCGTAAGCTGTTCACGCTTGACCGCTTTTTATTAAGGCCCAGCACGACACTTGGCGTGCGAGAAATAATTAAGTCCTGTACATTTGAATATTACACTAGCATGGACTGTGGCGAATATACGTTGAACATGGACTGCATTTTTGACATGAAAGGAGAAAAGTCGAGTAATTATAGCGTATACTTGAACAAAATGGGTCCTGATCCTGACCCACCATAAGACCTATATATATCACGCATGTATTCCCGAATAGGGTAGGCAGAGCACAAAAAACGCTAGCTACATAGACATAACCAACATTAATTAAAAATTAAAAAAAAAAACCCCGACGAGCCCCAACTCGATGGCTTTACTGAAAGGTGTAACATTCTCATCACACCTAACAAATTACCTGATGACCTTGAAGACCTGAACCGATTTCCACCAAACATACCTAAGAACACTCTCGACGGATATAGCTTTCGAACAAAAAAAACCGCATTAAAATCGGATCATCCGTTTGGGAGCTACGATGCCACAGACAGACACATACACATTTACACACACACACACACACACACACCAGACACGTCAAACTTATAAGTTACCCCCCCAACGGGGTTAACGGGGTGTTATAACACCCCGTCGTTTTTTGCGTCGGGGGTTAAAAATGTTGACTATTTCACGTTTCGTTGTGAGAGGTTGCTAGCCTGTCGACTAAAATATATCTTATTTCCTTAGACGCCTCTTACGATATTCATGAGAGAAATTCAGAGATGTAATACCATAGAGCCCAATTATTTACAATTACCGCCATAATGGCATTGCAACGGAAACATACATTTTGTGGAAGCATCATGTTTTGTATGTTGAGAAACATACTTTAAGTAGCTAGGTACCTCCTGCTCCGGTAAACAATATTCATGACTTGATTACAGAACGCCCGAATAAGATGGAAAATTTTAATGCAAAATTTCGTAAATTGTTATTAAGGAAATTTCCAGAACTTCAATAATTCTCGCCACAAACCGCACCGCCTTGAGGGTTCCTATTATTGGAGCTGTGCAACCCTTTCCCTCGAAGATGTGGGGGTAACAACTTTACATTGCATTGAAAAAAAGTAAGTAGTATTAAATTTTAAGACCATGAAGCTCACGGGTTACGGTTAGTAACTAATGTCTTTCAGAGAAGAACTGCCGGCTTCAGATATGGTGCGAGATAGACTATACCTGTCACAGTCTAACTAGAGACGTCAGAGAGCGACAGGTAACAGAAAGTTACTGAGCTAAGCCTATACTATACTGAAAACCGTTGGAGTAAAAATCAGCGAACGAAATGTAGGACGTCCTAAGTATCAATGGAGTGATGATCTTCGCAAGGCTGGCAAGAACTGGTTGAGACTAGCCGAGGATAATGCTCAGTGGCGTGCGAAGGGAGAGGGATATGTCTAGCAGTGGACGAAATTAAGATGTTGAAAAACAAGAGACGATCGCATAAGATGAACAACTTAACGTAATTATCACTTAATATAAAATTAAGACGTCGTCATCGTAGTTTACAAAACATACGACAACCGCATAAGAAATCATTCAACGTACATGTCGCTTAGTAGAAAATTAAGCGTACCTACTCCTAAGTACCTTGGTAACTTTTTTGTGGTGGCATTTTATGTGCTAAATTGCGCTACATATTTACGTAAAATTATTCGTAGATGGAACACCTGCTTACCGCATCTGCGTACAACGCATGAGGGACAAATTACCGGATAAGCCGAGATTTCATGAATAATTTTGGTCGAATTAAGAACTTCGTTTAACAAGGTTTAATTTAATTAAGAGGCGCTGAGGGCTCGCCCTAAACAATGAGCCCGGAATTTACCGCAATTACCAATACAATACAAGATGCATAAACTAAGTATGATGCGGACGGATTTTATTCAAGTAAAATAATGCCGTGTGGTGTCGGGTTAGAATAGCACCTCCCCCTTTCTTCCCGTGGGTGTTGTAAGAGTCGACTCTGGGAAAGGGTTAGTGTATTGTGGGCGATGGACTAGCAACCTGTCACTGCAATATCACGTTTAACCATCTGATTACCCTTAAAATGCTAAACGTGGCACTGGATTTTTGAATTCATGTATTGTGCTCTGCCTACCCCTCTTGGGAATACAGGCGTGAGAATATCTATCTAAAATAATGCCGTGTGGTGTCGGGATAGAATAACACCTCTAAGACCCCGTCGTAAGAGGCGACTAAGGAAATAGGTTTAGGGATGCTTTAGGCGACAGACTAGCTAGCTGTCACTTTTATACTACCTATTCCATCTTTTTGCAAACCTAAAATAATGCTAGAAGCGGCTGCGAAGCGTGAAATAGTCATAATCTTGGTCATAAGTATCGTCAATATCTAGGCGTTGTTCTGACCTAAAATCTACTGTTATTGCTCTAACTATTCGACGCGACATAATCTATCTAATCTAATATATAAAAATAAGTCGCAAAATGTGTTGGTAAGCGCATAACTCAACAACGGCTGGACCAATTTGGCCAATTCTTTTTTTAAACTGTTCGTTTAAGCTCAGGGAAGGTTAATACGTCGAGAAAATGTCGAAAAAATTCGTGTAACATACAAAAAAACGAAAAAATCTTTATCGCATACAAATTTTATCAACTCGAAAAAACAGTAAGCGCCGCAATATTTCATACGTCTTACGCGTTTTGTTAAAATGGTCTCTGCTTTTGTTCAAGAAGGACGGAAGCGCCGCAGACTTTCATACATCTACCGCTTCTTTGCGAGTAAAATAGGTAATAATGTCTTACATTTTGTTAGTAAATTAGCCCTTATTCCCTAAGATACGGCGCTGTCAAAATATCTACTGAATGACACGAGACACTGCTGTGTTTTCCTTTTCATGTATAATTCCACGTTCATTTTTAATTTTTAATCGTAAAAAAGAATTGAAATTAAAATAGTGGATGCGTGGAACGAAAACAAATTGATCAGGCAGTTCCTTTTTACGCCTTCTTTGATCGTGGTTTAAAAATTATTCAAACTAATTTTATGTCTATATCTTCTAGCTTACGACAGTATTTTGACTAGCCACTTAGACATCCATCATTTGAGCGTGAATGGCTTACGAGTATTTCGGGGTTAACATAGGCATGACATAGGCTATATTAACTTAGGAATCTATACTAAAATTCCAATATTGTAAACCAAGGTGTGAAAAAATTACCAAAAACTCTTACATCGCGTGCGCTGCGAAGACTATTGGTTACGACTTTGCAAAACATATCTACGAAAAATAAATGACTTCATTATTTAAGTCTGCTTCAATACAATTATATAACTTTTTGAATTGAATTATTGAATTTGAACATTCCATTCGAAAGACATCATTATTTTTTTTTTATTAAACACATGCAACGGGACGGAGCTACTTATTGCAAATATACCGATGCAGTGACGCCTTACTGCACCGAAACGTGGTCTTTCACTATCGGCCTCATCTCAAAACTCACAATCGCTTAGCGAGCTATGGAAAGGGCTCTATGCTCAGGGTGTCTCTACGCGTTCGAATCAGAAATGGAGAGATTCGCAGGCGAACTAAAGTCACCGATGTAGCCCACGGGATTAACAAATTGAAATGGCAATGGGTAGGCCACATCGCACGAAGAGTGAGTGGAGATCACAGACCAGCAAGCGCAGCGTCGAACGTCCACCTAAAAGATGGATAGAAAACATGATAAAGGTCGCCGGAAAACGCTTTATGCAGGACGATTCCAACAGGTACCATCAAACCAATTGATTCCTGATCCACCATAGAACGTATTTATAGTAAACGTCAGTGAAATTGCATTGCTCGACAAAGAAAATCTTTGCTACGTTTATTGTGACAACGTTCTATGATGAAGAGACTAATGAATGTGGATGAAGCAAAAGAAATATGTCAGGATCGTAGCAAGTGGAACAAAGTGGTATGTATTCGATGATGGGTCAGGAATCAGTTGGTTCGACTGTAGGTACTCATGGAAGTCTAAAGGCCTGTATTCAGCAGTTGACGTCTTATGCCTGAAATGATGATAATGATGATGAGTCTGATGAGACCGATTTAGCTGATTTTGGTTTTGATTTTTTTTTATTCTAAAGGGTGGCCAAACTAGGAGTATCCGAAACCGTCGAGCGTGTATGAGGAGAGTGATGACTGTGAGTGAAGCGAGAGAATTATGTCAGAATAGGAGCAAATGGCGCTCTGTTGTCTCTGCCTACCCTGTAGGGAATAAGGTATAAATGAATATGAATATGAATATGAATATGAATACGGTTATGTTATGTATGAACGTATGTTTGTCCAGGGATGGTTTAAACGGTGAGAAATTTTGGGAATCCTGCGAAATAAAAAATCTTTCGAAGGCGGAATGAGGAATGAACGGTTTGACGGCACCATAATATTCTGAGTAACATCGAAGACGTAGTCCATTATCTCTAGGAGTTTTTAACTGCCACCACATGAATTGTCTTTAAAAATTGGAATTCGAAGCATGTTTTTGAAGAATTCAAGCCCTCCAAAGCCCAGCGGATCGACCTACAGCCTCTCAAACGGAGGTTCAGATTCCAGCCTCTCAAGTCTGAATCGGTGCGAATTCAGTCTATTTTGGTTTTGAAATTTTTGACGTAGTCCATGAAACGTTTAACGGTGAGAAAATTTGGGAATTTTGCGAAAAAAAATAGGTTAAGGCGGAACGAAGTTCGCCGGGCCAGCTAGTTAATTATAATTATCATCTCAGTTGCCTATTGAACCTAAGTATCTATAACTAAGACTAAGATATTTATTTCTCGGCAACCGATTGGTAAAATTTCTCCTATTCAACTTCCGTTTTCGTATTACGCTCTCTTGAGAATTGTATTCGGAGAACAGAAATATTGCAGGCAGGCGATTATGTTGCTTATAAGAATTATAAGAAGGTGGTTTTTCCTTATTTCTTCCAACTATTGGTAAATTATCTCGACCGAAATAAATATCTATTATGTGTGAATCTTCCGCATTTTTGTGACATATCGGAGTATTTATTAATTGAAATACAGGGATAGCTAAGTAAGTCTTTCGAAGGTACCATCGAACCAATTGATTCCTGACCCACCATAGAACCTATTCACAGTGAACGTCATAGTGACATTGGATTGCTTGACAAAAGAAATCTTTATTACGTTTATTGTGACAACGTTCTGCGATGGGTCAGGAATCAGTTGGTTCGATAGGACATCACGCCTGTATTCCCTAATGGGGTAGGCAGAGCACACGAAACGCTAGATAATTAAAACCCTATTTCTCGTGTCGTAGTAATTGCTAGTATATTTTTTAGGTAATGAGTTATAACAATAGTGACAGGTTGCTAGCGTGTTGCCTAAAATATATCTTAAACTATTTCCCCTTAGTCGCCTCTTACGACATCCATGTAAGAAATTGAGAGTTGTTGTTCTAAGCCCGACACCACGCAGTTTATTATGTTTAAGATTACATAATATGTTTAATGTAATGTTATGTAAATGTAACTCTTTATTGTACAAAATAAACATGACAAATTAACAAGTACAGAACAAAACACAAGTACAAAGGAATTGACAAAACATGTGATATTAGAGTAGACACACAAAGAAATTTCAGAGAGAAAGAAACAAAGCATGTTTATTAGGTATTTATTCTAAATTTAGATCAACAATAACGTTTTCATCTGTGTCCCATTGTGTCAATAAAAGTCATTATTTATTTCTTTTATTTCTTTAAAGGTCGTGTGTAATTATTTTTGACATTCTGACCATGTCTACGTCTTTGCCGACTGTTTATTTTGGGTAAAGTAAAATCAGTTTATCAGTTTACTCTATTTATTTAACATTATAACGTTTCTACTGAATACGGAGTGGATTCAATAACCATTCTATTTTGGTAGCCTCTTGAATTATTCAGTCAGGTTCGAACGAGTGGTGTGAGGCTGATTATGCTTATTACCAGGGAAAGTTTTGTGCCGATGACGTCATTATGATTCTGAGTAGCATTTACGATACATAGCTACATCCATACTAATAATTATAAATGGGAAAGTTTGTTTGTTTGTTTGTTTGTCCGTCTTTCACGGCTAAACGAAGCGACGGAGTGAGGTGATTTTTTGGGTGGAGATAGTTGAAGGAATGGAGAATGACATAGGCTACTTTTTGTCTTTTCAAAACCTCCTCTTTCCCTAAAGTGAGGGGTGGAAGTTTATGGAGAATTCCGCAATGGTCGATGTAGAAAGCTATAAATTGATATGTAGGCTATCTCTTCTGTGTTACCCCGAATTTAACGCGAGCGGAGCCGCGGACAAAAGCTAGTATGCATATACATACAATCGCATCAGTCTCAAACGGGACAGGCAGAGCACAAAAAACGTTACATAGACAAAACCGTGACTATTCCCGTGATTGTTGTTTGTGACTGCCATTTTTTGCATAATTTGAGTTTAAAAACAAGAAAGAAGTATAATAGTGAATAAGCACGTTCCACTGTCGGACACAGGCCTCCTTTCAGTATGAGAGGGCTTGTGCTGCAATTGCCACGCGGGTCCAGTGTAAATCGGAAACTTTACTTCTTAGTCGTTCACTCTTGTCAGAGTGGTCGTGGTTGCGCAGACGAGGTACATGGAGCGGTGTTAGGAGGATCTTCTTTTCCGGTGATTGCTCTTTTAGCAATTTGCTTCCACTTCTGCCGGTTAGAAGCATCACGAGTACACTGGACCAAGGTGGACTCAGTAGTTTTTTTAATAGAGTCGGTCCAACGAGTGGGTGATCGGCCTCGGGTTCTTTTGCCTTCCACCTGGCCCTGAACCACCAGCCTCTCCATGGAGTTCTCATTCCTCAAGATGTGACCAAAAAACTCAATTATTCGCAGTTGCACAGTTGACGAAAGTCGCTCTTTAATGTCCATGGAAACTTTACACACAACATTAAATTACTTCGAACCCACGACCATCTGCACGAGAGGTCACAGATCCAACCGCTGAGCTAACAAAGCAATTATTTTAAATTATTGCTTAGGTATTTTATACATACATACTCGTACATAACCGTCACGCCTTATTCCCTGCGGGGTAGGCAAAGACAACAGAGCGCCATTCGCTTCTATTTTGACATACTTCTTTCGCTTCACTAACATTCATCACTCTCGTATTTATTTAAGTTTTGTTATTTAAATAGAATCAACAGTAATGTTTTTACACATGTCAAATTGTTTTCATAAATGTTTTTCTAACGATATGAAATGATAGACAATCTATCCCGCGCGCCAGTTCACTCGAGAGTGTTGCCGTGCTAAAGCCCCTGATCGACAGGCGAGTAAAACCGACGAG
>BHDV01004433.1:44654-79855 GCA_005406045.1 Adoxophyes honmai
CGGTTTTGCAGTGATCCACTGGCGAGCTTTACCGACGAGCCATAAAACCGTCGGTTTTACTCGCCTGTCGATCAGGGCCTTAAGCCAGAGCTGAGAGGGAGTTGGGGCTCATTGGGCACTCACTGTTCTGCGGCGAGTGCTTCTTGGTGGACATGACTTGCCGCAGCTCCTGTCAGCTGTCGCAGCGCACGCACGAGATCATCGGGCCGCGCTCAGCTCCGCCGCCCTGCGACAAAGACAGAAATTATAAAAAAAAGGTTTGCACATACATACACACATACATACATACACACATATCACGATTGTGTTCCCAAATGGAGTAGGCAGAACACACGAAACGCCACATAGACAAATTCTTGTGTATAAGTATGATTCGTGGCAAGTTTTAGGTTTTAAGTTGGCAGGTGCAATAGTGACAGGTTGCTAGCCTGGGGCCTAAAACATACCTGTTGCCTCTTACGACATCCGCGGAAGCAATGGAGAGGTGTTATTCTATCCCGACCTGCCACTGTTTTTAAACCTGAATTTATACTGCGAAACGTGAAATAATCATACTTTTGTCTATGTATGGATTCGTGTACCCACCCCATTTGCGAACATAGACGTGATTAACCTGATTGTGATTAAATTATAATTGTATCGAGGAAACTACCAATACATAACACTGCTTTAAATGGACTTTTATTTACGTCACAATGAAACGGCCCGAAAAACGCAATGTTGACAACCCCTAAAATAAATTGGTCAACACAAAAACTTCAATCGGAGCCGCTTTCAATTCGAGCCCCCTTTGTGAGCCTTCTTTGAACGTGAAAAGCTTTACAAAACTTTGTGAGCTTCCGTCGCTACTAGTTGAGGTTCAATGCCCTTTGAGCCTTAAGGCTTTTAAATACCTACCATACAGGATGGCTATAAAATGACCCTGAATGTTTAACCAGTGGTCGGGTGTAGGTATATAGGCGTCTGAAAACCTTTGTATAATTGTATGTATGTATGTAACTCTTTATTGTACAGAATAAACATGACAAAATAACAATCAAAACAGAACACAAGTACAAATATCCCTTAAGGGATCTCTTCCTACTAACCTTCAAGCGATTGACAAAACATGTGAAAATAGAGTAGACACACAGACAGTAGAGGAGGAAAAAAAAGTACCATTAACCTAAAATAAACAGACATACTATACACACTACAAATAAATATAAACATACGTATACAAGTACATAAACCACATAATAAAATATACATAATAGACAATATAATATAGTACATACATACATACATACATACCGTCACGCCTCTTTCCCACAGGGGTAGGCAGAGACCACTTTGTTCCACTCGCTACGATCCTGACATATAATATATTATTATTATTGAAATAATACACTAGCAGCTCATTGAGCTGATACGTGTATATCACTGCACTTATGTTTAAAGTTCCTTTAAATAATTGTCCAGTCTATTTTTAAAAATTTTCACTGAGGGCGCACTTATCACTAGCTCCGGAAGCTCATTCCACAAGCTTACAACACGGTTGGGTAGGAAGTGTTTTCTAGGGTTGCTTGCGGTGAGTTGCCGGATCAGCTTCATAGAATGCCCTCTCAGGCGTGTGTTATCACTCGTCCTAAACAAATCTGCAATGTTATGAACATTGTAGTGGTTGTGTAAGATTTTGTATGTCTCAATGAGATCTCCACGTTGTCTTCGTGCTTCCAACGATGATAGGTTCAGCTCCGAAAGGCGCTCCTCGTATGATTTCTTTTTGAGTGATGATACCATTTTCGTTGCTCTTCTCTGCACTTTCTCCAAAATAATGATGTCCTTTTTAAAATATGGGTTCCAAATTTGAAAAGCATACTCCAACAATGGCCGAATATAGGTTTTGTACATTTTGAGGAAAAGATCCTTGCTGATAACAGAAAATGCTTTCCTGATCATATAGAGCATGGAGTTAGCACGTTTAGAAATAAGAGCAATATGAACATCCCACTTGAGGTTATCGGTGATGGTTACACCAAGATCCTTTTGTGTATTCACAGGACACAGAGGTATCGAGTTAATCTTATACTCCAATTTGGGGTTGCTTTTTCCGATATGCAAAACCGTACACTTGGCTGCGTTTAGTGAAAGGAGCCAATCCTTAGTCCATTGCACAACACGATCAAGATCCTCTTGGATGATATTGTTGCTAATCAGTGGATTCCCCATAATTTTCGTATCATCTGCAAAAATCGACACACTAGACTGTATTTTCGACTTCAAATCTCTTATGTAGATTCCAAACAGGATTGGTCCCAGCACTGAGCCCTGGGGCACGCCGCTATCCACTGCATATGCATCTGATAAAATCTCTCCCACTCTGACTTTTGATTCCCTATTTATCAAAAAGTCTAGTATAGTATAATATAATATGTATAATTATAATTTAATTAATTATAATTTCCTGTTTTTTAATTTTTGTCTTAGTGACAGACAAATGTTTCATCGGTTTTCAGCTCATTGCGCCTTGTGCTTTACCTACGAGGCCAATCACGACCTTAGTCTTAAGAAAATAAGAGCTTATATACATACACATATTTAAGGCACTTTAATCGTGTCGCCATGTGTTGCTGACAATACTTAGTTTACAGTAGAGTTCTCTAAACCTGTACTGACAGTTGTCAGTACAGTTGTACATACATAGATCTTATTTCATGCTTCACTCATTGAAATAACACCGGATACTCTCTTGTCTTTATGTCAAGATTAGCTCAGGGGCAACAAAATGTGAAATTTTATAATCATCGTTTTGTCTATGCAGCTCTGCCTACCATGTTTGGGAATACCTACAGGCGTGATGTATGTATGTAAAATCCGACCAATTTATCAGCAAAACAATCCCACTTTGAATAATGTCACGAACCTAAATCTATGCCCGCAAATTCACAGCTGAACAATGCCGTTCAATTTGGAAGTAACTTCTGAACTAAGTTTCGAAACGTGATCGCTTCTACACTGAGTAGAGCTTCAAACAATGGGTTATAAGGTTAAAACTAGTTAAATTGTGTGGTGTTGGGTCTAGAATAATACCTCTCCATTTAATTTTCTTCCGTGGACGTCGTAAGCGTTTAAGGAAATAGGTTCAGGTATATTTTAGGCGACAGGCTAGCAACCTGTCCCTACTAGAGGTATACCTCTTTCATCTGTTTATTAAACCTAGAACTATGCCGAAAGTGGCCACGGAACGTGATACAGGGCATGGTTTGTCTATGTAAAGTTTCATGTGCTCTGCCTACCTTGTTTAGGAATACAGGCGCGATTATAGTAAGTAGCGAGTACATACAATCCCAAACTAAACAGTTTAAGGAAGTCGATCAAGAGTCGGTAATTTTTTTGCGTCTTAACGCGAAGAATTATATATTATGGAAACGGTGTCGACCTCGGCAGTTGTGCAAACGTGCCGCTTGGAGGCGCTGTCTCAGTTTCCATGCAATTGTTCGGTTAATTCGCTACATTAAGCACTCTGAAAACGCTTAGAAAATGACGCATCTATGACGCCCGCGCCCTCAAGCGTTCGCAGTTCGAAGTTTAAATTTAAAATGTCACGTCGTGACAAATTCGAACGAACTTTCGAACGCCACGTCATTCGATTACCGCGATCGAATAAATAAGGAGAAAATTATTACAGGGTGACTTAAATTGGTGATATAATTATAATTAATGCTTCTTACTCAGTTAATGCTAAGTAACATAATAATGCATCAATTATTAAAATTAGCATGATAAAATTTAGGATTTTCATACTAAAGTGAAATAAAATCACGACCTCAAATGGGTATACTATGGGTAGGTATAGGTATACCTACCTCCCTACGTCGTTTGACTTGACTAGAGGCTGGTCGACCTAACAGGGAACAATGAAAACAATCAAGCGGCTATCGTACTTTGACAAGTTGTTTAAGTAGTTTAAAGTTTGTATTTTGTACTTGTTTCACGTCTTCAATCGAGTTTAGCTAATACGTTTAGAGTTAGAGCCCGTAGTAGCTCTTCATAGATGCTGCAATGGCTGCTGCCAAACGGGCACAGCGCGCCACCGCTCTGTTCGCGTACGCACGATTGCTAGTTTTTTTTCTTATGTAAAAGGATACAACTAACGGACTAGTCCGAAATATGAAAATATCAAGCTACACTGGATTTAATTTATTTTTTGTAACCGACTTCAAAAAAAGAGAATGCTGGCTAAATAATCTGTTCGAAATTGAATAACACACTCGCTTGATTTGCTTCCTATAAGTAAATTACTTCTTTTTACTCATAATTACTTGGAAAGAAAAAACGTAACGACCTCAAACACAGCGTATTATTTTACTCAAATTTAACTTCCAACTTTTTATTCGCCAAATTTTTAAATGAGTCCAAGTTTTTATGCTTACGCCTTCGCATTGAATTTTCATACTTTTGTTTAAATAATTAAAAACATACGCTTACTTCTTTGGGATAAAGTTTAAAGTAGAACGGCACAGATTGGACCCGAAAATGAATTACTGTGTTTTGTACCGTGTAATTTGATTTCGGGATAATATTTACCTTTCCCTTTTTGTCATTGCTTTACATTACAATTTTCAATTCAGTTATTCTGTTAATTCTCTTTTGTAGCAAATTAGATTATATTCCAAGTAAATGTGAATGTTTTGTCACAGATGGAATTTATTTTTTTAATTAATTAAAAAGACCCTGGCTAACGCAACTGGCGACCAACAGCTGGGGGTATCGCATTTTCCACGGAAAAAATGGTGCGCGAACTTACCGATACTACTTAAATCCTTGACACGTTAGATGCCGGGGACTATACAAATGTTCTATGGACTAGGTACAATCAGGAAAATTGTATGATTAGCAGGTTGAGATACTTCTAAAATTGACCTTATCGCTATTTCCAGTCAGTTGCATATTGAATTTCATGGTTAGGTAAGTTTGTCCTATACTTAATGCGAACAAATTATGAAGGCGGTAAACCTGCTAAACATTCAGATTTAGGGTAATTCTTGAGAATTATCATTAACCTGGCTATACTTATTTAAAAAAATATCGATCAATTTGCAACTAAATACGATTTTGATTAATGCGTAATAATGTCCCTTGAATAGTCATCACTTTCTGAAAATTTGTCTATAATTAAGCCCAAAATCATAGTTATTATGACACGCCAGGGGAATGAGAAGTCTCAAGAAACACCCTTTAATCAACATCATCTAATCTTTGAACTTTTTACGAATAATATACCTAAATTGCAGGCATTCATAAATATAATCAACAGGGCTCGAATATTTCAATGGGATGACGAAAAAACGAAGCACTCAAAATGATTTATGTTATCAAACTTTCGCATAACGTGTCGCACGAAATAAAAGAATAGCTGTGAGTAAATGAAATTGTACGTCTAGTATGTTCATTTCGATGGTGCAGTCGTTAACGAATTCGTTTGCCAGTTGTCGCGGAATGTATGGAGACTTGTCGACCGTGGCAGTGTGCATACGTTCCGTAGGCGGCGCTGTCTCGCTTTCCATACAATTTTGCGATAACTCGCAAACGAATTCGTTAACGACTGTATCATAGAAATGAACATACTAGACGTACAGAATGGCAGGATGTGATGTCGGGAATAATTATAAAAGTTACAGACGTTGTAAAATACAAACGTGTAATAATTACAAAATAAATGTATTGTTCATTTGATTCATTTTTTGACAATGTCAGTCAAAAGTGTTGTTTGTGTACCTACTCGGCACATTTCAAGTTTCCCGAATTCGTTTATTATGAGGAAAACAAATGCCTACTTAAGTAGATATATTTTTTCTTTTTTAATGCCTTGTTTTTAAGCTGCCAGTATTTCAAACTCACGAGATGATTGATTACCACATTAGCTGAGGGTAAACCAAAGCCTGTTTATTATTGAACGTTGATATAAAAACGTTAAGTTTGCATCGAATATCGATTAACAAAAGACTATTATCGCACGTCTGTTCTGCTAGGCTAGGCTAGGCTACTGGACTTGAAATTGTCATGTTTAGACTGCGTTTCGTCTGCTCTACCTATCCCATTCATGATTACAGGCGTGATAATCATTAACTTAAAAGTCAGTCAACTACACGAAAAGTGTCTTAGGGCCGATTGTTCAATCACCAGATAAATTTATCTGCCAGTTAAAATTATTGCTATCCTTTTTTCGCGTTATATAAAAGAAAAGTGACAGCCAACATTTATCGGACAGATATGTTTTATCTGGTGATTGAAAAATTAGCTCTTAAGTATTTATCGTAAGTATAAGCGCTGATGGTGGATTAAACCGAACCAAACCAAATGAGAATAAAATGTATCTAGTTCTGGAATACGTCATTCTCTTCTGCTTTTTTCATTATGAAAAAATATGTAGGTACAGTCGAGTTCATTAATATATGAGCAAAACTGAAGATTCAAAAATATCTGTACACCTTTATGACGATGACAATAAGTTGCAAAAGTTTACACATTTGGCATTTGTCTGCTCATATATTCATGAACTCGACTGTACCTACTCGCGAGTAAAGACAAATTGGCGCAAACATTATTTTAGTGATGCCGCTAGTCAAACCTCAGCGTCTATTGTGATGAAGTCGGTCAAGAAACGCGTCAATTTCGTTTGCATATTAACGCGAATAATTGTATGGAACCTGTAGCGCTATTGTCTAACATACCGAAAATCTAAATTGTGTTTAATTTAACAGTTTCAGTGTCATTTTGCTTTGAAATGTATCAATTTTGAAGCGATTTTTGAATTCAACTGTCAAATTAAACACGATTTGGATTTTTGATGCGTTAGGCCTCTTTTCCAGGGACGGTTTTCAGCCGTAAAAAACGATGGTTAATTAACCGTGTGTAGATACGGTCGTCAGTTTTGTATGGATCAAACAAGCGTCCATTGTGACCCATACAACACTGACGACCGTGCCTACACACTGTTTATTACCCGTAGTTTTTTACGGCTAAAAACCGTCCGTGGAAAAGAGGCCTTAGACTTAGCGCTGCTGTGTCGACCGCGGCAGTTGGGCGCGGCGCTGTCTCAGTTTCCATACAATTCTTCGCGTTAATACGCAAACTAAATAGTCGCGTCTTTTGACCGATTTCATTACACTAGACGCTCTTGAGCCAGCTAAGCTATCCTTACTGGTCGCGTCTCAAGAGACAGTTTATCCTATAAACGTCAGATTAAGCTCATCTCATCCCAGTCCCAGGGGACTGTCGGGTATCACTTTCCTGTCTTCCTTATCACATTAAGAAAGTTGTGGAGCAACGATGTTATTGTAACGATTTTCTTGCGGCGCATTCTACTTGGTAATGGTCAATGATGTTCTTTCCGAAGAGCTGGTAGACTCGAAATTGACGTGCTAAAGTACTCTTGGGAGCCTATTTGAAAAATTAAGTTATGAATTTTGAATTGGATGAGGATAAAGTGAAATATGGTAAATTTCTGATTCAAGTAAAGAATTAAATATTAGACAAAGTTTTTATAGACCTCACAGCTATAGGTAATGAGCGAAATGTTAAAAATATACTATGTCTCTACTACTCTACTACGTTCAGTAGCGCGTTTGTAGGTTTCAAGTTAGACAATAAAGATATAAGCAACAAAGGCAGCTAGCTTGTGGCCTAAAACACCTTAACCTAAATCCATTAGTCACCTTTTATGACACTAACAGATAAAATAGAGAGACATTAGCAAAGATTTGCGGTTTTAAAACTGTTATGTTTTAGGCACCTATTTTTAATTTACTCTATACTCTATGATATTATTATAGTAGTTAGGCTTTGAAAGTTTTCTAGAATTCCAACTTGTTAGGATTTTTTGTTGATTTGTTTTTTGAGATTCATCGATTCCAACACCAGTAATTAGCAAAGTTATTGTTCTAAAGCCTCGTTAAGGAGACGCGGCATGGCGTGGCGTCTGGCGCTGCGTAACGCTTAAGGCTGGCCACATACATTCGGAAAAATTCCGTTTCGAAATCTCGAATCGGAAAATCGAACGCAGTCAATCCATACAAACATATGGACCAGCCACATAAAGACGGAAGCTTTCCGTTTGGAATTCCGAACGGAATTTTTCCGAATGTATGTGGCTGGTTCATAAATGTCGTATGGATTTAGTGCGTTCGGACAGTTTGATTCGAGATTCCGGAACGGAATTCCGTATGTATGTGGCCGGCCTAAACGCTTCTCCATAAACGCTCTATAACGCCTTAAGTTAGAGTCGGATGCGGCTCGCGGCTCCACACGCTACGCTCGAACGAAGCCACGCGTCTCGTTATAAGGAGACATAAGTTTCCTGGAAGAATAATGCGCACAATACTTTTAACATTGCCTTCTTGTCTTGTCGTTTCGTCTTGTACATTTATTTAGAAACGCACGCGACTTCGTACGACAACCGTATATAAACAGTGGTCTTAAAACTTATTCCTTACTGTACCTACCATCGCAAACAGGGATTGTTGAGCCACTTACCTATGTTTGTAACTTGGTCGTGTAATACTAATCCAATAGCTGACATCTAGTCGGTCACATCGGTCATTGATTACACGTCTAAATTGCGAACAGTGGCAAGTGGCTCAACAATCCCGGTTCGTGACTGTACCTACCTACTACATCTGCTGTTGACAGTAAGAGATCATAATAACATCTTTAACGAATCAAGCACAAGTTTTCATAAAAAGCTCCGCAAGTCACGGAATTTATTAGAAAAGTTTCGTCAAGTCCGACAAAAGCTAGAGCACGTTATTATTTTATCTGTCGAAGTTTGGAGTATCCCATAAACTGGAGACGTCAAGTGCTTCCCTTTAGTGATGCCTATGATCAGGTCGTTTGATGTTTGTAATATTATTACTTAAATAATATACCTAACGGGTCATACACCAAAAAATTCTCTTGATGCAAATTCATGACTTCGAAAGGCCAAGCTAACGGATTTTTTTTTACGGGCTCTTTGGTTATTGAGTATACATTTTATACCTTAAACTCACAAATTATGCTAAAATGGCTACTAAACTAGAAACATTTATGGATTTGTCTACGAGTGCGTACTGTGCTCTGCCTACCCCACTTGGGAATACAGACGGGACGTCAACCTTATCATGACTCATTATGACCCCAACATACCCCCTTAAGCCCATTCATCACCATCATCATCTCAGCCATGAGACGCCCACTGCTGACTCCCCTTTAGACTTCTTACGAACGTATATAACTTACGTCCATGTGTAGGTATGGCCCATTAGGATCATGTTAATGAAACTTAACATCTCTCTCCAGTTGGTAGAACACCCTAATAATGGCAGCAAAGATAAGTTCGTCGCTCGAAGCGCCTGGCCTAACATCCCTAAATTACTTTCTTTCAAGTTCCAAGACGCCATCATTAATAAACAGGGCCTCGGTAAGTATTTATTTAATTTGGCCTTACAGATTTTATGGCTACGTTCAGTGAGAAAGAACGATATCTACTTACTAACTTCTACTACTAAGTAAAGTGACAAAAATATTATACCTAAATCATAGATACATACATCACGCCTGTATCCCCAAAGGACGCGAAACGCTACATAAACAAAGCTATGACTATTTTTACTTTTCGAAGCCACTTCTAGGATATTTTTTTGGATTTTGAGTTGGCAGGTATAATAGTGACAGGACACACGGGAAAGCAGAGACCATTTTGTTCCACTTGCTACGATCCTGACGTACCTCTTTTGCTTTATCCACATTAATTACATAGCGGGGTAGGCAGAGACAACAGAGCGCCATTCGCTTCTATTCTGACTTACTTCTTTCGCTTCACTAACATTCATCACTCTCGTCATACACGCTCGACGGTTTCGGGTACTCCTGATTTGGCCTCCCTTTAGTACATCGCCGATCTGGTCGATTACGTTCTCCGGGTTCCACATTAACTATCTTTATTAATCTCCTGATACATGCTCGTCAGTTTCGGGTACTCTCGACCTGACTTTTTTCTGAAACGTCTAGGTCTTCCCCTCTCAACCGCACCCATCCACAATCTCTGTATAAATTTGTTTAGTAAATATTCCTTTGTCTTAGCTAGCAAATAGCTGTCTAACCACTCCTTTCAAAATTATGTCATTTAAACCTGATTAATGCGATTGTCTTCCATTCTCTTATTTTTTTTTTCAATTTAACCTTACCAACAGCAGATAACGTCAGCTAAATATCACCAGCAGGGATACAAAGTCTTTCTAAACCGCTTCCAGCTCTAATCTCGAGTCTAGATAAGCTGAGATGACGTTAACACGACAGTCTTTTGTTTATTGTACTTTAGAGAGCCATTTACACTCACACAGCTATTTTTACACAGATATTTTTTACTACACACATACATACATACATAACGCCTGTATTCTCAAATGGGGTAGGCAGAGCACACGAAATGCTACATAGACAAAACCATGACTATTTCACATTTTAGGGCCTCTTGTAGCATATTTTTACATACATACATACATACATACATATTCTCACGCCTGTGTTCCCATGAGGGGTAGGCAGAGCACAAGAATTCAAAAATCCAGTGCCACGTTTAGCAAATTCAGGATAACCAGGTGGTTAAACGTGATATTGCGGTGACAGGTTGCTAGCACATCGCCCACAACACACTAACCCTTTCCCAGAGTCGACTCTTACGACACCCACGGGAAGAAAGGGGGAGGTGCTATTCTTACCCGGCACCACACGGGCATATTTTTAGGGAGCTATAATAGTGACAGGTTGCTATCCTGTCACCTCACAGTATACTCTACAGTCGATAAACCGACAGCAAATGTAAGCCACCCGAGGCGAGGCGAACTTTGACGAGCCAAGCCGAAGTGCACACTATCGTATTCGTCTAACTTCGTTCAATTTCGCGAGTAGTGTAGAGAATACCTTAACCAATTCATTTGCAACTAGCTTTCCGCCCGCGGCTTCGCCTGCGTGGAACTCGGTTATATTGCGGTATAAAGCACAACTATAAGAAAACTTCTCGTTTCAAACGACACACAGCGCCATCGATCTATCATCTATCGATCGGTCATCGATCGATATCGATCTATCATCGATTGATATCGATCTATCATCGATCGATATCGATATATCAAGCAAACTATATTTTTGTTTTCCCTCGGGAACATCAATTTTTTCTGGGATAAAAAGTAGTCTATGTCACTCTCCATGCCCTAAACCAGCTCTACCTAAAAAATCACGTCAATCCATCGCTCCGTTTAGCCGTGAAAGACGGACAAACAAACAAACAAACAAACACACTTTCACATTTACGAGTATATATTGGTACGGATAGGTAAAATGCCACTCAGTAACTCATCCTCTTTCGACACCGCATATAATATTCTATTATGTCACCCTGTGTTGACCCTGCAAATAGACAGAGAGCTTTCTTCGGTAATGCGAGACAGTAACTTTGATAGGACCAACTTTTCCCATTATTTCTCGGATTCCTTTTGTTTTTTTAGTAAACTAAGACATCGATATAAATGAGCTTCGGTTTATTTCGCCTTCTGGCTTTTAGAAGCTGTTTCGAAACAATATGGCCCTGTCCAGTAGTATTGGAGTAGGTACATTGCTTCTTCACGATGCGTCGTAGTTTCATTAAGCGTGACAAATGCAGCAATGAATAGTCAAACGCGTTCAAAATCGGGGCGTATTCGCTCCTTCTGGACAGGGTTTAAATCTCATTCACTGCTATTGACGCATATACAGGGTGGCCGGGAATGACTAAAAATATTTAAACCAGAGTGGTCTGGAATACGTGTCTGAAAACCTTTGTAAAATGTTTTCGGAAATTAGTCATTATTGACTTCATGGGAGACGAATGTATTCACTTTTCAGGTCAATGCACCCTGTATTATACCTACCTTACGTCCCGTCAGCCGGGGCGTACGAACCTGCGTTGCGACATTGCGATGCTACGCGGTGGACTAAGAGCAGAAATACATAACATTGGATTTTTTTTTTTCGGATTTTGAATTTTTTTTTTGTGAAATTTTCCTGGAACTTCACGGGGGTTTTCAGAAGTATAATGTACTAGCTTTCTGCCCGCGGCTCCGCCCGCGTGGAACTCGGTTATATTGCGGTATAAAGCACAACTATAAGAAAACTTCTCGTTTCAAACGACACACAGCGCCATCGATCTATCATCTATCGATCGGTTATCGATTGATATCGATCTATCATCGATCGATATCGATCTATCAAGCAAACTATATTTTTGTTTTCCCTCGGGAACATCAATTATTTCCGGGATAAAAAGTAGCCTATGTCACTCTCCGTGCCCTAAACTATCTGTACTTAAAAAATCACGTCAATCCATCGCTCCGTTTAGCCGTGAAAGACGGACAAACAAACAAACAAACAAACACACTTTCAAATTTATATATTGGTACGGATACTTGACTGTTGTTTGAAACGGAAGGTCATGTGCTTTTGCGGCTCTTGATGAACATACAATAGAACCTTTGATAAACATACAATAGACAGAAAATGTCGTTTTTATCCGTTTTTCAAAGTGACAAACAGTGCACTAAAGGAAATCATTAATTTAAATTCAAGGCAATCGAAGCGTAAAACTGTTAATTATTGGGATTAACGCGTCAAAAAGTTTTCCCGATAAAACTGTTATTAAAGCGGCTTCGTTTTATACGTATACAATCACGCCTATTTTCCCAAATGGGGTAGGCAGAATAAAATGTGACGAACAAAACCAAACTATTTAATTTTTCGTGGCCACTAGAAGCATAACTTTGGGTTAAGATAACCTAACCAACACAATTTAAATTTTCGTCCCATTTTATTTCACTGTTCCTACTTTTAGCCAGCTGTGCTTCACTGTCATCCATCCTAGATTAATGCTCCACATTTCAAGTCAATCAGACCAGCCGTTGAAGAGTTCCCTCCATCCTCAGAGGCCCCCTGAAGTCATCCGGTCATCATGCATGAGTCATCTGATTTACATAAGTGTACAAAATTTTAGCTCAACCTAAAACTGAGAAGTAGATCAAATTTAATTTTTGAATTCATGTGCTCTGCCTACCCCTCTTGGGAATACAGGCGTGAGAATATGTATGTATGATTCGAATACAGCCAACGCGACAGGTGAAAGAAAAAGTAAAAACTTAGACGAAATTGATAGTGATAGGTTGCTAGCCAGTCGCCAAAAGCGTACCTAAACCTAGCCTTAGTTGCCTCTTACGACATCCACGGAAGTAAATGAGAGCTAGGTTTTATTCTAACTCAACACGACACGGACACTTCACTTCATGCAACATATTTATATGCGTTGAAAATAATGATGATTATGATTCCTAGAAGTTATTTAAGTTAGTACCCAGCACACTTCCTAATTTGTTTTACCAAACACTTTGTTACCTGTTAAAGACATGAAAAATGAAACAAAGCTTTCATAATTAACTCTAGCTACTAAATAACAATACGCTCGACAGTCAATCCGGGCCGGCATTGTGTCAAAAACCAATTAAAAGATTAACAAATCAATCGAAGTCATTTCGTTTAATTGGCGCTTGCTCGACCAACATGGCGGCTACCGAATGGAAATAAAACGAAAGTAATTTATTCGAGAATCGACTTTTATGTTTCTTCAAATCATTCCGAAGGCATTAAAAAGGCTTTACCTTTTACACCTTCAACTTTTTAAAGCGGAGGGCGAAATAATTATGTAAATGTGTACCTACTCAATGAAGTAAGAAAAGTATCTACCTATAGGTAGTATAGAGTTTTAAAATGTACTTAAATTGTAAAATTGGGCGATGAAAATTATGTGCAACTAGCCTTTATGTAGTTATTTTAGACTAGCTTTCCGCCCGCGGCTTCGCCCGCGTGGAATTCGGTTATATTGCGGTATAAAGCGAACATTCCCTCGGGAACATCAATTTTTGTCGAGATAAAAAGTACCCTATTATTTAATCCGGGCTTCTAACTTTACGTCTGCAAAATTTCAAAGCAATCGGTTCAGTAGTTACGGCGTGAAAGCAGAACAAACAAACAAACAAAGTTTTAGTTAGGATTTTTTTCTTTATCATGTAATGCATATCTCTGTCTCTTACACTGTCTCACAAAACGTACATCTACCTACTTAATGGTAGTTTTGTACAAATTATATAAAGTTACTGTCAATCAAAAATGTAATCAAAATATCACTACCTAATTAATTCCAGAACAAGCCGAAACCTCCACATTTTGCCGCAACGACTTCAAAGTAAACAGACGTTCAAATTTTACGAGAAAGTTAATAAATAAAATCAAAGGAATCACTCCTGCGTATTAAGCGGTCAATAACGCTCAATTGTAAACAAAACCGTCACATCAAAGGAAAACGATCTTTTTAACCGTTACTGAAATTAAAACCAGCCTACTTTGGCCCTTTGGCAATCAAAAAACTCCAGCGGCTGGTTCCAGCGCGAGAGGTCCCACTTCTCTGGATTTTCTCAAAACATTTTATTGTTCAGGTAGGATCGGTTTTTTATTCCAAGCGCGTGACCAGACAGAAAAATTAAATTGACAATACGACTGGTTTTATTATTTTCGGGAACGGCGTTATATGTTCTGGAACACACGTAGAAATAACTATAATACTTCGTGTGTGTGATATACTTGTTTTCATTTCTTTTCTCGGTTCTTCCTAAGTTTTACAAGGCATTGATGTTTTCTAAAAACAATAATATTGGTTAACCCTTAATCTTTTTCACGTCTACAGGAGAGACGCAAACTTAGATAGAGATAGGTACATTTATGTGTGACATTTTCGAGAACAACATCGCTAATTATTAGAAGGTTAGAGTTATTAGTTAATTCAATCATCAGGATGAAGTCATCAAGTACCCGGACATGACGGACTGGAATATCTTCCCTGATGGCCGGCGCATGATAAAGAAAGGGTTCAGTTTATGTTAATTTGCAGGAACAACCCTAATTTAGGCAAGCGTCTATGATTTTATGCGCATCGTTACATTTAAATCGCACTTTCAACCATGAGTCCGCTATAGTCCTTGACATCAAATTTGGCAAAATGTTCTATGTTATTTTTTCTGTTATATTTATATTTACCCCGGTAACTACAAGGGGAAAAGTATCCAAAGGCTAGCGGCGTTCCCTCTACGAATGGCGATGCCAATTTGCTTCAGAAGGACCGCGCCAGCCTTTGGTCACCTGTCATTTCGATATATTTTAGCTATTAAAGTGTTTCCACCCCAAACGCCGTAAAACTTATGTTGTCACTGAGGTGACAGTATTTTATTTTATTCGGTATTCCATGCCGTCGATCGACGATCGATTGATTGTTTTGGTAACAACCCAAAAATTTGCAAGTAAACAAATAATGTTTATAATTTTGTTCCGCTATTTTAGCACGCTAAGTTAAATTTTCGAAACAAAAGTCCCACTCTAAATAGGCGTGTGAGAAAGAGACGACTCACGCTTTAAACTTTTAAGCCCGAGACAAATGGTAGCGAGCTAAAGCCCCTGAAAGTGCCAGTTTACGTGGCTCAGCTTATGACATACAAATTAAGGCTTTTCCGAATATGTGTGAAATCTTTTGCGACTACTCTGAAATTTTGTTGTACGGACAACAAAATTTTGTTGGTAAATGTACCATTGTCTCCATGTAGTGTAGATTTTAAAATGACGCCTTTCCATTTCTTCCGTGGTAGGTTCAGGTAGGCTAGCGACCCGTCACTATTATATCACATTAATCTAACTCGTAAAAGACGTAAAATACTAAATATCTAATCTAGGTAACGTTTTGTGTGCTCTGCCTACTCCAGGAGGACAAACTTGATGCTTTTTGTATATTATGCATACTTATACATGTGTCACCGAATTTGTTCAAAGCTCTCGCTTCGCTCTTCACTCCACTCGCTGAAAATCGCTAAATTTCCGCTCTTGTAACAAAATACCTATTGCAAACGCTACCAAGACAATCATGACGTCCTGACGTTTCCTAGCACTTAATCCCAAATGTTTTATTCATGCCAACAAATGTAATCTTCTTACCAAAACAAGAACGTATTATGTACCTATGTAAATCCTAACATTATAATAAAACGGCCGGCGGAAACGCGAAAAGGAGTTTCAGTTTTTCGTTATTGCTATCGGGTTTTATAGGAGTGAATTGCGAGGGAAAATGACGTTTTGGCGTTTGTGGGAAATTGGCGGCGACTACGTAATGATGACGTAACCACTGGATTAGCAAATTGAGGTGGCAATGGGCAGGCTACATTGCACGAAGAGCAGATGGCCGAAGGGGTCGAAAAGTGCTTGAGTGGAGACTACGGACCAGCAAGCGCAGCGTAGGACGTCCACCTTCAAGACGGACAGACGACTTGATAAAGGCCGCCCCCTCTTAGGAGTCCAGGCGTGACAATAAATATGAATGAATGAATGAATGACTTTATGTTTTGACACCTGTCCCTATGTGGTGTTGGGATTCGAATAACACGTAAGAGTCATTAATACTTCTTCTTCAAACTTCACAGAAGATAACCAACCTGACTTTAGAACCTTTCTGTAAATGTGAACATCCAAGTATTGCATTAGCTCTTTGCTGTTTCGGTCTTTGTTGTTTTAAAATGTATTTACTTGTGTTGTGTTGAGGTTTTGTGAGACGGCGCCCGCATGGTGTATCGGAATTTTCAAAATGTATAAGCAATACCGGTAGGGCACCACAGTCACTGCAGATATACCTAAAAGTGAAAAACTCTTCATCTTGACAATAAAAATAACAATTTTTGACTTCTTATTCACAAGTAGGCCTACTTATTGAATTAATTTGGTACTTAAAAGGGTCTGCAGAATTAAAAAGAAATTGAATTCTTTATTAGGCGAGCGCGGGGAGGCGAATTTATTAGATTCTTTTCACGGCCTCGAGTCCCGAAAGTACGGCGGGTTTTAAGTATTTAAGTAGGTATTTATATATTTCAAGATCGTAGAAATTGTTTTTATGCTATACTAGCTTCTGCCCGCGGCTCCGCTCGCGTTAAATTCGGGGTAGCACAGAAGAGACAGCCCACAATACCAATTTATAGCTTTCTACATTGAAAATTGCGGAATTCTCCACAAACTTCCACCCCTCACTTTAGGGAAATGGGGGGTTTTGAATAGGCAAAAAGTAGCCTATTCACTCTTCATCCCTTCAACTATCTCCACCCAAAAAATCACGTCACTCTGTCGCTTCGTTTAGCCGTGAAAGACGGACAAACAAACAAAGAAACAAATAAACACACTTTCCCATTTATAATATTAAGTATGGATGGGGTAGTTGGGAAGAAAACTCCATTAGAGTAAGAGAGATCTCTCTCCAGGCAGATGACCTAGGGACTAAAACCCACAGAGAAAGATAGAAGTTGTTTTTTAATGCAACAATATTATGAACTCCGTCATCGCCATTTGACTATTATAGATTGGCTTATGATGTCGGGTCTAGAATAACACTTCTCCATTTCTTCCGTGGATGTCGTTAGAGGCGACTGAAGAATTACAATAGCTATTTGACACTACTTTTTGTGCCTTTTAACTTTTGATCTAACAAATATGCTAGAAGTAGTTGCGAAGTCATAATTTTTATATAAGTAAAGTTTTGTGAGCTCTTCCTACCACGGTTGGAAATACAAGTGTGGTGTTTTTGTGCATATTTATTCCTTAAAACTCAATGGTGCATGGGGAAGTAACCCCACAACACTCCATTTAAAAGGTATTTGGTCAAACCAAAATGGCTACCACAGCTTCTAAAAAACACGAAATATTTTCAAAAATAGTAAATCTAATAATACCTTAACACATTACCTTATTACACACTCTTGTTCACATAAAAGCAAACTAAAGTATAGGATGAAGGTTCTCGAGATCAAAGAGGCATCAAAGGAACCACGCGCCGGCAGAATTTGATGATCATTCCAATCACATCCGTGAACGTAAGCGTATGAAGGTGAACATACATTACATCACGCCTGTATTCCCAAGTGGGGTAGGAAGAGCATACGAAACGTTAGAGTCAAAATCATGACTATTTCATGTTTTGCAGCCACTTCTTGCATAATTTTAGAGTTAAAAGCAGACGGAAGAGGTAGAAAGTATTAATAGTGACAGGTTGTCAGCTTGTCGCATAAAACTAATATAACGTAGAAAAATCGAAAAAGGTCATTTTTAAATCCATTTGGGCCTAAGTATCTACTATAATTATGAACCTGTTAGTTATTAGTTATTACTATCGTTAATTTTTCCTTCCAATGTACTCTATAATCAGGGTCAATGTGTAATTTGTCGGTTGTCACTTGTCACCTAGCTTTAAAAAATAATAACACTCTCTAGTCGCCAATTATGGAATGAAAAATGCAACTGTAAGAACCACCTAAGAGTTTTACAACATCAGGAAAACAGGGTCTTATTATTTTTGTATTAAAATTAACAGGGGCCCTCAGCAAAATAGTAAAAAACTTAAACAAAACGGTATTAACTAAAACTTACTTAATTTAAAAGTTGGACAAATCGAACCAACGTTTGAATGTTGGTGTGTAATAATAATAATAATGTACGGATAGTTTTAACCTCTTAAATCAAGTTTAGATCAACATGTCTTGGGCAATTCCGCAGCCGAATTAGTTTCGTTGAGCACAAGCAGTCACGCGAACAGAGCGGTGGCGCGCAGCGCGAAACATGTCCATCTAAACTCGGTCTAATACGTTAATTATCCCTATTTATTATGCGTGCGTCTCACGGTAGATGCGTATCAAAAAATAAAAAGCCTTAAATTGATATCAGAGACTGGACAAAATTGCCCTTTAACCCATTTACTGCCGCCGTACTCGTTTGAGTACGGCAAGATTTTGTGTCATAACTTTTATATTTCGTAGGTTTATTAGACATTTCTGGCTATATTTAATTTCTAAAAGTTCACTTTATCGAAATATAAGTATTTTGTTAGGGTAGACTTCAAACTCTGCCTAAGTGAGAATAACAAATCAAGAGAACCGAACGACGCCGCAGGTGAGTGTACATTTGTATTATTTATGATACCTAAATGTAATTTCTAACATTTTTTTGTGTAATATATCTTTTGTGTATTTAGTGTCTCAAAGAACTGTTCACTATGTATCAACAAATTGCAAGTACTAGTACAATTTTTTTTGTAGTAAAGATTGGTGTACTCGCTTGAGTACAGCGGCAACATACATATCAAAATAACCTGTATTTCTGTATTTTCTGTTTCAGTGTACCAACAATGATTTCCAAACGATTTTCGACTGTAAATAATTATAAGGGGTTAGAAGAGGCTGTCCAAGCAATTTTTGAAGATATGACCTACGATGATGATCTACGATTACGTGATGCCACCTACGATTCAGCCATTATACCACCACCTCCGAGCGTAGTGACGGCTGAGAAAGAAGGATCTGATGAAGATACATACATACATACATATTCTCACGTCTGTATTCCCAAGAGGGGAAGGCAGAGCACATGAATTCAAAAATCCAGTGCCATGTTACATGGTCAAACGTGATATTGCAGTGACAGGTTGCTAGCCCATCGATCGCCCAGAATACACTAACCCTTTCCCAGAGTCGACTCGACGTCTACAACACCCAAGAGAAGAAAGGGGAGGTGCTATTCTAATCGGGCACCACACGGGACTATAGATAAAGATATGGTAACCTATTCATTGCCTCGAGACGTTCCTGGGAATATTGAAGTATTTGTACATAATACTCACACAAGTGATGACGACAGCAGTGGTGGTGGGTCCTATTTACTTATCTGATTGATATGGGTATAGCAAATGCTTGGCGTTTGCATATTCTCAGCCACACTGATCGCATATAGAGAAAGGTGTGCTGCGTTGATTTGGGCACGCGGAGAGAATGAATGAATCCAGGATATGTAAGCAAATTTACAAGGGAACTGTGTTAGGGCAAGTCGGTCGAGGGCGCCCTCGTAGAACGTATATCGACCAGATCGGCGATGTACTAAATAATGCCCAAATTTGGAGTACCCGAAACCTTCGAGCATGTATGACGAGAGTGATGAATGTGAGTGAAGCGAGAAAAGTATGTCAGAATAGATGCGAATGGCACTGTGTTGTCTCTGCCTACCCCTCAGGGAATAAGGCGTGACGGTTATGTATGTACTTATCGCATAGACCAGTTGTTGTTTAGGCGCAATATTTCCAGGTATTATCTGCGCCAAACAACTCAACATAGAAGCCGATCTGACCGACCTTCTTCTTCAACAGTACCAGGACTGGCAAACAGTTCTTTGGTCACTATCCCCAAAAAATGGAAAAGCAATTCCGTTGTGCGGTTTGTCATGCTAGAGTGCGGTGGCAGTGTAAAATTTGCTTGAAAAACCTTGTGTATAGAAAGAAAATGTTTGGAATTTTTTTATCGCTAAGTGGCCGCTGTACTCATGCGAGTACACCCCTCTAAAACTTATTATTATAACGAAACATATCTTTTTATTCTCTTTTATGTTTAAATGTATGACTAATAATTAGAAAATAAACATTTTGAGTTAAAATTACCACTAGTTTTATTTTGGCGCTTAATGGGTTAAATTGATTTATTAGATATAATGCTCTTCTCGAATATCTCCCAAAAGTACTATATAAAATACAGCTGCTCGTAAATTATTATTTAGGTTAAGTAAGCAATAGTCTAGCATAGTAATAGTAGTTTGTTGACCTACATCTGTGGTTTTGGCAAGCGCGCCGCCTACAAACGCGTCGATGGCGTAAACTACATTTTTCCCGCATCTAGAATTCAGACTCAGAGAGGGTAATAAAAGAAATATATAAATTACATTTGTTCGTTATACTTTTGTTTCATTGCAATTAAGGCTGGTTCAGACGGAGGGCATTAAATGCTCGAAATTGAACTGCAACCGAACTGCATCAAAACTGCAACCAATCTGCAAATACGCTAACATAATTATGACGTGCAGTCTTGTAAACCGCTCCAAATGCAAGCTGGCTCCACGATCGAAATGCAGTTCAACTGGTGTCGGATTTAGAGTAACATTTCTTCCGTGGATGTCATATCATAAGACTAAAATATATTTTAGGCGACAGGCCAGCATCCTGTCACTATTATACCTGCTAAATAAAACCTAAAAAGTATGCTAGATGTGGTCACGAAACGTGAAATAGGCATGGTTTTACCTATGTAGCTTTTTGTGTGCTCTGCTTACCGCATATGAGAATACAGGCGTAATTTATGCATGTATGTAAGTATGGAATAGCTACCTAAAACTTAGTTATCTTGAAGATAAAGCCGAGGATACACTAGGGGACAAAACGTCCCACGACATTGTGTCGGTGACATGTCAAGCGAAGTCGGCCGATTTCGCCTGACACATCTGGCGAAATCGCGCGACTTATATCCGCATATATACCTACACGTGTCGCGCGACATGTCGAGCGAAGTCGGGCAACGTTGCGCTACTTCACCCGACGTTGCTGGGGACACGTGTCGCAGGACATTTTGTCCCCTAGTGTATCCTTGGCTTAAGATTCGCATTTGACTATTTGACAAATGTAAAAGCGTACGTGACACGCATGAGGCTCTGACAATAAAACGGCGACTAGAAGCGGAATGAAATAAAACAAACAAGGAATAGAATAAAAGGAACCTTCTAGAATTAATGCGGCATTTCTTACGAGACAAAGGGCGATGACCGATCTAAGACAAAGGTTAGGACAGAACTAATAGAAAGAGGATGGAAAAGTAATGTCATGATTGGCGTATCTATCCCGAACTAATGGAACTACTATTAGCTAGAGTTTAAAGTTAAATTTAAAAAAAACGTTTAAACTCGTTTGCAGGGTTCCGTATAATATAAATAATCACGATTGTTGTATGGGAGTCCCTCGTAAATAATAAGTTTACTTTATTTTTAGTATCTGTTGTTATAGCGGCAATAGAAGTACATAACCTGTGAAATATTTCAACAGTCTAGCTCAGCTATACTCAACCTGCGCCCCGCGGGCCGCATGTGGCCCGCCGGGCCTTTATCAGTGGCCCGCGTGCAGTTAGAGATAAATATAAAGTATTCAGAATTTCGCGCCCATTTGCAACACGTCAGCGAAATAGTGCACACGCCGAGTAAAAAAACCGTATCTTGAAAAACTATACTTTAAACCCCATAATTATTTTTGTTTGCGGCCCGCGACACCATGTCTTAATCGTGTTTGTGGCCCGTATAAAAAAAAAGGTTGAGTACCGCTGACCTAGACTCTAGCTAGAGCGGGTCGTGAGATACGGCCTGGCGACAGACGGACGGATGGACACTGAAGTCTCAAAAGTAGGGTCCCATTTTCACCCTTTGGGTACGGAACCCTAAAAATAACGTTCATTATAAGTAACTGTCATTTCATCGTAATTGCTTGCAATTCATTAGTAAAAAAGCGGAATCACCCATAAAGGGGAACCATAGCAGCAAATAACATAATAATAAAATCGAATATTACCCAAAAAATGGATCACGAGTACCAATTAAAAGTCACCGTATATGTCTAGGTGGATGATTTGTATCTACGTAATCCATCTGGATTACGTTATACCGTGACATCGGATCGAACGGCAATCATTAACGTTACTAATGTAACGTAATTAATCCTGGAAAGGTGAACACGTCGCCACTTTATTACCTTTTATTACCTTTTATTACCTTTTATTTACGTACTAGGCCCTGTAGGCACTGGTATACGACAGGCATTAAGCGGTAGGTACTTAGTGGTAATAAAACTCTTAGCAATAAAAAGAAAAGTAAAACGTAATGCCTTGAAAACTCTGATCTGTGATTGTGTTGTAAGCTTTTCAATATTATGTACTATAGCGATAGGTCGAGTCGTCGAGTAGGCGAGTCGTCTTTTACGGCATCCACAGAAGAAACGGATAGGTTAAACTCGACACCACACGACAACCTTTAAAATGATTTCTTAATATTGATTTTGAAACGCTCCCTTTTTGAGCTTGAATGCTATTTTGTTTTTTAAATGAGTAGTACTTGCTCCAATTAATTTGAGAAAAATTTACAGTTTTACTTTATGATATGTGTTTATAAATTATAAATCTCGAGGCATTACTCATGCCTTAAAAATTACCGTTGTATTCCGGATTATGCCTGTCATTTTAACACTTAATATTTCCCCTACTCACCCTGCTGTCTGGAGTCAGCGTTTGAACTCAATTATTAATAAATTTAATTGCTAAACCTCTAACTCGAGTTTAGCCTCTGAATAATAGAGGCGGCAGCTGTTTATGTTTGATTCAAATTCAATACTACAAGAATAGTTGGTTCATGTCACTTGAAATAGACATAGCTGAAGAGCTAGTGACAGTTTTCTAAAGATTAATTTAAAAAATGTGCACAAGCAAAAGTCTTTAGTTTTTGTTCCATTGGATTTTGATTACGTTGTAACACTTACAACACACACATACATCACAGCTGTATTTTGAAATGAAGTAGGTAGATCATAAAAAACCTTGCATAGTCAACATACACATGCAATAGTGACAGGGTGCTAGTCTGTTGCCAACAAAATATCTACGCCTATTTATCCTTAGTGGCCTCTTACGTCGTCCACGGAAGAAATAGGGAGGTGTTATTCTAAACCAGACATCATAATGGTAAGTTGCATTTTTTGATAATCGAGATACCCACCTTGGGTCGTTAATTTGGTTTGTATATAATATACCTATCAACCCCCTGGCGATAATTCACAGGACTAAATAAGCACTTACAGAAGCTACAAACATATATTATTATTTAAAAGAATAATAGGGCCACTAAATCCTAAAATAATGCGTCTCAAAGTTATTTAAAAATAAACTAATAAACTTCAAATTGCTAAAGACCAATTGATTTCAGATTACATCCATGCGACCGGTCTGTAGAATACGAAAAAACTGTAACATTTCATTTAGGCAAAAATATTGCTTTATTTTTCCATGACATCAAAAAAATCCTTCAATTCAATACCAGAGCAACTTTTGTACAGGTATTCCTTTAAGTTAACACCAAGACGGTCTGTCACTCACTGTATTTACCCTCCGACCAATTAAACATTAAATGAGGACATTACTTTCTTTTCAAACGTCACATTTTGACGTAAATTGCTCGAGTACTTAAGTATAACACGACGGCCACCGAAGTGTAATTCAATTACAATTTTAAATTAGAGACATCTTTTTGTAATTTAAAATGTGACGTTATTATTGAACGTCAAGCTAAAAGCTTTAGAACTTAAGTAAACATGAACATTAACACGCCTGTGCTCTCAAATGATGTGGGCAGAGCTCACAAAAAGTTACACAGTCAAAACTATGACTATAACACGTATTGTAGCCACTTTGAACATTATTTTAGGTTGATAAACATACATGAAAGAGGCACAATTGTGACACCTTGCTAGCCTGTCGCCTAAAGCATACTTACTTACTCAAATCTATTTCGTCGCCTCTTATGCCTACCACGGAAGGAATGGAGAGGCGTCATTCTGAACAAGCTGGATGATTACTTGGTTGGGATTTATATAATACATACATACATACATATTCTCACGCCTGTATTCCCAAGAGGGGTAGGCAGAGCACATGAACTCAAAAATCCAGTGCCACGTTTAGCAATTTCAGGGTATACAGATGGTTAATCGTGATATTGTAGTGACAGGTTGCTAGTTCATCGCCCACAATACACTAAGTACCTAACCCTTTCCCAGAGTCGACTCTTACGACACCCACGGGAAGAAAGGGGGAGGTGCTATTCTAACCCGGCACCACGCGGGAAATTATATAATATATTATATAATACAATTACATAATAGTCCTGTGATGTACACTGTAAAGTCTTATGACAGAAGCTTAACACACCAAATTAAATTCTAACCCAAGTTATGATTAACACGTGTAATAGCCCCTGCTATGACCAATACGTCACAATACTCATTCCTAACAATATGAAATCAAGTAATAATATTAAAGAGCATTGATTTGCCCCAATCACTCCAAACGACAGCGATTACATTGACTGCTAGTTACGTCGGCACGCTAATAACCCATTTACGATTTACAAGACCTTTACTCCAAGTCCTAAATAACGAATATTTTTCGGATTATTCGATTCGACGGCTCTTCGCCCAATGGTTAGAACATATGACCATGAGGCTTGGCGGAGACGCATTCGATTTTTGGCTGGAACATATATTTGTATGACATACAGGCTATAAAATTTTACAATTATGAACATAGTACTCAAAAGTGCGACTAAAGGTTTTTTTTTTAAGTTTTATGAATCACTCAACAAAGTGACAGATTTTATATCTTACTAGCTTTCCGCGCGCGGCTTCGCCCGCGTGGAACTCGGTTATATTGCGGTATAAAGCACAACTATAAGAAAACTTCACGTTTCAAAGACACACAGCGCCATCGATCTATCATCTGTCGATCGATCATCGATCGATATCGATCTATCATCGATTGATATCGATCTATCAAGCAAACTATATTTTTGTTTTCCCTCGGGAACATTAATTTTTTTCCGTGATAAAAAGTACCCTATTATTTAATCCGGACTTCTATCTTTATGGCTGCAAAATTTCAAAGCAATCGGTTCAGTAGTTACGGCGTGAAAGCGGAACAAACAAACAAACAAACTCACTTTCTGACTTATAATATTAGTAAGGATTTTATTACTTGATCTCTTGCCCGATAACAATAAATTTTATTGTTGAGTTTTGGGACACCCTGTATACAAATGTTATTCTAACGTCTTGGGCGTTCATTTTGTGCCTAAGTTTATCAATGTGTAGGTATGTCTATCCGTATACCCGGGTATTTTTATGAATATGCACGGTATTTTTACCGCACCTTTCCTTTTACGCTGCGACCTACATCTGAGTAGCGCATTCAACAAAAAATATGTTATTTTAAGTAATACAAGCTTTCCGCCCGCGGCTTCTCGCCCGCGTGGAATTCGGTTATATTGCAGTGTAAAGCACAACTATAAGAAACAAACTATATTTTTGTTTTCCCTCGGGAATATCAATTTTTTCCGGGATAAAAAGTACCCTTTTATTTAATCCGGACTTCTAACTTTACACAAACTAACAAACAAACTCACTTTCTGATTTATAATATTAGTAAGGATTTACAAGTGCACAACTAACTCGCTTTACACATCGTTAACTATATCCCTAACTTAGTGTAACTTTCCTTAACGTCAAATAAACTACGGGAACTTGGCATAGATTCTTTCTTTGATCTCTAAAAACTAACCACAGCTACAAAGAAGTACATGGTGCTAACTGGCTCCTACTAATATATAAATAATGTATGATAAATATATAAATCAATGTTTATCCGTTGTCCAGTATCCACTACAAAGTACTGGCTTTGTCTAGTTTGATTCATTGGTGTGAATTGTCTCGTGATATTGTTCTACAACTCACTATAGCAATCAATCGAACTCCAACTAACTCACTTTAACTCGTTCGCAGTAGCTTGCAGCTTTTTTTTCTGTGCATCAGAGAAAGGCCATTTATGATACTACAAAACGGCAGTGTCTGCTCTGTTATGTTACATAGTAGTGGAGAGTAAGATAACTGGCCAATTACTGTCTTATGTACCATCGAACCAATTGATTCCTGACCCACCATAAAACCTATTTACAGTGAACGTCATAGTGACATTGCATTGCTTGTCAAAGGAAATCTTTATTACGTTTATTGTGACAACGTTCTACGGTGGGTCAGGAATCAGTTGGTTCGATTGTACACAGTTATCTCATAAGGCGCAGTTTGCTTATTTAGAGGTGTATCGCGGATGTCTATAGGGCGCTGGTTACCGCTCACCACAGATCAGTCGTTTGCTAACCTTCCTGATACAAAACAAAAAGAAAGAAACTTCCACTAGTTCAACTCGTGTAAATTTTCCAAATATACGAAAGTTTTGGAAAGTCGTCAAATACATGACGCCGGCTCCTGGTCTAGACTCTTCGATCGCTAACGAAGTTTACATACGATACTTATCTTAATCCCATTCGCGGGCGATCTAATATTATCGGATACGAGATTCCCGGTTCCCTGTGGATAGGGTTGACAACTTGGTTAAAAGCGTCATAGAATCATTATCCTCCTGTGTGGTGTCGGGATAGAATAACACTTCTCCATTTCTTTCGTGGATGTCGTAAGAGGTGATTAAGGAAACATTTTTAGGTTTAGGTATGCTTTAGGCGACAGGCTAGCCACTTGTCACTATTATACCTCTTCTATCTGTTTTCAAATCTAAAGTTATGCTAGAAGCGGCTGCGAAGCGTGAAATGGTCATAATCTTGGTTTTGTCTACATCACATTTCGTGTGCTCTGCCTATCCCATGGAACATAGGCGTGATAGAATGTAAATGTAAAAATCATCATATTTTTCTGTCTGTTGAAAAATGCAGCTCGTCAGGTATATCCTCAAACTTATAGAAAGCTACAGCGGGTCGTGAAGCGAACGAAGTGGACCGACGGCGAGAGAGAGATCGGAGATGAAGGTCTGCTTACCGGAGCCTAAATATCATCCCCTGCCCTTCGGATGGCTGCGAGGTAGGATACGAGTGATACGATATAAACCACCAACAACACTGTACTACCTGTTATTTTATTAAGGCATAGACGATTATTGTTTGTTTTATAAATTCAAAAATAAAACTCACTGCGGATGTCGTAAGAGGCAACTTAGAGGATAGGATTCAACTACACGAGAGTAAAGTTTAGCCTTGGTCACAGTTTTATCAACTTTTTCACATGAAAAAAGTATTTTCTCGCGAGTAAAGAGAGTATTCCTAGACTACATTTTAGCGTCTTTTTGTTGAATTCACCTATGGGCGTCAGACAACTGTGTATATCTTTCGTCTATTTTTAAACTTAAAGGTTTAAAACTGGTTACGTACCATGAAATAATCATGATTTTGTTTATGTAATGTTTTGTGTGCTTGGACTATCCCATTTGGGATTACAGGTATGATATTTATGTTTTCTTATGTTATTTTTCTCTGCAGCTGGCCGTAAGAGCTTTATTGGATTTTATTTGTTTAACAAGCTTCAATTATCTACTTTTTCTTAGAAATCTTATAGCTTTTTTGTTATTGCTAACTAGCTGATACCCACGGCTTCGTCTTTCCTATTTCTTTCATAAAAATCTTCTCCTATTATGAAAAATACAACAAAAAGAATTGTGATACCATGGACATAGGAAAGAGATTATTTTTTAATAGTAAGGTCAGTTAAAAAAAATACTAAAATTTATGTAAAAATGTACTGTATTCGACCTTCGCAGTGGTTCCCGTATTACATAACAGTGACATTTCTCTTTATTTTGAAGTTCATACTTTACAAAGGTAATTAAAAATGCAAATTTGTCTTAATTACGTATTCAAATGAGTCGCCTTTATGACGAAATGCAAATGCCTTTTTTGTAATATAATTGCTTATCATGCTTGCCCTGTCTTACATTATAGTGTTGAATTCCGTGCTAGCACGGAATCAAGAGAAATTAACATGCTAGCCTAACTGAATTACCATAATCAGAAATAATGAGTAGTTGCTATGGAAAAGCCAAAATTACTGGCCTGTCACACAATAGAGTAGTAAATAAATGTGATTTTTTTTATTGTATTTTATAGTTACGTAGGTAATGTGATTAAGTGTTAACTTACAATGGATTTGTTTTTATTTTGTATAGTGAAATATGTGCAAATGCAATTTTTTGTCGTTATTTTAAAATATTTGTTTTACTTACGTGCCATCACAACGTCCCAATAATCCCAAAAACGCACTTTGCACAAGCCACACATTAAAAAAAAACAACCACGCTCTAGGTTAGCGCAGCCACACCAACCGCACAACGCACTGATAACCGCCCACTACCAAAATAACACACTTTGATAATCACTACCACACTTCTCGTAGCCGCGGGGTGCGGTTTTCATAAAGAAAATTGGGTTTCAAAAACAAAAGACGGCATCGGCTACGGCGTAGCGGGCGGCCGCTACGAGACGTGCTACGGACTGGCGTAGCGGTTGGAGGGAAGCTAGCTTTTGCGCACGGAATATCCCCGACATCGCTTCAAGCGCTTTAGATTTCACACCGTCTAACAGTAGTGGATTTTTAAATGATGGATAATCGGCAGCGCTGCTTCTTCTGAAAGAAAAATCTCTGTTTGTGCCGTGTCAAGTTCAATGAGGACATCCCTATAGGCTTATAGGGGTAGGGTTGTGCTTAGTGCGTTATAAATAGTGAGTTATGTTGCGATATTTATCGATTAAGAAGGCAGGAATGTATAGTTCTGTCAGACAAAGGAAGACAATGCGCTTTGTCTGGCGAGTCATTAATTTAAGTTTTTTTTCTTATAATAGTGATTGATTGACGTAGAACTAGGTCTCCTGTCAAAAGGTGTCAATCACTTTGATTCATGATAATTTTTGCAAGGAGAGCTAAAATCTAAAAGTCGTCTGAAACGTACTATCGAACCAACTGATTCCTGACCCAACGTAGAACGTTGTCACAATAAACGTCATAAACATTTCCTTTGTCAAGCAATGCAATGTCACTATGACATTCACTGTGAATAGGTTCTATTGTGGGTCAGGAATCAATTGGTTCGATGGTACCTAAGTTTATCCATGAAACCTTTCAAATGCTCTGCCTATTCTCTTTGAGAATACAGGGACGATATTCATGTAAGTCTAAGTTTGGCATAAAAAGTTGTATAATGCTTGTTTTTTACACACATCAGTAGTGATACCCCATTAGCCTAGGCTCATAAGATTTATGTGTATTCTCAAATGGGGTAGGCAGAGCACACGAAACGCTACATAAACAAAACCATGACAGAATCACGTTTTAGTTAAGTATAAAAATAGATGAAAGAATTATAATTAGTCACATCCTGTTGCTTCTTAGGATGCACAAAACACGCCTTTACAAAGGTAGTAAGGCGTGTGGTGTCGGGTTTAGAATAACACCTCTCCATTTCTTCCGTGGAGGTCGTAAGAGGCGACTAAGGAAATAGGTTAAAGTATACTAGGTATTTTAGGCGACAGACTAGCATCCTGTTTCTATTATACCTATTAACTTAGAACCTAAAAATATAATCAAATAGAAATAGTCATGGTTTCGACTATGTAACGTTTCGTATGCTATGCTCTGCCTACCACATTTGGGAACACAGGCGTGTATGTTTGTACGTAAAGACATATATACATACATACATACATAACCGTCACGCCTTCTTCCCTGCGGGGTAGGCAGAGACAACAGAGCGCCATTCGCTTCTATTTTGACATACTTCTTTCGCTTCACTAACATTCATCACTCTCGTCATACACGCTCGACGGTTTCGGGTACTCCTGATTTGGCCTCAGTACGTAAAGACGAATCCTATTAAAAGGTGAAATTGTTGGTAATTCAATACTTTCACGTTTTATGACTTTAATATTATATATTCTGTGCTTTAATTAGAATCTGACGAGAGGGCCGTACCATTACCATGAGTTTATGAAGATAAAATGAACGACAGCGCAAGTACCTACATTATAAAATTTCATCGCAATCGGGAGCCGGGAAATGGATCAAATTTTACTTGCACGTATTACAGACAAGCACAGATGCAAAATATTACAACAAACAACGACATAATATAGAGATACGTAAATAAAAGCTTGTAAAAACACTGTTCCCAAAAAGAGTTTTATTTTCTAACAACATTTTAACGCCTAAATGCGTCATGAAAGGATCCAAAGCAAATAAACACATGAAATCAAAATAAAAACAATATAAACAAACAACCAAACACGTTCGTTTACCTGTGTAACTTATAAATCAAATAGAACGATCAGCGGACGCCGGCCTAAACAAACACCGTCCAGTGAAGGCAATAAATAAAACCAGAGAACTTGATAAGGGCAAATCAAAAGTACTATCCAGTTTGCTGTATTATTTATGGTGTCGAGATAGAATAACACCTCTCTATTTCTTTTGTAGATGTTATAAGAGGCGACTAAGGAGGCCTAAGAGGTTTGGGTATGCTTAGACGAAAAGCTAGCAACCTGCCACTAAATGTATTTATCCTTAGTCGCCTCTTACGACGTCCAAGGAAGAAATGGAGAGGACAGCACAAAGACAAAAAGAAAACTACTTCTCCTTAGCTGACAATAAAAGTCAAATTGCTGAAAGTATTTTGATTCCCGATTTTCACGTGTCCGTGGAATAAAAAAAAAACATTTTAAGATAAAAAAATAGATTTGTTTTTTTTTGACGCAAAAAAAACACTTCGTATGGATACCTGGACCCCTGTCAAATGTCTGTCAATTATCACCAGGGGGTATGTTACACCTCGTATGTGAGGACGTGTCTGCTCTGTAATAATAAAAAACTTTACCTGACCCTTTATTTGACTTTGTATAAATATTGTGATATAAGTTAACAAAAAAAATCTGCACAAGTTATGAACATCTGTTAGTATATTTTTGTGTGAAATACTGGTAGCTGAATGTATGAGTAATCGACAGAATAATTTTAAACAAAAAAAAACCGACTTCAAATTAGCAATATTTTAAAAAGATTCTGTTTACTGAATGTAAAATCTTGATTTCATCAACAAAAAACCGAAAACGCCGTACATCTCCATATAAAATTTGAAGAGTTCCCTCGATTTCTCCAAGATTCCAATCATCAGATCCTGGTGTCGTGCCAATGGGACCAATTTCGAGTTACATCCTATCGATTAAAAAAAAAATTTTGAAAATCGGTCCACGGGTCTCCGAGCTATCGAGTAAGATACACACAAAAAAAAAAAAAAAATTAGGTCGAATTGAGAACCTCCTCTTTTTGAAGTCGGTTAAAAACCACTTGGAGTCGTAACAACAAGCATACCTAAACGTATTTCCTTAGTCGCCTCTTACGACACCCACGGAAGAAATGGAGAGGTGTTATTCTAGACCCGACACCACGCGGAATTATTATTACCCAACACGAGTACAAATGTACAAGCTATATCACCAAAAACACACAGAGCTCAAATTTTCGCAACATCAAGCTAAATAGATAATTGCGTGCCAGATAATTCCTTTACCGTCTGGCTCGACGATTTCCAGACGTTCCTTTTGCGATCAAGAGAAGGCCATTATAAGTATACATCTGAAATGGACCGGTGTAGAACCTTGTCGTAGTAAACCTCCGTTCAATTCTCCAGTGAAAGAAGAAAGGTCGGTACTGTGGAAAGGCGCTACGAAGGGTCGTTGTTAAATGGTTTGCACTCGCAGTTAATTAGTTCTATCTTCGAGTATTTTTAGCACATTACTGTGAGATAAGAAACATTCTTTGAGATTATTATTTCGTAATGTCGCTACCAATCTCTCATCCATGTAATCACTAATCATCTGTATTTCCAAATGGGGTACGTAGAGGACACGAAACTCTACAGTCACGACCGTGACAACTTCAATTTTCGCATCGACTTCGAGCATATTTTTAGGTAATCTTACTAATATTATAAACGTGAAAGTTTGTGAGTATGGATGGATGTATGGATGGATGTATGGATGGATGGATGTATGGATGGATGGATGTTTGTTACTCCTTCACGCAAAAACTACTGAATGGATTTTAATGACACTTTACAATAATGTAGCTTATACATCAGAATAACACATAGGCTACAAATTGTAATGATATTCTGTGAATTATCCAATATACGACGATAATTCTCAAGCAAGTCGGGTAAAATTACCATTGCCGAGCTTTGGCGTCCGCTGTCAAAACCGTTGGAGTAGCGCGCATGCGCGGGGCAAACGTCACGCGTCGCTGAGTGCGCGACCCGAACACGGGCAGACGTCGTTGACGTTTGTTAAAAAAGCTGTTATATTTGTCAAATGCGATTCAAAAATTATTTGTGTGATAATTTTAATGCCATAATATTAGTTCTATTCTACGCCACGCAATCCGAAATACTTATTCTGCGCAGACGAAGTCGCGGGTAACAGCTCGTAACTTAATAAGTTAAGAGGTATAATAGCGATAGGTTGCCAGTCTGTCGCCTAAAATGTACCTTAATCTATTTTCTCAGACGCCTCTTACGACATCCACGGTAAAAGAGATTTTATTCTAAACCCAACATCACAAGGGGATAACACATAATAAAATATAACACGTATCCATTTTTTATTGTAATCCAATTAATTTTACACCCTAACAAATCCAATTTTCGTCTTCATTTGTAGTAGCTTCAACACACCTAGCACGGCGACACGTGAATTAAGCGAGCAATACTCGTCGTCTACATCTATCACTGTCTAACTGGAAGTATTAGAAAGTGACACGTAAAGTTTTTTTCATCCCAACTCATGTATAGATTGACAAACTCGTGGGCGACCGTCCCTGGGTATGAGGCGGTGGCGGGGCGAGGTAGTAGTTCACAGACGTGCGTCTCAAGCGGACGGCAACCGCGCTCGGACTTGTCCCAACTGTTCCAAGATATTGTATCTGTGAGCGGTGTCTATGTGTGTGTTGCTCGAACGCACTTTGTATGGAGATTGACTTCTGTACATCTAGTGTGTTCAAAACGATCATGCAGTCGTTAACAAATTCGTTTGCGAGTTATCGCGGGATTGTATGGAGACGTGTCGACCGCGGCAGTTGTACAAACGTTCCAGCGGCGGCGCTGTCTTAGTATCCATACAATTCCGCGTCAATTCGCAAACGAAATCGCTATTGAATCCATGATCGTTCCGATTACACTAGACGCTCTGTGCCTACTTGTTTCATGACATGATCGCGCTGTTCTAATTGTCAGTTAAGACACCTATTAGAGTTCAATATGATCGCGGATTTGTACGAATAGAATTCACGCGAACCTGACCGCATTATATTAAGAAGATGACTATAACTCTTGTTGCCGTGCTAGCCAGTTGTGTGAGAGGAATTATTGTTTCTTGTAGTTGCAGTGTTTAACTATAAACCGGCCCACGAGCTCTATTGGCCGCATCTGCCACTCCATCATGGTATCCTTGCTTTGCTCCACCTGACAAAAAGGACATATTTACATACATACATCACGCTTGTATTTTCAAAAGGGGTAGGCAGAGAATACGGAACGTTACATAGTCAAAACCATGACTATTCCACGTTTCGCAGCCACTTCCAGCATATTGTTTGGTTTTCTAAGTTAATAGGTACTTAAGTACAATAGATTCCTTAAGACGCCTCTAACGACATCCACGGAAGAAATGACTCTGCATTTCACTTCGTGTTGATACACCACACGGGTACCTACTTAAAAAACTTATTCCAAAATTTAATTTTATTCTAGTTCGGTTGAATCAGCCGTTAATATTTCAATAAGCACTTTTCAATCGGCCGTTAATATTTCAACATTCACTCGCGTGTTTTTTTTTCATTTGAAATAAAGCGGGAAAGTGCAGACTTTTTCCGAGACCAAAAATTACATTCCCGTTTGGTTGAACCGATCCTTAAAGCACTAACGCCCAAAGAGCCTAATACCGGCATTAAAAATAGAAGTCACGTATCTTTCTCATTATCGATTCGTCCGTGCTTAGCCGACACGTCTCCAGTCCATTTTTTAAGAGTATCGCAGAAGCTGTCTGTACCCTACCGTAAATAATTTATTTTCCTCCAAAAACTCGACGTAAACGCAATACATCTACGTTGACCTATTTTCACATTTTTGCACTATCAACCTTCAAGCTGTTTGAATACAGCACCATCTGTGATCAAGGCCACAAACTTTTACCTACTACAACACTGCGATTACTGCGAAGTGGTTCCATACTTTGCTAAGTTAGCTGAGTGAAGTCACGCTACAAAACGCTTTGGTGTTCGTAAATGTTTTAACTCTCGGTAGTAAGAAAGGTTTATTTTTTTTACTTTTTCAAGTTTGAATTGAACATTAAACGTAAGTTCCATATGATTTAGTTCAACGAAAAATAACGACATTTTCTTTAAGTGAAAATGAATCCCCAACTTTAAGTCAAGTTACACAAATCTATATATATAAAAGGAGAAACTGACTGACTGACTGACTGACTGACATATCAACGCACAGCCTAAACGGCTAAACGTAGGC
>BHDV01004433.1:90171-147332 GCA_005406045.1 Adoxophyes honmai
TAAAATTACGAAAAGTCCCGGGACTTCGAGACTCGAGACGTCCCGGGACCCAAACCCTAATCTGCACCCACTCAACAGATTATAATTAACTAAACCACAGATTATCGTTATCGGGTGGCTTATTGCCTCGAACTGAAATCGTGACTCATGAAAACATTGTTAAAACTTTACAATTACATTCTATCTTAATCTTAGTAAATCGTCACATACTTTCCATCCCTGTGTAGTGAAGGGTTTAGAGTGACACCTCTCCGTTTCTTCCGTGAATTTTGAAAGTGGTGACTAAGGAAATAGGTTTAGGTATGCCGTAAGCTACTTCATCTATGATAAAGTTGGAAAGTTTTTTGTAGAAAGTAGGTACTAGTCCTCATTTTTTTCAAATTGGCGCCGTTCTAAAATATACACAAAAGTAAGAATGAAGTAGATCCGCTATCCTAGGGAGATCGTACCATCGCGAAGCGGGATTGTTGAGCCACTTACCTATGTTTGTAACTTGGTCGTGTAATACTAATCCAATAGCTAACATCTAGTCGGTCACATCGGTCATTGATTACACGTCTAAATTGCGAACAGTGGCAAGTGGCTCAACGATCCCGGTTCGTGACTGTACCTTGACGTCTCCGAAGGTTCCCTTCAGGTCTGCGCCGGAGTCGATGCCGAGGTGGTAGAACACGTCGCAGTCCAGCTGGCGGAGGTGCGGATTGCGCAAACGCAACGTACCGTCGTCATTCCTGCGACAATGATTTAAATTTTAAACAAAGAACTATGATGAGACTCACTCATGTCACGACCAATCTTAAACAATGCACTTGTTGCCGGTGGGTTTCCATTTACGAGCGTGCCGGGAAACGGATGGATGCCACTTGGAGGGTTGGATGCTTTTTGTTATAGGTACTAGCATACTGGAATTGAAAGACAATTTAGAACTTATTGGTGTAGCCGGTAGCCGATGGGTTGCCAATTACGGGCGTGCTTGGAAGTGGTCGAACGCCACTTGAAGAGTTATAGCTTACCGGAATCGAAAGACATTTTAGAACAACTTACTTGGGGTATGGGTATCCCATTTCTTTCTCGTCCCACACAGAGGAGCAGTTGTAGTAGTGGCCATCACGGGTAGCCACTAGGTGGTCACAGTTGCACTGCATTGTCACACCGGTAAATCTTCTTGTTTTGTGATTCTAATAGTACCTAAATCCGATCGCTGTAAACAAAATGTTACGCAAAATGTATTTATGCATAAATTATAGAGCATAAAAAGAACTACAAAAAACTTCTTAACAGAATCTTCTATCTTATCTCGTCGGATAGCCAAGTTATTGTCAAAAAACCAATCTTAACCTTTTTTTCAAGAAGGCGGAAAACCCACATTATGAAATCTTGATGATCGACAATTTCAAGTTAAGCTTTTTTAGGCATTCCCTACGTCATATCAAAAATTCGGCTTTCTCGGTTCATTTGCATTTCTTAGCCATTATAATATTTTCTGCGCATACTCATTTAAAGTCCTAAAGCGAACGAGCGAAACGCCAGAACAACCTAAGGTTGATTTGTTAGGTTAGGTTACTTCTAACGTTTGAAAACTGTTAAAAAATATTTGGGATAACAAGCGTGATGTATGTAAAATTTTAGTCTCGTTTGGTTGAGGCGGCCATTAGTTAAGTGTCATAATTATAAACTTCGTAGCTATTAATCAGTAGGCACCTACATATTGCCAAGTCTACAGATTTTTGAGATTCAAAATCGGTGTCAAAAACTAGTGATTACAGTCACCGAAATCTAACTTGGCTACAATTTTAAGTAGTGAGGGGAACTCGCGCATGTCTATTTCGATGGAAAAGCGATACGCGAACTTATCCCTAGCTACTACTGAAATCCACACTAATATAATATAAATGTGAAAGTGTGTTTGTTTGTTTGTTTGTCCGTCTTTCACGGCTAAACGGAGCAATGAATTGACGTGTTTTTTTTTTAGGTAGAGATAGTTTAGGGCATGGAAAGTGACATAGGCTACTTTTTGTCTCTTCAAAACCCCCCATTTCCCTAATGTGAGGGGTGGAAGTTTGTGGAGAATTCAGCAATTTTCGATGTACAAAGCTATAGATTGGTATGTGTGCTATCTCTTCTGTGCTACCCCGAATTTAACGCGAGAGGAGCCGCGGGCAAAAGCTAGTATACTAATAAAAAGATGCCCGGGACTGTATCAATTATTTCTCATCCACTTCTGCTAGCTGATAAAACAAATGGTACAGGGCCGCTACGCAACTAAATGCAATATTGATAAACATGAATAATGTTATCCAGAGAGACCAGTTGTTAGATAAAATTATCAATACAAATTGTTTTATCGGTTCATGCTTTTCAATGTCGTAGATAGATAAACACACCCACGTTGTAGATAAAGATAAACGCATTAAAAGTAGTGTCACTTGACTTTGGAGTCATACGCAAATGTTAGTTCGTATTATATTTTGTGGACGTCACAAAAGTCAAGGGTTTATAGCCAATAATTGTAGCAATTAATAGAGACGCGAACTATCATTCTATACTAATATTATAAAGAGGAAAGATTTGTTTGTATTTTTGTATGTTTGTATTGAATAGGCTCAAAAAGTACTGGGCCGATTTAAAAAAAAAACACTATTAGAATGCTACATTCTTCCGAATTGACAGGCTACGTTTAATTTTGAAAAAAAAATAGAGATCCTTGGTAATCGTCAATAATGTAACCAAGGGTGTAAAAATCCGTAATATTTTAATATCAGCATTGCACCCGTGCGAAGCCGGGGTGGGTCGCTAGTTAACTATAAAATACTAGCTGTGCCCACGACTCCGTCCGCGTGGAAGAGTAACTAATTTTCTCCTTTTTTTTCTCACATTTTCCTATGTCTCTTCGCTCCCATTAGTCGCAGCATGATGTTCTATAGCCTAAAGCCTTCCTCGATAAATGGTCTATCCAACACAAAAAGGTTTTTTCAAATCGAACCAGTAGTTCCTGAGATTAGCGCGTTCAAACAAACAAACAAACAAACAAACTCTTCAGCGTATAATATTAGTATAGATTACCGATGCGAAAGTAACTCTGTCTGTCTGTCTCTGTGTGTAACGCCAGAATTTAGCAAGGAGATAGTTTCAGCTCCTACGACCACGTTATTTTAAAACAAATATCTATTTTAAATTGTATCCAGACGGAGTTACGGGTTTACAGCTAGGTTTTACCGAAAATAACTATCTGAACTAATTAACTGACATACACACTAGTAAGGTAAACGCAGGTATTAACGACCCATCGAAAATGTGCAGGTATTACCGACCTATTAATATTATTTGCAATTTCTCCGATTCTAAAACTGTTTTAGCTATAAGTAAGTAAGCACACACACGCGCTCGTTTGTTGACCATCGTTTAGTTATACTTTAATGTGCATAACAATATGTAATAGAGATAAAATGTATCGGTTTCTGTGCGGACCTGCGTGGAAGCCGATGTTGCCATACTAGTCCTTGTTTCACTAGGTAAGAAAGTGACGATTCTGCGTAAGCAATTTTAAGCAAAACGATGAAGCCAAAGCATACAGGATTTCACTCAACTGACTCGTCAAAGTGTGTTCTATTAATTTGCTATCACTGTAAAGTACAAAGAAGCCCTTTTATATTGGAAATCTGCAAATTAAAATAGGGCGGTAATAACTTCACGACTTTTTAAGTTGGATCCTATTACCGACCCATACGTCGGTGATGGCCTCAACATAACATTTTGATTTTCTTTCTTTTTTATGTTTTTTATGATAGCAAAACTATGAATAAACCATTTGATTCACAAAGAACTAAGCGTTGTGTAAATCTATTTACCTACGATCCATGCAATGTTGTCTAGTTTTCTTATTTTTGCATTGTCAATGTTGTGAAAACTATAATATTATCCGAATATTGATGTTGTATTGCAATTTTTACAAATTATGATTTCTTTATCAAAGACTGATTTGATACTGTTGTATTTTATTATACCAATAGATTGAAGTGTATTTTACAGTCGAGTTAATCAAAGAAGTACATTCTAAGTTTTTTTTATGAATCGGTAATGCATTTTACATCTATACTTACTAATTTTATTACCGAGCCACAATGGTCGGTTTTGGGTCGGTAATAGTGACAATGGGAAGCTTTTGCCGATCGTACTTATTTTTTATTTCTAAACTAGTTGTTACCCGCGAGTCCATCTGTAATTGAGTAAAATTTGTTGATAGCTGTGCTCGAACAGATAGCGAAGTAAAGCTGTATTTTTTTTTTTTTATATTGCATATCCTCAGAAGATCAGTGCAGGTATTAGAAATTGTATTTTGGAAGTTTTTTTATTAATTCTAGGTTTTTTTTTAAATAAAATAACAAATAAACTTATAGGTAGTACAGATTATTTTTAATTGTTCAACATACGCCAAATCCAATCAAATCCATCTAATCAAAGCGAGACGTGTTAATATATTTTTGGTTTTTAGTAAGTTATTTTCAGTAATGTTTTTGTACCACTTCCTTACGATCGGCAATAGCTTCCTAAAAATCGTTAATAGCATCACGACCGTTATCATGGGTCGCTAATAGCAACAATCGACTTTGTCACTTCAAAAAATATTTTACCATGATATTCTTGTGATTGGTAGTAATTCACTTAGTAAATAAAATCTATAGACATATAATTAGCGTATAAAAATAATAAAAGAACTCTGAAGATAGCCAGTATACTTAAAATTCGCCTTTGATTTCAAAATTGCCTTAAGGGGGTCGTTAATACCTGCGTTTACCTTAGTAGCTTTAAGTTAATTATCAAAAAAATTAACGCAAGAACTTTACTAAAAATTCAACATTTTTTGATTTTTTTTGTGTTAAGTAATTAAAACATAAGTTTAGTTTGAATTAGTTACTCCTTAAAAATAAACATCATCACATCATAAGATCCATATCGTAATTGGCAACTAAATGGTTGGCTATAAGTAATCTCTCGAGGGATAGGTATTTAGGGACATTTATTTTATTCGTTACAAAAAAAGCGATACAAAAATTTCGACTTAGAATGCGGCCAGAAATCCTTTTAATCAAACCTATTTTTCTTTTCTAACTTTAGTCCAAAAACTGTGCTAAACGTGGCTTCGAAACGTGAAAGAGACATAGTTTTGTCTATGTAACGGTTTGCACTCTACCTACCCCGTTAACACTGCAAACTAAATCAGGGTCTAAAAATAAAAATATACTCACTTTGACGAACCTTTTTGTTCAACACTATTTGTAATTTAAATACGCCCACCGTTTTATTACTATTAATTATCACTTTTTATCTATTTTTTCTATTATTTCTTTGAACTATCGCATAAATTTATCTATTTATCACAAAACACGCCTAATCTTGCCGGTTGTTCAGCGCGAACTAACAACTCTAACTTCTAACTACTACATAGATGCTGGAAAGAGTCTCTCTGACAGAGAAATTATCAACACTAATATCAGTGGTAAAAAAAATTGAAATCGCAATGGCTAAATATTTTTACGGCGTATAATCAAGAGTGTACAGTCCTAGCCACAGGTATTGAATACCCGCAAATTCTATACAAATTTTAATTATTTTATTACCTACACAACATAACTGTAAAAAAACCGAGGCACTGAAATAGTGTCAAGCGAAAGTCCAGAGATGGTCCACCCATGGGGATATCTGAATCACCCCCATGGATAGTTGTCTTCCATTCCATCCATTTTTAAACGAGAAATTATGCTCGAATTGACTTCGAGGCGTAAGATAGTTGCGTTATTATATATCTATTTAGCGTTTTGTGTATTCTGCCTTCTCATGTAGGTACCTAAGTATTCTCATTTAGGAACACAATAGGTACATAAAGAAATCATTCGCAAACACACAAATACCTATTATTTCATGGTTACCCAGTATTAGGACGTAGAGACGTAATTACGATCATAAAGTCATTGAAGTTTTATGTCAAGATAGAATGCTAATTACTGTCAAGATTAACCAATTAAATGGCTAATTACCGCTTAGTGATTCCAGTAATGATAACCCTTGGATCTCTGTCAATGAAGACAGTTAAACTCACTTGCAGTGACCTAAATCTCCATTTAACATTACGAAAATCATGAATCGTATGTCGTGTGGTGTCGTGTTTAGAATAACACCGCTCCATTTCTTCTGTAGATGTCGTACGAAGGATACAGGTTAAGCTATATTTTAGGCGAAAGGCTAGTAACGTCACATTTGAACTGGAGACCGGAAAATAAGATAGAAGTGGCTGCAATACGTGAAGTACCTGATCATAAAGTTTGCGGCGAAATTCAGCGCTGTAGATTGTCTCTCTCTAACTTATATGACGCCAATGGTCTCTTTCCTAAGATCGAATGTGCATGCTTTATGGCCGGGTACTGTACCTCTTATTGCATTTTGCAGACAGGATGAAGATATACTTAAATGCAATTTAAAGGGCCATTCAACTGCGTAGGAGGTTCCCTCTCAACAACATTATTTAGTTTGGCACAGGAAACAGCCAATTCCAGATGCAGTTTTTGTAACAACGCATTGTTTTCTAATTGTATTTGGTGCTAAAAATATATGCCAATATTTACAGAGTAGGTATGTAATCATAATAACCAGCATTATTAGGCATTTAAAATGTTCTGTGGTAGTCATTTATTCTTTACAAAAATTGAATGAATCTAGGTCTCGACTTCAACAGAACACAAGACTATCGGAAATTTACAGACTCCATTGTCAATTCGACAAAAGGAGGATAGATATATGATGATAATGTATTGTGTAACGATAGCGTTATCAGTCTATATCAGAACCGTCGCAGATTCTTGCTGATTGAGCCTTATTGTCTAGAAACAGATAAGCTATGTCCACACTAGTGCGCTTTCGCGTTCACCTTGCGTCTTCCTCTGACGCATGCCCGTGCAACCACCAACAACAACCCCCAGCGCGTCTTCATTGAGGACGGATCTAGTTTCAGCGCATGCTCTGTGGTTGCATAAATATTTAACTTCTTCTACCGGAAATCGTCAGCCTTTATATAAATACCCCTGTATTAGTAATTAATACGGTATTACCCAAAGCGGTAGGCAGAGGATACAAAACGTTCCACAGTCGAAACCGACATGGCATGTTTCGTAGCCACATTTAGCAAAATATTAAGTTAACATCTGACTTGACAAGACTACCAAAACACCTGCTTTGTAACTCGAGACATCTATCACCCGATAAGAGAGTAGGTTTATCTAATAACGTAATTATAGCGGCAACAAAAATACATCATCTGTGAAAATTTCAACTCTCTAGCTTTCACGGTTCGTGAGATACAGCCTCGTGACAGACGGACAGACAGACAGACAGCGAAGTCTCAGTAATAGGGTCCCGTTTTTACCCTTTGAGTACGGAACCATAAAAATGATGTATGACTATTCTACTACTATCATTACACTACCGGTATTTTGAGGATAAAATTCCTTTAACTAAAATTTAATTTTAATATTATAATCATACGTAGGTGCCGTAGATATGTATAAAAACTAATTAGGTGAATACTCCTTTCTAACCCCTATGATTTCAAATAAGGAATAACCTACTTGAAAATGAAAAACATTTCAAAAACAATCATTGTAAAACTGTCACTTTTATAGGATCCCTTTTGATTGAAATGTCTTTATAAAATTATTTTCAGTTATTTTTTCAGATTAGGTTTTAGTTTTATGTTATTTTTTTGTACTTATACAGTGTTATTTAGCTACGTTTAAGTGATTTAACCAAAATGCCTGAGTAAGTACATTTAACCACATTTTCATAAAGTTTCAAAGTTTGCCAAACAGCCGTCCTGAAGTTTCAAAGAATAATGATAAAAAGTTTGCTCTACCTCTACCATTCTTACGAGTCTAAGACATCTCTTCTGCTTTATATTTAAGAAAAATTACATCGTTTTTTTTTCTAAAAAATAGAGTACAACTTTTATGTAGATAAAGTGACTAAACTAGCCAAAGCGCTAGTTTTCTACTTTGGATAGCCCCAAGTTTATAGTGATCTTTCGCCCGGTAAGCCCCCAGAGGTGACAAAAAGTCTGAAGGCAACATAATCTAGGACCTAGATTCTAGGTGGTACATAAGTGTAGTGTTCATTTTAACCTATTACGAAGAAAAAAGCACCGCTGAGTTTCTTTGAGAAGTATTCGTTCTTCTTGCCAAATTTTATGGTCTTTCAGAAGACTGGTAGACTCTGAAGAGTCCTTTTGGACTTGTTAGTAAACTTGTAAGGTAAACTTCTCTGTGCTCTTCCCTGACCCAATATTTGGCACTTGTAATCTTATGTCATAGTAAGATAGGTGGCAGATGGGTGTCATCTACTGGGCGTTGAGGCGTCGAGCACTGGTATTTTTACCTTACCTATTTCTAACGTTGACAGGTGCGTGCCATGCCCCGCTATGGACCCCTGCGCGCCCACCGCGGGCATAAAATGCGGCCTCCGCGATGGGAAGCCCATCGATGGGAAGCAGGAGCACCCGTGCCCTTGCCGGACCTGCTGCTGTGGAAAACCCCCGATCGTCAATCCGGTAAGACAACTCCAAATGAGCTCTGCTTGCCTGGTACTTTGTGGCCGTAAAGGTTTGCTGACCGTCCACACAAATAGGCATGAAGAAGTTCGTGTGGTTTTTGTATATGTGACACCTGACCTGATGCTGAAAGAACCCACCTAGCGTTACTCAGATAAGACAAATCCGTATGTATGTATGTAGGTACTCCGTTAGTTAGTATTTGTGGTGTACTACTATTTTACTTATTACCTCTTATGGGAAACAATCAACATTTACTCCAGCGAAATTACCTCTCCACATGTTCTGGGTAGCATAGTAGCTGATGCCTGCTGGTTTTCATACCCGCTGCAGAATGCTTGCTGCCGTCCATACGATACACTTTGTTTCTGTCTGCTAGCAGTAAAGTGCGTGCAAAACTAATCACAGAATTAAAATAAATGTTTCTTCCTATGGGGATCCAATGTTGAATTATTATCGTTTAACTTAGCGGCTTATGCCAATAAAACCCTGACTAATGACAACAGTAGTTCCAAAATACCTTAAGCATTTGAAACATGCCTCTTAGCAAATTGCCAATACGACATGCCGTTTGTGATCATAATGATAAAACCCAGCCAATCTCGTTTTTTGCCAAATGACACTTCTATTACTACTTGCTACATTTCCCAGTGCTACAAGCAACCCCGTATCCCGGAGTCGTACGCCCCGCGCCGCTGCTACGTCAAACCCTCGGCCCCTGTCGAGAACTGCACCACCTACAAGCTGTCCTACCTGCCTGTGGACGACTGCAAGAACCTGCGAGGGGCGGCGAGGAAGCCGGTCCCGAACCTCGTGCCGAGCTGCGAGCCCATGGAGGGGTGCACTGTGCAGAAGGTAGTTATAAATACATTTTTGGATGTAATTTTGATCTGATGTTTGGCTAAGGGTTCTCACAATCAGTTTTGTAGTAGGTATTCCGTGGATTTTGAAGATACAGTATTTTGTACAGAATGAGTACAGAGAAAATCATGAACGGATAAGTGGAAGCAGTTGATAAGCCTCAACTAAAGTCATTGTTAGGAGTTTATTGCATAGTGGTTACTGTATGGTATAAGGTTATTTTCGTGGATAGGTTTAGGTATATTTTAGGCGACAAGCCAGCAACCTGTCACTATTGTGCTTCTTTCATCTATGATTAAACCTTACATTATGCTAATGGTGCTACGGCCATTAGGGAATATAGGCGTAATGTATGTATGGTTGCTCTATTCGCGTATACTTCCTGTTCCACACCCAATAATTAGAACATTTTCAAAGGTTTACTATCCAATAAAACTCGCTATAATATTCTTCGATGGAGAACTTGTACTCTTCGACTTCTTCAAACTTGGAATAGAACTGCAACCACAGTTCTCCTTCGGTACCCCTCTTATTCCTGAAATTCATGCTAACGTACTACAATGTCCATCCACCTCCCCAGCTCTCGTTCCTGCCGAACCCGGTGTGCGTGACGCAGGCCATCCGGCCGTGCCACCACGACATGTGGGGCCAGGGCCCGATGCAGAACATCACCACGCAGCGCCACGACTACGTGCCGAAGCCCTCCGTGCTGCGCGAGAGCTGCAAGCCTCCAGCCAAGTTCCACAGCATCGAACAACCGTTTGAAAGTGAGCGAAGTTGCTATTGTCCGAGGCGATTCGCTGCCTAGCTGCTGAGACTTTGTAACCGTACTTTCATCGTTTTATGCAATAGTTTGTGAATTTTACTAGAGGTAGGTATTGTAGCGAGGTTTCAACTATAAAATGCTTAATACACTATAAATTTATTAGGCTCAATCAATTGATCTTGCTTACAGTGTCGTCTAGTAAAGATCATTCAGAAGAACATAATTAAAATAGATAGTCTCAGGTTCGATTATGTAAGATGGACTTTTTAGTAGGTAAGCTTGGGAAAGTAGCTTAAAATATATTGGCATCGTTTAGCATTTTGATCAAGTCTCGTGAATCTGGTTGAGGAATATGCATAAGCGATTAAACTGCTTTGCTAACCTGCCCGAGTTGAGCATGCGAAAAGCCGTTCTTTAGCAGCTAGCTACCTCTGCATTGTGTGGATCTGAAGACTTAGCTTAGGTAAATCTCCATGATTGGACTAAATTAAGTATCCGTTCGTAAAGCGGTATCCAGAGTTTGAGATTACTCGCGTCTGTCAAATAAAAAAAAAGTGAATCGTTTTATAAGCATTATGCATGTTTCTTCCGGTTATACTTAACAGCTTAAATACTTGAAATCGTAAAATCTAACTCAAGACATTACTATGATGCAAATTACAATAAATATTTTTGACCCATTTTATAGGACTTTTATTGTGTTCACACAACTTTAAACCGATTCTAATTCTTTACTGTGGTCAAAATTATACCATCCATATCAGCTTTCCAGTTAAACGAGTGCTTTGATATTGTCGAGACCCAGTTGATCAAAATTTACTTGACGGCCTGGGGAAGTCTTTCTAAATTAAATTGTGAAACAGTTCAATAAATATTTTGTAGCGGGAGCTGTAGCTGAATAAGCATAAATTGGTTGAATAAGTAGATTAAGCATTAGGCCGCAAAAATTTATCTTGGAATAAATCACTCTTTACTCCCGAGAAATTTATCTTTCTTATGAAAAAGGGGTAAATGGCCTACACCAATTTTCTTCTCCTTTGGTTAGATCTAGCAAGATAACTAAAACCACGCAACAAATCATTCAAGAAAACTTCGATATTGTCCAACATCACATTCGTCTTCCTGGTCTCGCGTCACGGAGTGTGGCCTTTTGTCAATTTGCTGGCTCAGTCTCAGATCTCTACTCGTACAAATTGACGATACGTCAAAATATTAGGAACTGTTCGCATTTAGGATGCAATCTTGTCACACCATTGCTATTACGACTTGGGGCAGGGCTCCTATTTCCTGCTTATTTGCTCTTAGAACATCTATGGACATCTAAAGAACCTAGCGTACCTACTTTAGAGGAATAAAACGAGTGTAAAATGCAGATCGCACGGTGAACAAGCTGTCGTACCTCCCGCCGGAACGGCAGGCGCCGGTCAAGTCGTACGCGCCGGACCGCTGCTACGAGAAGCCAGCTGCCAAGATGGACGGCTCCACCACGCACAAGATGAGCTACATGCCCAACCAGGTACATATGATGCGTATCCCGTCGATTTTTGTCGCATGATCAAAGTCGTCATACGATGACCCAACTAGTGTCTTAAGCCCCCGTTCCCACCGCGTCGGGCGCCCGCACGATTTTTAATCGGGTGTCGTAGCCGCAGTACATTTTATATGGAGCTGTTCACACACGCTCGACAATCGGAGCGACGATCCGTCATGCGATGTCCGTCGTGCGATGCTATCGCGCTCAGAAAGATGCTGTTTCATCAATGGTTCTTTACAAAAATGCACAATTTTTGCTGTTGAGCAATATTGCCATCAAATTTGCAAATTAATTGCCAGTGCTGTGTGTGTGTGTGAGTCACTGGTGTTAGCACTAGCTCGTCTCGTCCCATGCCCCTTGCGTTCCTGTGGCGTGCGACGACAGACGCACCGCGTAACCAATTAGGACACTCAATAGAGATCTGATATCTCGCAAGGTCTATGATTTAAGTGTAAACTTCGCATAAGTAATGTATTTCTTTTCTGTGGCAGTTGATGCCTAAGGAGCCAATCCCGTGGGCCTGCAAGGGGCAATACCAGAAGCCTTGTCAGAAGCTGGACTCCAACACGACGTACACCATGAGGTACTATTGCACTTTACGTACCTGACTCTAGTAGATGAATCTCTCTCCAGGCAGATGTTACGCCTGGGGACTGAGTCTACGGAGAAAGTTAGAGTTGTAATTTTATGCAACAGAATTTCGAAACTTCGTTAGCGCGATGTAATGCGACACTTCGACAACTTGTAGAAGTTTTACTACTAGATAACAGGTGGCGCTAGGGGTCGCTACAAACTTCTTTTTTGTTTTTCTATCAAAAGTTTACCTTACCCTAGGGTGACGGCACCAGTTATGGACGGTTTAAGTTGACAAGCACCAGTGATGGACACTTCATTCATAATTTAAAGACCATAGAGTTGTGAATCGATTGTTGTAAAACAAAATTGACTTTTCCTTAGTGGGTAGTAAATAAGAGTCATTGTCCATTACTGGTTCTATGTCCATTACTGGTGCGGTCACCCTATTTGTTAATAATGTGGAAAGTAAAAATTGTGTTAAGTTCTATGTAGGTATTACTTAATAAAAATCAAAATAAAATAATTGGCGGATAATAAGTTTTCCGCTGGGTAGGTACAGCTCACTACTATAATTTTTAGGCAAAGCTCACTTTTACTGTGGCTTCTCTAACTGCCAGCCTAACGAAGTGCAGGCTTGAAAATACTAACTTATTTTTATCATACTTACCTGTGATAGGGTTCCTCTAAAAATAATTGACACTGGGGTAAATATAATCTTGATCTTCCATCGAAACCAGCCATACTATAATCTATCCGTGCTTGCTACTAATCGTTCTGTTTCTCCAGCTACCTGACGGCAGACGCCGACTGCCGGCGGCGCGCGATCATCCCCGACTCTTGCACCAACCCCGTCACGGCCTCCAAGCGCTTTGAGACTCAAACCGTCTACAAGAACAGGTAAGAAAGAAAGAAAGAAAGAAAAGTGTTTATTTCTAGATTTTCTAGGTCCTCAAACCATCACCATACCAAAAGACACAAAAAAAAACTTATAGCTATTACAGTATGTCTTGGTGACACAAGAGAACCGAAACATGGGCCTTCGCTCAGTATGAGTTGCTGCATCAGTAAGGTGTAGCAACGCTGGTTTTCTGCGAAGCCCTGAAAATGAGAATAAAGCGCGGACCTCTTTTCTTTTTCTTTTCCTTTAGGTTTTCTGTTACCGAATCCCATCCCAGGTATTACTTAGGTAATTGCTTTGCTCCTTTGCAGCTACTTGCCGGCTACGGCGCCGATTCCGCGGCCTGTGAAGCCTGTGCCTAACATCGTGCCCTCTACGGCCCTCATGGACGGAGACACCGTCCAAAAGGTACACTGAATTTTGTGGTTAATTTTGAATAGATAGGTCCTCATCATTCTGTTGCGCCCTAGTGCCATCTGTCTTCGAATGGGCAAACGAAACTACACCACATCGCTTCAACGAAGTTTCGCAGGTCGGTTGCATAAACACAACTTCCAACTTTCTCTCTGTGGTCTTCGGTCCCCGGGCATTATACTTATCTGCCAGGAGAGAGATATCTCTATTAGAGTATTTCCCACCTAAATATAATAGCACCTCCCCCTTTCTTCCCGTGGGTGTCGTAAGAGCAGACTTTGGGAAAGGGTTAGTGTATTGTGGGCGATGGACTAGCAACCTGTCACTGCAATATCACGTTTAACCCTGCTTAAATTGCTAAACGTGGCACTGGATTTTTTAATCCATGTGCTCTGCCTACCCCTCTTGGGAATACAGGCGTGTATGTGTATGTATGTATGTAGTATTTCCCACAGTGTAATTTACTGATTGAATTCCATCAATTAGCTATGCATATGAGTGGACTTCATACACCAACCAACTGGCACTTGCTTGAGTGACTTTGGGATAGCTGTGTAAGGGTTTCTCCACATTAGTCGACGCCATTTCGGCAAAACGCGGGCGGAAAAAGCTTTATGTCAACGCAATAAGGGCGAACCAGGCGTGAATCGGCTCGTTTGATGTGAGGCGAGGGTAGCAGAGCCGATTGACGTCTTGTTCACCCTTATTGAGTGGACATGAAGCTTTTTCCGTCCGCGTTTTGCCGAAATGGCGTCGACTATGGGGAGGCTCTAAGCAACCTTTTTTGAGTTCTGGATCCGCGCTTCACCGCTCACCTTGTCCCCAGCTCTCGTTCCTGCCGAACCCGGTGTGCGTGACGCAGGCCATCCGGCCGTGCCACCACGACATGTGGGGCCAGGGCCCGATGCAGAACATCACCACGCAGCGCCACGACTACGTGCCCAAACCTTCAGCCCTGCGAGAGTCCTTCAAGCCGCCCGCGAAGTTCCACTGCGTCGAACAACCATTCGAAAGTGAGATGAACTTGGTTTTGCTGGGGAAGGAATGTGGACTTAACTCGTAACGTACCTAGGGCTCACGCATGTTACCTTTTAACACGTTCGACGCCGGCAGCGTTTCATGGAGTGTTTTTGACACATACGCTGTGTCACTGGCGTCGGACGTGTTAAGACACTTGTCTTACCAAAGAGCGAGTAAGTGATCACTGATCAGCTATCGGCGATTTTCTCGATCCCGTACCTATTAGTAAAAGGGACTCATTAATATTCAGCTTTATACCGATTTTCGCACGCGTGACCTTGGTAAAAGCCATCTATACCTAAGTACCTGTAGGCTTAGCACACGTCATCAAGACGACACGACAAAGGCGCGGGATAGACCGCATAGACTACCTCTCACTTTCTGGTGTCTCTAGTTAGACAGTGACAGGTAGGTATAGTCTATCTCGCGCATACCTCTACTCGCGCACTGTCGTGCTAAGCAGGCTGATACAAAAGTCATAATACAAAAGCAGACTTTAGAGAAAAATATTTTAGGAAAGTGAACAGTCTCTTTGATCTAGAGTTAGTTATGGGAATGGAATGGTTGGCTAAAAAAAGTATAAGTTAGCAAAAAATACAACCCAACAAACTAGGCTCATTTTTAATATAAAGGTACCTAATAAAAATATGTGCATTGCCTGTTTCAGACCGCACAGTGAACCGGCTGTCGTTCCTGGACCCGGGGCGCGCGCCGCCACTGCAGTCCTACGCGCCCGCCAAGTGCTACGAGAAACCTACAGGTTTGTACACAAGAGTGCACGAAACGTGACATGGATTAACCATGGCTGTTTCACGATTTGTAGTGACTTCATACTTTTAGGTTTAAACATAGATGACCGAAATACAATAGGTAGTGAGGGTAGGGTTCGTAAGGACTAGATTGCATAACGACTCTATAAGTAAAACGTCTTAGTTGCATAAGGTCTTGGTAGCTAAATGCCTAATTGTACAAACGTCTTAATAATAGAATGCCCGGGATTAAGTATGGACTTAGTTCTATTACGTCTTGTTTTAATAACGCCCTAATATCAAAATGTTGCAATAGCAAAACGACTAGGTAGGCATATCGTCAAATATTAATAACGTCTAAATGGCATAACGACTAGATGGTTGTATGACAAGAAAAACTCAGACGTAGTTTGTGAAGGAACTCTTTGATAAAGAAATTCCATAGTCGAGTAGCAGCTGGCCATGACGTTTTGCTACTAAGATCATATCGCACCTTCGGTAAAACAAGGGCACAATTGTTGAAAAATCCAAAAATTTGTTAAGTACTTATACACAAAGTTTGAGGATAATTTTTGGAACATTTGTGTATACTTAATAATTTTTTTGGATTTTTCAACAACTGTGCCCTTGTTCCACCGAAGGTGCGATATCCTATCCAGACACTTTTCCTTATGCGTCGTTTTACAATCAAGACTTATTAATAACTTGGACGTAAACTATATCAGTCGTTTTGCAACTTCGGACGTTATGCTATAGTTGTCGATCTAACAACTAAGACATTCTACTCACTAGGGCATTCCGCAAAAAAGACGTTGTGCTTAACAAGACCTTCTGCAACTAAGACGTTTTACTTATAGAGTCGTTATGCAATCTAGTCCTTACGAACCCGACCCGGTAGTGATAGCCTCATAGGTTGCTAGCTTGTCGCCTGAAAATACCTCATAAAAGAGGTGTAACTAATAGTGACAGGTTTTTAACCACTCACCTAAAAATATTTCCTTAGTCGCCTCTTACGACATCGACAGATCGGCACCTCACAAAAACCTACAGGTGTGCAGTAGGTATTTTTGGCACTAGATATATATCCCCGTAAGTCCAAAAGCGCTATGATTGCGCGATTAAATAAAAACAGTGGATCTATCTTCTTTCTCTTTCTGTCCTGCAGCTAAAATGGAAAGCGCGACGACGCAGAAGATGTCTTACCAGCCGGTGTGCGTGCCGTCGCCGCAGCGGCCGCCGTGGGCCTGCAAGGGCCAGTACCAGAAGCCTTGCCAGAAGGTACGTGATGATGGCACATAACTGGCACACTTTTGACAGATGAATGTAGGGACGATGGCACCTCTGTCGCTTAGCATAACTTTTAGTAGCGCCATCTAGTTATCAAGCCAGTACGGAAAATAACTGACCTATGGTTGAGACTTAAAGGTACTTAAAAAAAACTAAACAAACCCGACAAAGATAAAAATCACGTAAGGTATGTGTTGCTACAGTCGAGCTCATTAATATATGAGCAAAACTGAGGGTTCAAAAATATCTGTACACCTTTATGACATTGACAATAAGGTGCAAAAGTTTACATATTTGGCATTTGGCTGCTCATATATTTATGAACTCGACTGTACATTAAATACGACACTTTATATTTTAGTCGCATTACAAGGTGATTGTAATGCGACTAAAATAGAAAATGTCGTATTTAATGTAGCAACACATACCTTACGCGATTTTTGACTTTGTCGGGTTGGCTTTGTTTGTTTACCTTTTTTTAAGTACCTAAAAGTTTCAACCATAGCCTCTGCCAGGTTTTCGAATTTTTGCGCTATTCTTGTTGCGAGAGGTAAGGGCCTGTAAGAAAGATTCCAATAGAGATCTCTCTCTCAAGGCAGATGTTATGCCACGGGACCAAAGTCCGCAGGGAGAAAGTTGGAAGTTGTAATTATGCAACCGATCAACGAAACTTCGTTAGCGCAATGTAGGATAGTTTAGTTCGGTTATTCGACGAATGTGGCGCTGGGGCGCTACAACGTGTTCACGCATGACTGACACTTTTTCTAGAAGAATGTAGGGATGTTAGCACCTCTGTCGACTAGTATAATTTTTAGTAGCGCCATCAAGTTATCAGGCCAGTAAGGAAAATAATTGACCCAGGCTCTGCCAGGTTTTTGAAATCAGGCGCTTCAATTGAATTTGGGCTATTCTTGAAATATACGACATAACCTTTGTAAAGTACTTGGTTTCAACAAAAGCCGAATCTCAACTTGATGATCAAGCTATTATGTAATTTGTCATTAACCCATTCTTGGTCACTGTGCCAATTTGGGAACACTTAAAATTAAGGGAAAAATTTAAATTGTTGACGCTAAATGTAATATGATTGGGTACAGTTTTATAATAATAAATAAATCTCCACCTTGTCGACAATAACGTCGCTCCAAACTCTACCGAAAAGGTGAGAAAACTCGCAAAAATGCCTAAAAAAAAAAAATTTTTTTTTCTCATTTCCTAATTCCTTTTATCCTCTTTAATTGTAAAATCAACAAATTTTTGATGAATCTCTGCTAGTTTCATTTTGACCATTAATGGGTTAATTGAAACTGGTGTCGTTGTAGGTGGAAGGCACGACGGTGTACCGCTCGTCGTTCCTGCCGCCCGGCGAGGACTGTTCGCAAGTCATGGACCCCTGCGCGTACGGCGATTGCAAACGTAAGCATTTTAACCTCCTTGGAATCTTGGAACATTTGAGTTTGGAATTCCAAAAATCAAACTGTCTTTTTACCGGTCTCATCGATACCGATAGTTAAAGAATTGTCCCAAAAAAACCATTTCGTAATTTTTTTCTTGGGGACCACAGAATGGAAAACTTTATGCCACATCTGCTCAGAATTATGAGGACTTTCCCTTCCGATAGGAGTAGTAAGTATTCAAAGGTTTTTTCCTATAGTTTCCATTTTCCATTGGGACACATTTTCTTACATTACAATAGGTAAAATAATGATTCTTTAAGTGGAATCATATCATAAAAATCTCAAAGTATCACAAAATGTGTAGTGGCGTAAATTTAGAAGCGCTCATGCCATCAAATATTGGTCGTCAATTTTGATGTGCTACTTTACTGGTATCATATTTTGTTATTATTTTTTGTGTATTTCAGCTTGCGACTGCACGTGTCCCGCGGAGTGCATCGCCACAGACCCGTGCGCGTGCGACTTCCCGCGCGCCGCGTGCTGCGGCTAGCGCGGCCATCTTGCCGCCGCCAAAATTGACGCGTGAACAAAATGGCGCACACCCAAAATGACGCCAACTTGGAAACTATTATTCGGCTCTAAAATTCTCGGCAAATCGTGAAGGGATTTCAAGAGTTTTTTTATACTTTTTCCTTTTTTCTATTATAGAAATCGACAGTTAAGTTATTGCATAGTTTAGAAAAATCTTCTAGTAATTAGGATTAGCTTTAGCCTAGTTACAGGTTTTGAGTGTAAATTATTTAATTTCATTGAAATAAAAAACGGTTTCGGTAGTTTGGTTTTTATTTATAAAATGTATTAAGGCCAAATGCAAATCATTCTTACATAGTAGGTAAAACGCCTATAATACAAATTATTTTCGTGCGGATATAAATTCTACGATAACTATTCGCTTCATTCAGAAAGTCCCTTTCAAACGCTGTATAAAAATATTTTTATAAGCTTACTCCAGTTTTGCTGAACAGAATCGAGGGCCAAAAATGGCCTGTGACAAATTGAAACTTTTAAGCTGTACAATAAATTAGCTTAGGTATTTTATATCGGTATTTTATAATTAAACGTAACGAAGGGGTTACAGAATGACGCTAAAGCTGCATTCACCTGCACGTGTGGAGAATTCCGTTGCCGTGTATGCAGCTTAAGTTTAGCATTTCACTAAAACAAGGTTTACTGGGATCACTTTGATGCTACACTCAAACGTCAACTACTGCCATTTTCTCGATTATCACTAAATCTTCGATATGACAAAAGGAAGACTGCAAAAATCAAGTTATTTGCATATCAGCGTATCCATCGTTCCATATCAGAATAAATGGAAGAATCCCAATAATCCTATTTCTAACACAATCGACAGCGCAGTCATTTACAAAGACATCGATACAGCCAAATAAAATAAACACGTTGCCTGTCCGAAGGCCCCCAGTGTGGGGACAGATGCACAATTGGACTTGTAAAATTGACAGACCATTTTGTACGGGGACAGGGTATGTGTTAAAGCAGTAGTTACATTTATTCGTTCGCATGCGGTAACCGCAACAGTTCAAGACACCGTAACCGCATTTGGCGCGCGACAGATGTCATAGATTATCTTATTGGAGCACAATGACCGCATAAGAACGACTCTACCTATATCTTTGTAATCAACCAAAAAGAGAACGCACCAAGTGACCCGCGATCAAATGGCGTAGCTGAACGGTTGGTGCGTACAGTCTCGACTTCGATCCTCCTACTTGAGCCGTTGGAGCAGCGTCGAGTTGAGCAGATTGGCTTGCGCGACCGTCACCGCTTCGTCCGAGAGCTCTGCACTGGGGAAGGAAGTGAGAAGTGCGAAGGGCCCAGGGCTTGGATGAGCGCGACGGACGAAGGCCCGGAGGTCGGCTATGGTGTGAGCGTGGTTGAAACGGCCGGCTACACGGCTGCCGTCGGCTAGGCGGAACTGTGGAGGAATTGATGTTGTAATCTTTAATATTCAGTTGGCAAGTTGCGAAGGTCGTGAATATCATCAGTGGGATTAGTAGTAGATTTAGAGAGCAATATTTGGGTTTGCCTGACAATGTGACTTATGAAAGCACAACGTAAAGTGCAAGATTCATATTCCGCAGAATATAAAACAAATTGCTCAATAGCCAAACGCCAAAAGAGATAATAATGGCGGAACTGCAACACTACACAGACTCCATAGAAAAAGGTGGCTGCCGTGGGTCTTTACGAAACAAGCATTGGGGTACCGCCTATGGTGTAAATTTTGCGTAAGTGGACTTTTTGCACATTTTCAGAATGACTAATAATCTGTGGCATTTAATTTTTTTAATATTAGCATTTCCATTCGCGAATGACTAAATTTTGACATACGTGACATCCCCAATCACGGATCAGAATAAAGAAGGTTGGATAGGCAAAAGTCACACTTTTGTTTGAAAACCAGCGTCGCCACCTGTCTCCCACCAAAGAACTCCACTACATCAACAATAATAATAGATACACAATTACGCACACTAATACACGTAGAATAAAGAGCTGCAATTGGTTCGCACACTGCGTCGAAAGTGCGTACGTACGAGACAACTACCCGCACAAGATTCACTACAAACTCAATTCAGGCGAGGCCGCGATCGAGTTGAAGAAGCGTGTTTATTTTGATTGCTTCGTTATCCATTGCGCGTCAAATGTATCTTCACCCGAAATATTTGCGTACTTCAACAGCAATGTACATTTTCTGTGTCTCTTGGCGTAATAGTTGTTTCTACTTAGAATTTCATAATTAAAAATAGTTTTTTCGAAAAATATACTATAAAACGAAGGTTCTATGCTTATCGGTGAATGTAAATTACTCCTTGCATGGTACTTGACGCCTGACTCTTTAACCTACTCGTAACAATCGTACAATACGGCATTTTCAAAGGATTTTAGCGCAGCTCCGCACGGCGATGCAAACATCATGCCACTAAACAAGTATGATCGCGTGGTTCTTAAAGTATGATCACCTGATCATACTTGTGGTGCGCCTGCCTTGCGCGTATTGCCAATCCAACCTTCTTTATCTAATCCGTGTCCCCAATAGAGATCACCGATGCAACTTCGAAGCTTCATCATGCCAACTAGCGAGTAAAAGCCCTTACAGACGAACTGCAAGTTGTGAACGGCAGAGGCTACTTCAGCCGTCGCCATGTAGCGACAGCAGTCAATACGTCGACGGCTGTCGTCGATATGTGGCGACGGCTGCCGTCGTTATGTGGCGAAGGCAGCCAATACGTCAACGGCTGCCGTCGTTATGTGGCGATGGCAGTCAATACGTCGACGGCTGCCGTCGACATGTGGCGACGGCTGAAGTAACCACTGCCGTTCACAACTTGCAGTTCGTCGGTAAGAAGCCTCACCTGTACAGTTCGTCTGTCAAAGGCCTAACTGGTTGTGTAACCAGTATGGTGTAAGTAACCTAACCTGTATGGTGGTAGTTGGTCTGTGAGAAGCCTACGAGTTACCTGTATGGTGGTGACAGGCTGCGCGCTGTCCAGGCCGACGGCGGCCTGCGCCGCGGCGGTGTCGGCCGCGCGGTCCGCCGCCGGAGCCGCCGGGGCCGCCGGGGCCGCCGCGGCCGCCGCGGAAGCGCCCACTACTGCCGGTGTTGGGCTGACGGACACAGGAGCCCTATTATAGCATGCTATCCCGAAATACAATTGTACAAGTATCTGAAGGATTGAGAGGTCTAAGCCTCGTGGGAACCCGTATGCTTTTCAAAGTCTTCGAGAAAAAACAGAAATCCTGAATTAAAAAAAAATCTCATTTCAGTCAAATAAAGAACATAGTTTAAAATATTAAAAAAAAAAGTGGATGGAAGCCCAATTTCTTAAATACTTATTTTATTATAATTTATTTATTTATTCATTTAACTGCTTTTGAGCTACAACTTGGTGACAAATAGCAAACAAACAAACAACGAAGTCTCAATAATAGGACCCCGTTTTCACCCTTAGAGTACAGAACCCTTCAATTCTATTAGCTCGTGCGTGATTGTAGTACACTCACGAGCTAAGTAAACGAATAAGATTTTAGGGTTCCGTACGTCCGTCTGTCTGTCTATCACCAGGCTGTATCTCAAGAACCGTAAGAGGTATTGTAAGTGGTATTTCTGTTGCCGCTACTCACCAAGGCATCAGAAATTGAACGGAACGTTTTTTAGTGATGTAGGTAGAGATAAAACTATCGTGAGACTTACTCATAGTGAAATAACGGAACTACTCACGTATTATACATATACCGAGATTAGGTCGACTAGCAGTGCGCGTCTGTCCGTTGCCGTGGCGCGTAGCTCCAGATGATGAAACATGTCGAGCTAATATCGGTACGTACTATACGTAATGTACCTACGTTTGGTAGTAGCCAGTAGTTCCGTTATTTCACTATGTAGGCCAGAGATTCCCAACCTTTTCTTCGTCAGAGACCACTTTAATATTAGTCTTGTCGTCAGGGACCACAATGTAGCTATGATAAAAAAACTGAAACTAACTGAAAATACAACTAGAAAATACACAAAAAGATTGTTTTACACCGAAATGACATAAGTGAATTCAATTCAAAAGCGTCCTTGAAGTTCCTGTGATTTTGTAATTCAATAATGTATTCGCGGACCATAATTTTGCTTCCGGGGACCACGGGGGCTCCACGGACCATTGGTTAGGAACCACTGATATAGGTAGAGTTTACCTTCCGAGCATGTGTCCCTTGCCGGCGAAGGCTGCGGAGGCGCGCGGCCGCGGCGCCGGCTCGTGGCGCCGGTCCTCCAAACTCACGCGCACCTCTCCGGCCCCTGCTAGCTCTGACGGGATCTCACTAAGAAAAAAAAATGCAAATATTCAAATGGGTTCCCAAGATCATTTTTACACGTCATTTTCATTTTGTTATAACGTATCAATGACTTGTTACAAGAGACCAGTATCGAGCAATGTTATTAAAAACTTGTGATAAATGTCCAATTTCATGGATATCTCGAACAGATACATAAGTGTAAGACCAAATGTTTCTTGAACAAATTTTCTCTTAAACAATAATCTTACAAGTATCGATTCGTACAATAAACAAACGAGGGTTTATTTTTAAATTTTAGTTGGTTAGATTCCCGGTTGAGACGAGCAAAATTAAAAAAAAATACAGTTTTGTTTCTTTTCTAAAAATAAAGGAATATTTCCTTTTATGCTGGGGCCACACTAACAGGAAATGGCATTAATTATCGCGATAATGGACGTCAATCATATGGTGAAGATACGTTTTAACGCGATAATTAAAGCCATTTCCCGTTAGTGTGGCCCGGGTATTAGAAAAATAAGCTAACCAAAGGATTTAGAGTAGTTCCCATCCAGGGCCCATAACAAATTTCCACCCTGTATATCAGGGTATCAGATAGTGTGTTTGTGTATGTGTCAGAGCACTCACCCGCGCCGGATGCAGTTGAGGAACTCGGCGTGGTCCGGGTCCCCGTAGGCGCGCGGCGCGCCGTCGTCCACCGTGAAGCCCTCGCGGTACAGCCGGAGACGGACCGCGCGCGCGCCGCCCTGCACATAGATTATACTTTTATTAACCGACTTCAAAAGAGGAGGTTCTCAATTCGACCTTTATTGTATGTATTTTACTCGATAATTCCGAGACCCGTGAACCGAATTACAGCTTTCATTTAATCAATAGGGTATAACTCCGAATTAGTCCCGTTGACACTAAGTTAGGATCTGATGATGGGATTTTGGAGACATCGAGGGAACTCTTCAAATGTTATCGGAAACATGTACGGCGCTTTCGGTAAGTTAATGATAAAGTCAAGAATTTACATTCAGTAAATATCATACTTTTAAGATAATGCTAATTTGAAGTCGATTTTTTTTGTTTGAAATTATTAGTCTCTTGTTAGACAATGACAGGTATAGTCTAACTCGCGCGTGTCTCTACTCGCGCCTTGTTGTGCTAAGCCGGCTGGTTCCATAACAAGCACAGGATGATATTATATTATATGTCCATACAATTTATACATATATTACTAATACTTACCTACACACTTATAATTACTTTTAGATATGTTCAAAAACCATAGACAATGACTAGCATTGCAATAGATTATGGCCCTTTTCACAACCTGCTCTAGAACTATAGAAGCCAATAATAACTCACCTGTGATTGAGTACCAGCCTCTGCCACAGGTTCATGGTCGTCTGCGGTTTGCCCTACATCACAAAATAGCAATATTATAACCTGCAACAAACTTATTTTGTCATGTTTTGATTTTGTACAATAAAGAGAGTTAAATAAATATGATTTAATATATTGTATACTTATTTATAAGTTTTTGAATTTACTCCATTCTAAATCGCGCCTTATTACAGTGCTATGCTTTGTTCGCAAATTTTTAAATACATACGCTAAAAAGAGAGAGAGGATCCCATAGGGTTAATCCCATTGGAGCTAAGAGCTTAAATATTAAGCTATTGAAACCTCAATGAATTTGATTAAGCCTAATGGAAGGGGTTAACACCCTTTCATTATGGTTTTCCTTGCATTAGGCTAAGATTTAGCCTAATTGACTTAGCCGCTAAGTTAATCATACATTAAGCCTATCAATCGTTAACCCTATCGATAGGGTTAACTAAATGAAGGGGCTTTCCGGTCCCTGATTCACAGTAGTATTTTTTCCAACACAAATCAACACAGAATCCAATCCGTAGGTTTAGATTATGTTATGTTTCAAATCGGCCCAGAGGTCCAAAATAATGTTTAAAAAGAAGCTCACCCAGCCTGTATCCAGTACCACTGAAGGCGCCGCGACCGCGGCTCGCCGTCGCGGGCTCATCTTCGAAGACTACGGCCCCGCGTCTGCAGAATTCATCAGTTACACAACATATTGCACATCCGACAATATTAGATTAACATTTCATCACCATCTAACTATATGTATATGGGCCCACTGCTGGACCTAAGCATTTTCTCAGACTGAGAAGGCTTGGGCTATACTTCACATGCAGGTCTGGGAACTTCATCCACAACACTAACAAAATTGTAATGTAAACTTTACTTATGCAAGTAGTAAGCAAAACTAATTCACTACTCTGTTCACTCTCTTTCAGTTGTTTACAGATATCCTCAATTCCTCAGGTTTCCCTAAACTACACAATGTCCAAAAAACTCAAAGGTGCAACTCAAGAATTGCAGTTTGTGGTATTTTATTTAGCAAGGTTTAATGTAGTGGGGGTAAGTTAGCTCATGGCTTTTTCGTTAATAAAGCAACCCCCACTACTTAATACCTTGCCAAGTTACTTGCCACGGACTATACCCATGACAGACTCCTTGAGAGGCCATTGGTAAAACCACTGTCCCCTTGCCTAATAAAACATTTGTTTTGAAATGAGGGCTTATTATAAGAGTTGACTCACTCTCTGACGCTCTTGAACATCTCAGTGACAATGTCTTTTCGGTTTTTGCCAGGGCCTATGATCTGCTGGCCAGATCTCTCGGAGCCTCCTGCATAGAAAGCCTGACCTGTAACAATAAAAATGCTAAAATAAACATCAACTTCAATACATTTTGGGATAAAAATCTGTTAAACTTTGAAAGAAACACACAAAAAACTTTCAATGTTTCAATAAACAATACCACTGCTTTCTTCTTAGTTGATACAGACACAGCACTTGCAGTAGGAACTTTCAGTTGTCATGACATGCCACTATGTTTACAGTCCACACAACAAATTTATTTGGGGAGTATGGATGAGTGTGTCAGGAGGGCAAGTCCTAGACAGACATTCTGTGACCAAATCAGGGACTTTTAGAAACAGATAAAGTCAAGAGTACTCAAAACTGAGGAGATCAATTAATGTTGATGAAGCAAAAGAAAAGAAGTCTCTGCCAACCTCATGGGAAAAAGGTGTAACGGTATGTATGTCTATATGTCTGTTTATAGTGACCAACCCTGACCAACATCTACAAATACTGCAACATCCACACACCTGTATCATTCACTCTGTCTCTTTCTTTTTCTCTTTCTCTTAGCCTCGCTATCTCTTCTCTCAACTCTTTGTTCTCATTTTCATATCTAGCAATCTCCCGTCTCAATCTCCTAATCTCTTCTTCACACGGATAACTCTTCACCTGATCACCAGTCATACAACAATCCATAAACGCTGCGTCTTTGCTTGTGGAGGGAGTGCAATAGTGATGTTGGTCTCTGGCTGTGATCCACCCCGGTTTTGAGGCTGATGTTAAAATTACGCATTGAGTTTTGTTACGAAATTTGCGAAATCATTATGAAAGTACATAACATCACCCTTTATTCCCTAATAGGACAGGCAGGACACAAGAAATTAGAGTCAAAACAGAGACTGTCACGTTCCATAGCTACATTCAGCATGATTCTAGGTTTAAACAGGTAAGTGGTGACAGGTAGTTGCTAGTTTGTTGCCCAGAACATACCTAAACACATTTCCTTACACATTTCTTGCAACATTCACCGAAGAAACAGAGAGGCGTTATTTTAAATCTGACACAGCACAATTGAAAACATTTTTAATACTACACTGAATAATGTGAATGACTTGGCATATATGTCAATTTAAAGTATGTATAAGTAAATACCATTGCAATAGTTGATGGTGGTTTTTGTAAATTTTATTATTAGAATTAAGTGATGTAAACACAATGTGGCAGAATAATCTAGCAGTCACACTATTTTTTTTACCTCATAATCGCCTCATTAATCTATCATTATTCCCTAAAAACAAAGTATTCATACCTTCATCCTCATCACTAGAACTCTCTTGCTGCAGCGAATCCAAGGTGGCAAAGTTGCTGGCGGCTGGTTTTTTCTTTTCCTTCTTCTGCCGAAGAGGTGATCCCGGCGGTGACTCCATGTCACTGTCTGACAAAACGGGCATAGACGCCGGAGCTGCCGTAGGAATTGGTGCTTCGTCTACGCTACCGCCGTGCTCATAAAAACTAGACAACGCTACCTAAAATTTGAAATAGAAACAAAATAACACACTTCACATTGATTTCCAACTAGAATTTACACAGATATGAGGTTGTTTACATGAAACAAAGTCGTAAAAACGAACAACAAAAATTTAAGCGACTCACGTCAAGCTGCCAATTGGAGGATTCCAAAAAGAAGCGACTGCGGACCTCGTCAGCGCCCGTCACGTCACAGAACTGTCGCAATGTGTCCTCCTTATTAGCGGACATGTTTACAATTATTTAAATTTATTGTTTTACAGAACGGAATACATAAAAATGCCGACTCGTTGCGATGGATGACGGTTCAGAATTTTTGACATTTCACTTCAGGGCTAGCTAGGGAGGTGAACAAAGAAAGCTGAAGAATCTGACAATCTGACAAAACATATTCGCGGATTTTTTTTAAAGCGAACATTTAAAAACATGTATGAAATAGCGTGTTTGTTATTACGGCACAGGGCACGTCAATGTCACTTTGACAGCCGTCAAAGAGCAGCTGCAGTCTGCATTGCACGTATTTATTCGTTTATAAAAATCAATTATCGACTGTGTCTCAGTAAATTTCCAAAGTATACGTAAAACTGGTAATTAAGAATATATTTAAATATCCGCCGCTACATTTACTTTACTTTCATCTGCTTGACACTTCATCGATTGTTGCAGATGTCGTGAAGTAAATGAAGACCCCGAGAAAATCGTCCGGGAACATCATGAGGAAGTACTATCAACTAATACTCGTCATAGTGTGTTTTGTTAGCGTCGTGACATTACTCATATACCGGCACGAGTATTATCGGCTGCGTTATGTGCTCGAAGTGCTCAACTTTTTCGGTAAGCCCGGTCTATCCGAGATCGAGTTTTGTGGGCCCGGATTTAACGCTACAATGCTTACTGAAATTCTACGCAATTCCTCGTTGGAGGTAAGAGAGACGCCGCCACTATTTCAACAAATAGACGAAAATTTTTACGCGTATTCGTCTTTCTTACGGTCGTACCAGAAGTACGACAAGTTGACGCAAACCCACGCTCACAACATCGACACGATTGTGATCGGAAAAGCTAATGCTCGCCCCAATTTCCGCTGTAATTTGTGGCTAGAGAACAGTTCCAAGCACAAAGTGGGCATTTTCGGCTTCAAATCCCTCTCAGAACCTGTAAATGATTACCGTTTGTTTATTTTCCAGTGTTCTTTGAAGCAGAACATGGGAAAACTTAAAGGAATTAGTTTCTATGCTAATGATTATAAAATTAGCCCCATACACACTCCAATAAGCAGGTTAATTGAGGTTAACACAAAACGTAGGCCAGCTAGGCCAATGAATAACATTCAATTTGTTAATAATGTGGTGCCTGCTATGTGTATCATCCCAAACCAAGTACCAATAGTGTCCCGAGATGCTCTCATAGAGTCCTTAGTTTTCCATCACATGATGGGTGTGAATTCCTTTACAATTTATGACAGCATGATCGCAGAGGATGTTGTCCGAAGACTGAACTTGGTACCAAGTGATATTACCCAGTGGGAGATCCAATTCTTCCCATTAAACTTTCCGTTCAACTTTGCCAAAAGTTATGATATTGTCAAACAAGCTATTGAACTCGACTGTCTGTTCAGACACTATAGGTTAGACAAAGACGACGCAAATAAAGCCAGTCATGCCATGGTAATCTCGTGGGATGAATTCTTAGTGCCTCGTGTTCATAATAACATGAAAGCAGTCATTGCCGATTTTGATCCTACGCATAAACAAAAATCCATAGTTGTAGAGCCTTTACTCTTCTGTCTCAACCAAAATGATGATGACAATTCTGAAGCTGGCTACCCAGAGATAATGAGGAAGACACATTACTACCAGCTACCACAAGAAAAGAAACGGCCCGTGTACATCAGAAACTTAGATGCCATGTCACACTTTGAAGACATTTTTAATGTTACCACTAAAGGAGAACCGATGCAGTTGAATCTATTAGCTGTGCACAAGTACACGGAATGTCGGGATCCCAAGAGCTACCATCCGAGAGGTGTAGGGTACAACGAGACACAGATGGAAGTGTTCAGGAACAAGTACGAGGCAGCCATGACGAAGTTTGGTCCAAGTTTGGTTAGTGATAAGATTTATAGGTTGTACACTTCAGGGCAGATTTGGGAGAAGCCAAATGACGATGTTAGGGAAATGCTGTGAGTTTAAACACTGATATTATAGTTATGTGAAACAAATAGCAATAAATGAGCACTGTTTATACATTTGTGCTCCATAATGCTGGGAATTTTGAAGCTACAATTATTATCCTCAAAGAGGTTTAGTGTAGTATTTCAGAATTTTATTCTTCTTTGGTTTACATGCTTTTGATACAAAACCATGTTAATTTTTATTAAAATTGAGCAATAATATGATTTTACTTGATGTACTGCCAGGGTGCTTAAAAATTATGTTATTAAAACTCAACAAGACTAAAATATGAAATACACATGTAAACAAACATAGTGATAAAGTGATAGTTGGGATTGCAATAAATTAGTAGACATTTAAGATTTAGGACTCCTGTCTAATTAAGACCATCTTGAATAACGAAACTAAGGGTCAGTTCACACCGCGACGAGACGCGACGCGGCGCTGCACGACGATGCGTGTGGTTTCGCGCTGCGCAGCGCGGCACCGCGCGGTTTGCGGGAGCACGTAGCGCTGCCAACTCAAAATATACTTTATTCGCTACGTGATAAGGTTCACATTTCACTGTGAGAATTCAGGTCGTCGCGGTACGCCTCGCTGCGCAGCGCGAAAGTCGCGAAACCACATGCATCGTCGTGCAGCGCCGCGTCGCGTATCGTCGCGGTGTGAACTGATCCTAATATAAATTTCATGAATCATATGACAAGCTCAATACATACCATTATCAAATTTGAGTTGTAAATAGCACTTTGTCAAAGTACAAATTCGCTCAATTTTCTGTAGCTAGTGCTATAAACCACTGAAGTCAATAAATTAACTAATGAATTTTCAACACAATTTTTTTATGTAAAAATTTCTGATACACAACCAGAATACAACACTTGAATATGTTTCATTACTCATTACTCAGGATTACAAATATTTTACCTCATAAAAAGTGTAATGGAACTTAGATAATAATGTAATAATTTTGGTTTGCGGTAGCAGATTATGAATCAAAAACCGCACATTATATGCCTTATCACAGAGTGCCATGAACATAGTTAAGCGTTAATTTTATCAATTATATCACTTCCAATGTTCCAATCTTAACTTTCTGCTACCTTGCTATATGTATAGATTCCATTTAGACTACATACATAAAGACAACACCGTTACATTTTCTGCCTACATATTTTGGTTTCAATATAGGTCCATTATAGCATACAATTGACCTCTGAAGCATTATGGTGATAGCTCTGTAAGTGTAATAGAAAAACCGCTTCACTCACAGGTGTCAATAACATTTATGCGTTGACAAGTTTGTGTGTGATACTAGTATGACGTTAAATAGACATCTTTGAATGCGGCAGTTAGTGTTTTCTTAATTTTTTTACTCTGTTTTATGTTTTGTAAGTTTTTCTCTAAGCCAGCTTTTCTAGTGACGGATTTATCGAAATTGTATCTTTTGATAGAAAAGACATGTACCTAAAGACTGACCAAAAGACCAAAACAACAGAAACATACGTATCCTCACGCCTGTATTCCCAAGAGGGGTAATCCAGTGCCACGTTGAGCGATTTCAGGGTAACCAGATGGTTAAACGAGATATTGCAGTGACAGGTTACTGGCCCATCGCCCACAATACACTAACCCTTTCCCAGAGTCGACTCTTACGACACCCACGGGAAGAAAGGGGGAGGTGCTATTCTAACCCGGCACCACAACAGAAAACAACCGAAAAATGAACTAAACTGTCACACTACTGACTGACAGAGTTTAAATATCAGAACAATGGATACCATTACTCTCTGTAACTTTAGTTCCGCAAATGACCGCTAGTAGCGCTGTTAAAATTATCCATACAAATTGTTGACGGTCATTGTAAAATCATGGTAATTTGTACTAGTCTTCTCTGTCAATGAGATACAAAAGCCGGGTACTCACCTAGCGAGGCGTAACTTTAACCGTTGCATGTACTGTAACCAAAAAACATAATGTGTACGTGGCTCGCAAACCTCCTGCGAACGGCTCGCAGCGAGCCGATGTTTACAATTTACTCATTTCTGAACCTGAAACTGCAATATGCGTACCTACACACTAGAACCTCGTTACTGTATCACACATGTTACAGTTACGGCTCGCTAGTGAGTACCCGGCTTGATATCAAAGAGTAGTGCCTTGCAAGTTGAGGTTATGGGTATAATTATTGTTACAGTGTAAGTTAATTAAAACAATAAGACTGCTTGTTTGTATTTGTAAGATGTTCACTCGGATTTTTTATTTTGTCATCTGTAACTTCTAAATTTGTAAAACTCTATAACGTAAAGTGAAATCCGAATTAGGGATGTTACTGATATCCGTATCCGTATCCGCATCCGCAAAAAATGGATGGAGTTTATGCGCATGCGATTTTTTAAAATCCGTATAGGAACGAGTTTAAGCGGCGCGTGCGGGCAGCATTCGTTCTATTACAATTTAGTAATGCGGGATCAATTAAAAACCCTTTCCCAAAAAACTAAGACTTAGCTCTTATAAGTGTACCTTTTTACTTAAGTAAGAGGTAACCCTAAAACTGACAAAAATGTACAATTTCACCGTTTTTTCATGAACTTGAAGTAAAAATGTCGTCGGCAACATCCCTCCGAATACGTGGGCATCGATTTCAAGCTAGTTATTTGAACTCGTTACAAGGACAAAACCGATACCGGTTTTTTGATATAATCTTAGCTTCATTTCAGTAGAGGATATTCGAATCGCATAGCATCATATCTTCTTTTTGTATGGGAACTGGGACTAGGCCATTTAGTAAAAGCTGTACATTTCCCTTTATTGTTTTGAAAAAAAAAAAAAAATATTTTCGTACTCAAAATCAGCAGCACAATCGATGACAACAGTTTAAAAAATTACCCGAAAAATATTTATATTCCGTCATATTCTTTCATACACTTAGTATGGCGGTCACAGAATGGAATCATAAAATTTGTATGAAAAATAGGCCCATGATTCCGAGTATGAAAAACTGTATTTTATTCAAATTGAAAAAAATTAGACAACTCTACAAAATGGCCTAACCTCAAAAATACATAAAAGGAAATGAACTACCTTTAGACTTTATTACAGGGGATATTAGATTTCTTTCAAGTTTTGTAACCGTAAATATAATTGAGTTGTGATAAACAATTTAATAAAATAATGTATGCGCTCTTACTTGATATTAGCATGGTACAGACAGCAACAAAAATATTGCTTCATGAAAGTGGTAAAAATATGTACCTACACAAACAATGTAAAACTGTAAGAACCTGTGTAAGTATGCATTCAGCAGAAATAAATGCTCCAGGACACTAGAAAATCAATCACCCATTTTTCATACTAGTGTGAGCCACTTTTTTGCTGCTAAGTATATTTTAGCACTTTGGCCATGTCTTATATGTTTGTTGCTGAGTGTACATGTATTTTGGAAACGTTTGCAATAGACTGAATCCAAGAACAATCCATGATTGGTTATTATCTTATTATTACTTTAATTGCTTACTTTGATACTCTTATCAAGTTAATTATTATGTGTAGGTAAGTGAAAATGTTATTACTTTTCGTTTAGGATATATCACAGTTCGTTTTTGTAAGTATTCTATACTTAACATTAATAAAGTATTATCTACAATTAACTCACCTTTAATTTCGTTACAACTTAGTATTTTAAGCTCTTACCCTTGTAGCATTGTAGCTCTTTTAGACCTCTCCATTTCTTCCTTGGATGTCGAGAGGCGACTAAGGAAGTAAGTTAAGATATAGGCAACAGGCTAGCAACCTGTCACTATCGGGGGGCACGGCAGTGCCCCCACCAAGTCGAGCGCAAAGCAAGCACTGCCGTACCATCCTTTACTGGAACCATTTCGCGGCATTTTCAGGCCCCTATTTGAGAACCTCTGGATAATACTAGGACGCTGAAATTTTCGTCATCTAGTGAGCTATAACCACATACTTAAAATCCAAAATTTCAAGTGTGTAGGTAATTCAGTTCCGAAGTTAAGCGAAAGCAAAGTTTCGCATTTTCGACACTCACTCATGATCATCAAAATAGAACTGGTACCTACTTCCCGTTAACTCAGAGAGCTGAAATTTGGTACATGGTTAGGGATTAACGACTACATAAAGGGAAAAATGTAAAAACTAGGATAATCGAAGATCTGGAGTACCTGGTGAACCTGATTAGAAAACACTAGAGCCCAACCAAACTACTATAGAGATCGACACACTTCTTTTACAAAAAATATTCAACTTAGTGGGTCGCTTCATTTGATGTCAAAAATCTGAGGTCTGAAGTATCTGATGAAGACCCTGAGCTGCTCTGGTACATAAAAAAATCGACGGTAATTGCAAAAATCCAGCGTAGAGAGACACATCTTCTAATTTAAGGACCGCGAATGGGCAATACGAAAAACTGTTCCTACTGTACGAGATCAAAACCGGAAAACAGAAAAGAAAGATAATTTGCAAAAATAAGTAAATGTGTAAAATAAGAAAATCTTACATAATTAATGAATATGCTCACGTTTCTACAAAAAGAAGTGAAATCCCATCAAAAACATTCTGTAAAAAAACTATCCAAGTCTCGTTGAAGCTGCTTGTTTATCTCTAAAAAGTAATGAAATCTAGACATAGTTGTGCCAAGTCTAAGGTTCCTTACTGCGATTTCTTTATTATTATAGTTAATGTTGTGTGACTTGGCCGTTGAACACTTTATACCAATTACCCATACCAGTATGGGCTATTACCTCGCGTAACAAACAAGGTAGTTGCAACATTACATGTTAACAAAATTGACTTGTACCCACTAACGTATAAAAAATGTTCAACGGCCAAGGCACACAACATTAACTATAATAATAAAGAAATCGCAGTAAGGAACCTTAGACTTGGCACAACTATGTCTAGATTTCATTACTTTTTAGAGATAAACAAGCAGCTTCAACGAGACTTGGATAGTTTTTTTACAGAATGTTTTTGATGGGATTATTATTACATCAGCCAGCTCAAAACCTAGAGTGGCCACGAAATGTGAAATAGTCATGGTTATGTCTATGTAGCGTTTCGTGTGCTCTGGCTACCCCTATTGGGAATACAGGCGTGATGTATGTAGGTATTCGTGTACCCTTTTACTTCAGCAGTACGTACATACCTACCTACTAGAGCGGAGGCTTATATTAGAGTCTTACCTATGAAATTGGTGATTTTTTTGTGTGTTTCTAACTGCGAAATAACGACAGGTTGTCGTGCGTGGCGCTGAATGGAATCGACCTAATTACTACTATTATTTAGACAATGTTGAGAGACCTAAAGTAAATATCTTTCCTCAAAAAAAAACTTCTTTTTGAAGAGCTGTTGATAGCACAAAAATAAAACTCTGGATGATACTAAGTAAATGTTTATTCATTCATCTATTCTAAATACAAAGCGGACATGGCCCGCGAATCGTCAGATAACGTTGACAAAACGTACTAAAATCACTTGCAGTTAAAGTGAAATCATTTACACAATATATCAATAGAACACTAGACGAAATAAATGAGCATAACATTGAGCAATACAAAGCTGTATTGTCGTAGATTAAAACAATTTGGAGGGAATGGGTAAATTAAACAATATAAATTTAAAGCTTACATCCATTAAATATTGCCACGAAATTTATATTAGGGCTACACCAACTGAAGTCTCACTAAAATAACCTATAAATAAATAGTGGTGAGCTGTCATTAAGTATCGATGAACAGAAAAGAGACACAGTTATAGCCAAGAGAGAGAAAACATGCTCTCGTTGGTGAACTGCGTTTTTTTATTCAGCGATCTTTGTTCAGCTATTTGAATAAACACGATCGTTAAGTAGGTTGACGGCCGCTTAAATTAACAAGAGAAATACTTGGAAAAAGTGCAATGAAACTAGTCTCGCCTTAAACGCGAATCCATATGGAATTAGATTTCGCAAAATGCTTGAAAACCGGTAAACCCTTTAAAGAGTTTAAAGGCACGGATGCTCTACTGCCGTTCGTATTTGAAATGGGAAGGCTTGAAAAATATACCTATTGCAGTCGTGGAAATTTTCAGTACTACTTTTGAGTTTTTGAAGCAAAATTCGGTGTGTAACTCACAAACAAATTGAAATCATCCATTACAAAAAAAACATTGGCCAATGCTATGCGTAGAGGCGATAAAAGTATTATAGTTCGTATGTGGAACCATACATAATCATATAAACGTGTCTAATTTAAGATTGGTATGTTCACAGCATATCGTAGTATTTATGAGTCAATTACACTAATTCGTTCCTTTAATGCGGTCACCGCACTTGTTCCTAGTTCGATCAACGAACGTAATCTTCACACTAAACTGTTCGCTTGCTATGGCTGCGCTACTGTCGAGGTCACCGCATGTTGCATGCGGGTGACGACTTAGTCTAATTGCCTATTAAATACTTTTGTGATAATAGTGTGATTTTTTGAGGGATCCCCTTGGAATGCATAATTTTATTTAGACTATTATTGTTTCGCATAATTGATTTGGCATAATTGATTTTAGCATAACAGTACTTTCGCATAATAGTACTTTGGCCTAATACTTTTTTGTCATACTACGCTAATAGCATAATTTCATTTGGTCTAATTTGTATTGGCCGAATACACATTACGCATACTATTGTTTGGGCTAATAATTATTTGTGTAAATGTCACTATATCATAATTTAAATATTTCTCATATTTACTATGTCACAATTTAAAAACTCAGCTTCGTTGTTACCATTTATTTACTGTTATTAGGTTAGGTTAGGTTAGTATGAAATCCAGGTGCGAAGCGCCTAAACATCGTGGAATAGTTCGCGGACCACCGTCGACATCAGTTTAGTTCCTAAATAATACATAAGTATGCATAGCATTGGTATGAATAGCAACAATTACTACGAGCCATTGGTGTAAAACTTCACTATTTTTTGGCATAATACTGTTATACATATTGACATGATGGCATTTGATTATTATGCCTATTTATGCTTATGCTTATAGACATTAGTCTTGATGACAATTATGCTTTTTGTATTTATGCTTTTTAATGTTATGCGTTAAAAAATATGCGTAATGATGATTATGGGAAAGACTCCAATAGAGAGATCTCTCTCCAGGCAGCTGTTATGCCTGGGGACCGAAGTCCACGGAGAGGAAATTGGAATTTGTATTTATGCAACCGTTCGTCGAAACTTCGTTAGCGCGATGTAGAACCGTTTAGTTCGGATGTTCGACGCATGTGGCGCTGGGCGCTACAATGATTATGCAAAAAAACAATTTCGGCGAAAAGTGTTATACGAAACAATATTAGTCTAAAAAACTTTATGCCTTCCAATAGAAAACCATTTTTTGATGCTTGTTTTATTAAAAAAAAAATTACACCCCGAATCAAGCTTTGGTATCTCTATATCGGATGTATGAAAATATTAGCTACCTTTGCGTGTCGACCCTTTGGAGCCCAATAAGTTAAATGCGATAATATTATGCTTAGATTAATAGCAAAAATACTCAATGAATAAAACTTTACACCTACGAGGAACAATAACATTTAAATGCATTATCCGGCCATTGCTTGGAATGTAAAATAATACACGTGATATTAACAAGAGTTTGTGGGTTTTCTTAAAGTAAATGTACAGTCGGAGACATAGTCCATTTGAGAACCTCACTGCAGCGAGATGACCTAAAAAGGTATTGTGTCGACTGTACGCGTGTAAATCTCACGCCTACTGCACCGTCAATGGAATGTGTTTGATTCTTTTTTTGTATATATCTCTATTGTAACGGTAGATGTGAATTTTACCACGCATAGAATACAACAATGGCCTAAACTATAGTAAAACATTACCGTAGAGTGCCAAATATATTTCATTAAAGACTTTTACATTCTAACATGAGATGGAGTGCATCGAACGCTCAGAAAAATAGTACATTATATATTATTGTCATGATGTTTTGAAGTCGGGCCGGCGGCGCAACCGAGCGGCCTCTCTTCGCACATATCTAATCCAAGATTGCCATGATTCCATTAGAATATATATTTTAAACATGAAACAATGCATTTTATTGCAATTTTAAAACCACTTTCACAATAGAAACCTAATTCATTCATTCGGTATAATTTATAATATATCTTACATTATGTTCAAACGTCAACGTCAATATATACATAATACACAGTATGAAAAGGTATCCTAAACAAGAAAATAGTTTTTTTTTTAATATCACCATTTCTAAAGACTAAATAGTAAAAAGGATTACAGTAAATGCACGAAAAATAGTTACATAGTCTTACCGAGTTTTTGTAACAATAGTACTAAGCCAAGCAACGGGCCTTCTGCCTTGTGTTGCTGTCTCTCTCAGTCGGAGCTTTAGCGTGTAGCGAGTGAGAGAGATAACACTACGGTTCGCGGCAGGAGCCCCGCTGGTCAAGCGCGGGTCGCGCAGAGCGCGTGTAACATATATCGAGGAGTTTCACCTTTGAATTTAATCGGTAAAGAAAACTTGTGATCGCTTTTGCAAAATGTACCATTTTTAATTTCTTAAACGAAGTTGGTGAAGTTTCTAACGAAATTATTGTACTAATTTCGGCAGTAGGTACCTATTAATTTGCGTTATTTCTATTTCAGTTGAAGTCAGTTTGGGCGTTGCAATAGCGAACACAAGTACTTATAGACATATTTTATTAGAACCACAGGACATACAACAGTCACTCGAAATTGAACTTTAAGTATAGCTCGTTAAAGACTAACAAGTCCAATTCGCGTGGCATCATGTCGTTCTAACAACAAATATATGCTTTTTGAACGTAACAAAAACAAAGTAAATCATCAAACGCGTCATACAAACTCATACAACAAGGGCAGTAGTTGTATGTCGACGGCAAACCGCTAGCAGCCCCACCCGTTACATTATCACTTGTACGTTCATACAACTACCGCCCTTGCACGTTACATTTAAGTACGATGGCTACGGGACTATAACACTTTAGCCTAATCGTCAACATATGTACACCGACAGTATACAATGGTAATCAAGCTTCAACACGAAGTGTAAAGTTAAAAACGGTAGTTTAAATGTCAACAATTTAAAAATATAAGTAGTCCATTCGAAACAGCGTGCTTTTTATTTTAAAAATGTGTTAACTTGTAGTTAAAAATTTTAACAGTTATGTATTTGTCCGGATTAAGAGTTAGAATTACGATTACGGCCCGTTGGGGCAAGACTAACAATATACAGTATAACTACAACGAACTATGTCGAGTAACGAGTGTCTTAGTCGGGAATCTTATAAAAATGTGTCATAACAACAGTTTACGCTAGCCTAGCAACATAGCCCGGCCCTGCGCGTGGCACTAGCTGCCCTCAGCGACGCTCTATACAATATATGCTCGCAGGAAATCACATCGGATACAAAGCGAAGATGTGGGTCCCATATACCAAAAACATACTACTTGTAATTAGGGTAAAACGCGGATAGTTGCCCCGGGAGTACAGTTGCCTCGATTTCATGTAATCTGGTTTCGCAAATGAAACACATATTATTTGTTAGTCTATCAAGTTGACTATGTGACACGTCTCTGTGCGACAACAGTTAAATCAAAACATATATTGGCCACGAATTTACAACTCGCAATACGAGCCAAGTAAATTAATAAATGCAAAAACCAATCAATCCTCGATGCGTGAATACGAATCGAAATCTTTATTGACATCTCTGTTACAGTTCATTCTATTGAGCACCAATATAAAACAAAAAAACTACACAACATCCTTTCCAATTCGCAGTCATTCTCAGACCACACCTTCGCTTCCTATTAAGAGGGTGCACACAAAATTCGGTGATTTTGATGATTTTCAAATGCTTTAGAAAGCTATAAATCCTTAAGTTTTTAAAGAAAAACTACTGTAACATATAAATCAACTCTTTTTCTAGGGATTAACGGAAAGAAATATTTTATTAGCAACACAGATTTCTTTTACTTAGCCAATTTGTTGAAGGGTTTTCACAAAAATACGCGTCAGAGCTGTCTTTCACTTGAAAATTTTCCATTAAAATTTACCATAAACGATATAAACTAGTTATTATCTGATAGACAATATAGTCTACTGGGGATTAACGGAGAGACATGCATCAAATTATTGGTTTTTATTATTCAAATATCATTGTACATAATTTCAAAGTTGAACTATTACTTTATTTTTTTTCTCATTGATTTTATTATAATTACAAATGAAACAATTTTATTGTGAATTTACAGAATATGTTTAGTCTAACCATATTTTTTTCATGGCTAAATATGAGTTAATTTATTTTTCACGATTTTTTAAACATTGGTCCAAAACCACTAAGGTCAGGTGGGGGAAGAGAAACGCAGGGATAAGAGGGCTCTACAGACCATAATCACTCATAACTCGACGAGTTATGGTCTGTGGTGCCTCTTACCCCTGCCCTGCCCCTGAATTTCTCTTCCCCGCCTGATCTGATAATTACGTTCGTAAAAAATGTGTGCGCCCTCTTAAGCGGCTATGACCAAATCCGAGCGTATATTGTATAAAAAATACCCCATGCGTTGCTCCCAAAACTATGCCACCGTTCAAAGAGGCATAGCGGGATTTTTCTTTCATAATGCTTCCAAACAGTGGGCACAAATCGCAAGCTAAAATACGTACGACCGCGCGCCCAAACATCAAGGAGCTAACGTCACAGCGGCCGAACCGTGAGAACGATGTGAATCGCAAACATCTAATCTACGTCAAATGTTAAAATATCTCAACAACAAGATTTTAAGTATTCCAAAACATCTAGTATAACAACTTATAGACCGCATCGGCCTATAATTTGGCCGCGAGCTTAAAATTCATTGATTTTACCGCCACACTCAGATATCCTAGTTACTTAAGACCATATACACAGTAATTTGGGTATCTGGGTGCGGCGGTTAGAGTTGCCCGCCTTGTGTATATAACGACTTATTAATGAAGTAAGTTAATAAATAGCTGCGTTCAACTACTTTAAGTAGTTTAAGGTCAATCGTGAAGCTCGTGATTATTACTTAAAAGTGATTGATAAAAGCATTAGTTTTAAGTACATTTTTGTAAATGATGACAAAAGAAGGACTAGTGCTGGTTTGATGTCTTTTGTTACGACAGAAGACAGTATTTATTTCATTGAGGTTTGGTAAATATTAACAATTCCATAATTTGGAAAAAAATCCAGTGTAAGGTAAACGTCCAATGATTTTCGTTCATCCAAATTTAAGACATGTCAATTTGACAGAGTGCTCATGCCATATATTAGTATAGTGTCGAGCAATGGCACATTTACCTTTGCGTATGATTAGAAAAACATTTAAAATCAATATTCATTATGTAGTTGATTTAAAATTAATAAAACTAGACCAGAAAGAACTTCTTCTATCATTGACAGTTTTTTTAATATAAAAAATATTATGTTAAAATATCCGTTTAAAACTCATAGATCTAGATTACTAGCTGCCTTTAAATACTGATAACGAAATAAAATAGAGATCGTTATATGGAATGTTCAATTTCGCTTTTGTACTTTGATAGATATTTCGAAGATTTCATTGGTTTAAGAAATTCTATTTTACTATAAATAATCATAATGGCCCCTTTACTCATGTAACGGTGTACTTACACATAATACAAAAATAGTTCTGGAGTTAAAAATAAATTCATTTGAAAATTATAGCAATATGCTTACAACATTTTTTTACTATTCTTTCAGAATAGTTCAGTAAAGACCCGATATAGAATTTTAACATCGATGACATTATTAACCGACCGGCGTAGTCGCGTCTGCCTACCACTTTTGATTGCTGCTAAAATACTTTGAATTTAAATACATCATTTAAAATTCGAGTAGGACTCCCTATTTTATTGCCATACTGTAAACATATACATAATTTTCTGGTCTGGTTGGTGTATACAGAGTCTCACGGCTATGCCGCATGGAGGGAAAGTATCTTTAATATGTAGATGGAACATTTTACTGAAAGTACACAATCTTTTAAAATAAAAAAAGAACAATTTAAACTGCATTCACAGATTTTTAGATTATCACACGGTTCAACCGGGAGTCGAAACCGCTACATGCGAAAAACAGTCACCTGTCTCTTTATCATACCGATCGAAAGGATACATCGCAAGGATTATTTTTGTTAAATAACTGCCTGTCAGATAAAAATGAACAACCACGAATTTCAACATTTTGAATACAAAATTAATCAATAACACTAGTGCTCAAACTGAGTTCCCGAGTCAACCATTTAACTATCTAAATATCTATTAATGCAGTTCAAATTGTTTTTTTAATTAAAATAATGTCTTATTTCATTTAAATTTGTTTGCACACTTTTGTTTTTCACGTAAATAACGGAGATGCAATCACAATGACGCTATGCTATGCACAAAATAATAATATTATTTTTGACGATTCGTTTCAATCGAATCAGAAACCGGAATTGTGACAACACTGTTCGTATTAAGAAAGTCACATTATTTTTACGTTTGACATTTCTAGCTGTCATTTTAGTCTCCCGTACTAAAAAATAGATCTTAGGTTGGTGACTTCCTTATCGCCAGGTTAGACGGCAGTGGCCATAAGTGTCTAAAATGTCATGAAGTGACGGCTTATTTGGTGACAGTAGGTAACATCACTGTGATGGCGGCCTCAGAAATGACGTAAAAGGACCATAGTCCTCCGAAACTGACAAGAAGCGAGTGGCTAGGTTGGTGACATCCTCATCGCCAGGCTAGACGGTAGTGACTATAAGTAAAAGTGTCATGAAGTAACAACTACCTTGGTGGCAACAGGTGACATCACAGTCTGGTCGACACTGGGCCAGATGGCGGCTTCAGGAGTGACACAAAATGAGCATAGTCCTTCAAAACTGACATGAAGCTAGTAGCTAAACGGCTACCTTGATGAGGGTACAGGGCGCTAGGCCAGTCGGCAGCCTCAGGAGCTGTGCGCGGGCGCGGGCGCGGGCGGCGGTCAGAAGTAGATGACCTCCTCCTCGGCCGGCGCCGGCGCCGCCGCCTCGGGGCTCCGCACTCGGAACTTGTCGGGCAACTTCGGGTACGTGTTCGTCCTGGAGAGTGAGTTAGATTAAGCATGTCATACGATATCTGTATCTGAACGGATATCTGTCAATATCGCTCCCTAAGATGCGATATGGAATTAGAGATCAAAGTTGTAAACAAACAACTGTCAATGTCAAAGTGACATTCCAGAGGTAGTAAACCTGTTTTGTTACTAATTTATATATTATTGTATTATTTTTTTACTACTTTTAGTTTATTGATTCATAGTAATATTCGTTGCATATTATGTGATATCTTTTGAAAATACGACATTATACTTGTGTTCATATGGATCCAGACGAACGACAAACACAAATTTAACAATGAAACAAAAACAAATAACGAAATAATACAAAACTTAACACCAAACTAAAACTCAACAACAGAACGCATAAGCGGGAGGGAACACATTCGATCACGACAGATGTCAGAAAACGAATTATATGATGTATAAAATGGACGCTAAGCGCGAAGGTAGAAAAGCGGTCTACCCACGATCTTTTAAGTGTCGTCCATTGCAAATTGAACAATATTTCATCGATTCATCAGTTTTACTGGACAATTAATTATATAAATATGAATACGAATAAAAATACGGACCAAATGTTTACAATTTCTAACCATTGCCAGTGCCATAATTATAAAATAATCAAATTTGCGTTTTAAAAATTATGTGCTATTTCCTTTGTTCATTTAAATGTTTACATATGTTCACACGGTTTTATTCTGCTAATAAATTAGTTGTACTCATTTTTATCTAGCGTAATTATTGAATTTTAAGTTTTCCTAATTGCGTTTGCTTTTATTGCAATGGCAACACGTTTGTTTACAACTTTGATCTCTAATTCCATATCGCATCTTATTCAATTCAATTAGCTAACACACACAGCGCAGATAACTTATATTTTTTATCGTCAAGTATCTGTTGGCACCGACATATTGAAAGTTGACATTTATACTACGCATTAAAATATTATCGTATTTGCTTAGGCTGTGACACGCTTTAGGGAAGCGAAAAGGGACATGTGACACTGCTGTCGCCGCATGCGGTCAGGTGATCAATCAACAATTGCCATTATGCGTACGCGAATGTGCGCTCAACTTGCTGCATGCGGCAACGTCGGCAGTATGAGGAATGGTATTCGTAATAGAATTCTACCAAGACAAAATTATGATATCACAACTTTCAGATTCACAACCAATCAGATAATTATGGATTTTGCTAACTTTCTGCTAGAATAATATTAATAGAGAGTAAATTATGCTTAGTCTATCACGCTAAAAACGTTTCGGACACAACAAATTATGCGAAATACATGGTAGATCTCACCTGGTAGCCTTATTGTTGTTCTGAGGCTGAGAAGGCAGGGGAGCAGGGGAGCTCCCAGTGCGCGTGTGATGCACCACGAGCGCCGCGCCGTGCTGAAATACAACACAATCCGTCACTTGCGATGCTGAGACCCTACCACACGGAGACTAAAGGCCGGTCGGGAGCACAGCGTAGTTCAAGCGTTGACTTGATTTCTCTGTCGCACGCGTGCAGTAATATTGCACTCTCGCTTGCACTTGAGCGCGTGCGTCGTACTGTGCGAAAGAGATAGATAGCTGTGCTCCGCGACCGGACTGTAGCTGCCTTCACCGAGTATTCCTTGGTAAGGTCACCCAGTGATCACTGTTAAGGGTTCTACCGAGCATCGCAACATTGCAAGGGGAAGATACGATTTCGTATAAGATTAAAAAACCCAATGGGCGAATAGGTCATTAGATGATAGATGGTCTCTTTCACCCATAAACAGAGAGGCCTGTCTAACACCTTATTTGAGAGTAATTGTACCGGCAGAAGACTGCATTGCAAGCACTGCTGCTTAGCTGCAGGATTAACGGGTATAGTCCCCAGAATCTTACTTAAAACCTTCCCACTGTGAAACTGTAAGGTGGTATTACATCTTTTAAACCATTGCGACCAGGGTTCACTATCGACTCGGTTATGAAACTTATGTTGTGGACTTTTTAACGACAACATTAAGAGCTGTATTGCATTGGCGCGGTGTGTCTAGAAGTAACTAGGACATTAAAAGCTGAACAGACAAAATGGTTGTCAATCTACGTGAGATAGAGAAGAGAAGCTCAGGTCCGTATTGACAGTTGTATGGCACACGACAACATTTACATGGATACACGCAAGAATAATATCATATTTATACATAAAATTTTATTACATATAGGTACATACATAGATAGGTCTGACGGAAAAGGATACATATGTACATACAGGAGTGACATACTAATGGAGCCGAAAATATCTTACGCGAATAAAACTAGTATTACGAAATATCAAAATATGTGTCGAAATGTAGCTGTTAAACAAATAGTACTTATGAATCCGTAGGTATATTTTACGATGTATACACCAAAAAACTGGTTTAACTTTTAAGCTAAATCAATATTACGTGGGCAATACACAGAAATCTTTTGGGTTATGATCCCGCTATCAATTTTTCGTTTACAAGAGTACCAACTTTAAATACGGACCTTATGACTTAACGCAGCTAACAGCCAATCGCAGTGCATATATTTAAGCCAATGAGGGTACGTTGTTTTCGTCCCTATTTCACTGAACCCGAATAAATGGCTCGTATTTTGCATTTTATACAATTAAAGTAAAATAAAACCGATAAACTTACGTCTTTTTATATCGAGATGACTCACCATATTTTGGGGCAATTTGTGACACTTCATCGGGAACCGAGTACAACATATTGAGCTAATCTCGATACAAAAACGTCAGTAGACCCGTTTTGATTTCACTATGAGTGAGCGACTCACTGTGAGCCACACGATTGTCTATGTTTAAAATAAGAGGTTAACTAAAGGAAAAATACCTTTTTGGAAGAGTAGGTAGCAGATGAAGCGGTAAATTAGTAAATGGTACTCAGTTTTACTTCGCAAAATTAAGATTACATTGGTAAAATTAGTAAATATTAGAATAATGGAAATCAACGTATTTCAGATAGCTGCAGCATAGTACATATGTTCAAAATAATGTGCAATAATAGGTATTAATTTTCAATTTTTTCTGTTCTTGTTTAAAAGTACTACTATTTTCAATGCGGATATCTCTAGTTTTCTACTATTTTAGTATCATTATCAACACATAAATAAAATGCCACGAATAGCATGAAATAAAACTTTCAGACAAATAAATTAAACCGCCTCCGAAAAGCAATCTCGTAGTCGCCTCGTGTTTAGTTTAAACACGCGAGACATGAACAACCTATGTATACGTCGACAAATCTATCTCGCGGGCGACTTAGGTCGCGCCATGTCACGCTAGAGGCACACACGAGTTCTAAACACTAATAATTGTAGGAATGCACTTGTATCACATGATTACCGCTTCAACTGCAAAACTGGAACAGTGAACGAGCCAGAAAATGGCGGTTATATTACCGTTATGCCACTTATTTTTATTTCATCGCTCCCTATATTTAATCTAACAAGAAACAAGCAAAGTGTTCGGCACCAACCGATAGTAATTATTTTCATATTTATCACTTAACGGGACTTAATCATGTGGCAAAAAAGTGAGACTACGTAATTCTGCAATAGGCTCAAATTTAAGTTAGCTAAAGTATTACTAGTTTATGAAATGGTTAACTTTTCTATTTATTATATAGTTTCACCTCTACGAAATGTAATGTGATATGCATAAATAAATAAATAAATAAGTGGCATAACTAGAATATGGAAAATATCTCTTGCTCGTGTAGACCAGAATAATTTCTAACATAAATACCACATTTATTCGGGTGTTACTCGACAGGGTAAGATTAGACAGCGGTGATTTTGGAAAATAACAGCTACTTTGTACTCGACACCAATTAGTACTTACACAATAACAACAAATTTTGATGTTAAAATACGTTTGGGTAGTCGACGTCCTGAAAAACCAACCATTTGATCTGTTTCGGAACGGAGGTGTAAAAATTAAAATTAATTATAAATACAGAATGACCGCCTAAGTGCATTCATTATAATTATACCCAAGGGGCACAAAAAAAATAATCCACTTTGTGCTTTGTTTAGTCTAGCATAGACAAGTATTTTTGTCTAGTGGCATTAGGAAAAGTAACACGTCACACTATTGTATTACATACAAACTGGGACAAATATCAAGCCGTTAAATAAATAAAGGAACATTCCTATCTCAAAGTATTTTAAAGTATTGACAAAATAAAAAATAACAACAATTTCACTATTTAATAAATAAAGTGACGTAGAAATTCATATCAGATCACTTTAAGACTTTCATAACAACAAAAATAGTAATTCCTTCCTACTTCCTTAAAGTCCCTGACATTTAAATCTAAGGTCATTAGAACCACCAAAATTCCGGACTCATGTTTATTATAATCCCAAAGTTCACAAGGCCCTGACCCATCTAAAAAAACGCCTGGGTACAATTTTTACCAAGGCGTGACGTTACCCCACTCCGAAAGTTTGATGACCTATACCTCGATGTTTAATTGTTTAATAAACCAAGCACACGTGTCTCATTTTTTTCTATCTATCTAACGGACTAATTACACTGATACATTTTTAACCCTGTCATCATCCCTATTGCCGCTACGGTTTGGGGTACGTACCTCACTCGGGGACTCGTGTAGCCGGTGGTAGCCGGGCGGCGGTTGCTGGGACTTGCCGCTCGCTAGCTTGAGCGGTAGCTGCTGCTTTATTACCATTTGCTGGAAGACAGTAGGTAGTTAGAGTTGTATTGTATTTTTTACAAAAAAAAAGGGTTTTGTATAAATGGCTGGGTAAACAAGTCTCTACCTGGTATTATTTATTGATATCAAACAAAACCAGGCAATAAAAACCGCATTTGTTATTATAGCGGCAACAGAAATACATAATTTGTGAAAATTGCAATTGTAGTAAGATATAACCAGGTGACAAACAGACGGACAGACAGATAGATAACGAAATCTTACTAGGAGTGTCCTGTTTTTACCTTTTGGGTACGCAACCGAAAAATAATTAGAGTGAAATAAAAGATAGGTACAGCGCATAGTGTTTTGCCATCGGAAGTATAAGTCAATTACTAATTTAAGTGAATGTCATTTTTTTTTAATTTTTATTATTTAATTTCAACTAAGGAAATGTCAATTTCTTATATTACAATAATGAACGTACTTATCCGATAAATAAGACGGAAAAATATATTGACGCTTGAAATGGGATAAGCGACGTTTTTTAGGATAGACTAATTATCCTATTTCCTCTTATCAGCAAGACTTACCGACTTCTATTATGCATTTAAATCAATTTCCTATAACGTCGCTTATCCCATTTCGCCTTTCAAGCGTCGATATTGTACGGATACTAAGCTTTTGGCTTGCGCGATGTCTACTTTCCCAGAAAAAAAACCTTAATCATGCTCACAGGCAACGCGACGGTAGCGCGGCTCTCGTTGTTAGCGGACAGCAGCTGCGGCGGCGGCACGGCGCGCGCGCCGCTCGCCGAACACTCCGAGCCCGTCGAACCACGATTGCCTGTTAGCAAATAATAATAGTAAAAAAAACAGAGCAAAAGTTCATCCTAAAAACAAAATACAATTATTGTTATGCATGAGCGTTTTAAGAGTAGATAGACAAATAAAACTGCACCAATTAATTTTTACTTTTAACCGCTGACATTACATCTTGAAAATGAAACTACCGTGAGACTCACTCATAATATAAAATCCGTATAAATCAAGTCTTAATTAAAGTTTACGTCGACATGTTTCATGTTTTTATTGTTTCGTCAAACACGAACAGAGCGGTGGCGCGCAGTGCGGATTCGGTAACAGCCGTGAGTTATACGTACTTCAATATGATTTTTTTTAATAGTGTTCCACTACTCTTGCCATTCTTGCGCGCCCACATAAAATCTGTTATTTATCCCAATCTACTTTTCTGGTAACATTTTTAGTTATTTAGTTATTACATGACAGTAAAGATTTGAGGAAACCCAAAAAGTATTCAGTCTACGGGGAACCTAATTAATTTTCTCTTGTAATACTCACTCCGCCACTTCGGTTCTTTCCGCCGCGTGGTGTCACTGACACTCGAGTCTGGCGACAACGTGCCGACACTCGCTATCTCTTCTTGCGACCCGCCTGCAACACAACAGAATTGCACGTTGAACAATCTGTTTTTAGACCTAAAATTATGCTAGAAGTGGCTGCGAAGCGTGAAGGAGTCATAATCTTGGTTTTTTCTGTTTCACTTTGGAACACAGGCGTGATTGATTGTATGTATAATCACTTGGCTGAAACGGTAAAGAAGTTACCTATCATTCTGACTCTCCTAGCTAGTTATTGACAGTCAGTCTTGTAGCTACTCCTAGCACCGTCTATCTTCGAATAGGAGAACTTCTACAGACGTCATCTACGTCACCAGCTGTTAAAAACTGTTCAAAATTGCAATGATGGAATTTCGGTAATCGGTTGCATAAATACTTTCATGTGGAGGGTCATTGTGTCTTTTCCGCACGTTAGAAAAATGTCAATTTCTCAAAATAATACATGAACGCTGTATAAAATTTGCTGTGTCAATGAATTATTCCACTTAGGTGAAGCTTGCTAGTCTTTATCCAATATCAGAACGACCGATTTCAAAGCATACAGTCAGTTATTGCCGGGAGCCGGTGGGCTGCCTATTACGGTCGTGCCGGGAAACAGTCGAATGCCACTTTCTCTTAACAAGTTACAGCTTTCAACTTCCCCTCTGTGGACTTCGGTCCCCAGGCATATCATCTGCCTGGAGAGAGATCTCTCTATTGGAGTCTTTCTCCACTTACCGTGTTGTTGTAGTCTCTCTAGGCGGCGGTAGAGTCGTTCGCGCTGTTGTTCCACATCTTTTTGTTGTTCGGCCAATTCTTCCCGCGCCGCTTGCAGCTGCCGTTTTTCTGTCGAGATAGGAGATGGATACGTTAGATACTATAATTTGAAAGTGCTTTGTAAGGCAGAAGTTGATGTGGTAGTAGTTCTTATATTTTAAACGAAATGTCAGTAAAATTTTAAATGAAAGACAAATTGTACGCCCACATTTTCATAAAATTATAATATTAGGTTAGGTAAGATTTTGTTAGTTTAGTGCAGATAGTTAGATTAGATCAGAAGTTAAGTTAGATTGGATAAAATTTAGCGAAAATTTGGACGTAAAAAAAAAAATATCTTTCGTTTGGAATGGTCTTAAGAAATTTATAAAATTACGGATTTTGTATTTTCCGGTGACAGATATACGCAAAAATCGTACAGTGCCCTGTGCGTGCAATTTAACAACGCCTTTAGGGCATTGCTGCGACTTTCTCGCATTTGTAGTGCATCTTGGTATGTTTGCCGACGGATTTGATGCAGTTTGGTGCTCGAGAACGGCTTTATTATTGCACCGATTGTCCGCTTGTGCAGATGCCGCATGTGTGTTGCATACCGTCGGCGAGGGCGGCGCTGTCCCGGGCGCGGCGCTGCTCCCAGGCGCTGCGCTCGGCCGTGAGTCGCGCCTGTAGATGCCGCAGCTCTTCCAACTGAGCCTCGTGCCCGCGCGCCGCTCCGCCCGGGGCGGCTCGCCACGCCATCACTTGCGCTTCCAGGCTGGAACAACAAAGTCGTCTATATACAAAAGGTAGCACGCTCCGTCCTCCAGTTACAGAGTACACAGAAACCTCCGTACGACCGACCAGGTCGCATAAAAACCCACCTAAGTATACTTGATCACTAAACTCTTTAGTTAAGACAATCGCCAAAGGATAAAACTTTAAGCAGGCACTAAAGGCCGATCACGGAGCACAGCGAAATTCAAGCGTTAACCCGCTGCTCTCTGTCTCTGTCGCATACGTACACTAATATTACCCTCACGCTCACACAATACGATCGTCACGTCAATGCAAAAATTGAGGGCAATATTAATGCACGCGTGCAACTGAATTTCTCTGTGCTCCACGACCGGCCTTAGTGCTGCGATTCTTTTTTAATAGAGTTTGATAACTCCTTACAATCTTCTCCCTGACTTCCCTAGGTTCATGCCTGGCTTGTTACGTTGAGGGTAGACGAACTCGAACTCTCCACTACTCCACAAATACTTTAGTGACCGACATCCACCTATGCACGATTTTAAAGAGAGCGTCAATACGAGCATCGCTTTTACCTAGAAAATGCGCTGCGCGATCTCTCTCTCTCTCTCTCTCTCTCTCTCTCCCTCTCTCGCTAAGTTGTTTGCCGCTCAATATACTTTAATTACAATTACTTCCGTGAGAGAGACAACTTAGGAAAATAAATAAACTGAGCTATGACTCAAAAAATATAACGTTTCATATTCTCAACCTATTCTAATTGAGAATGCAGACGTCACGTATCTATCCTCTAAACAATAAAGAAGGAACAATCAAACTCTTGACCCCATTTAGTGTCGGAGGTATCCTATATCTTCTGCGTGCCTGGTACCTGTGTATTTAAAACGAAGTTTGGACTAGCGAGCCATGTCAGGGCTCTTGCTAACATAGTTTTTTTTTTCTAATCAAAACCAGGGCCACCGTCATCGAAACGATGAGGACTATTATTACCTGTGTATGGTAGTGAGCTGTTGCCACACGATGCATGTGAGCGTATAAACAGCGTGTTGCAATTTCAACGCAGCGTCAGCGCCGCCTAGTTCGCAAACGCGCGGCCGCTCGTGCGTCTCCGGCTCCGCTTCGGCTTCTTCCGGCGTGTCCGTCGATAGCCGGAGATTTACGCCTGGGGGTGAAAGTCTTGCTATCAACACTTGGAGCTGGAGAATTTATATATCAGCAGAATTGACAATTAGACATTAGTCGAATACGTTTTTGGATATGTAACAAGCTGTCATTGAATTTGAAGTCATCATTTATTTACTGGTGTAAATAAAATCGATTCCTGTTGAAAGAATGGTGACATATTTGATGATTTAAAATTAAATCGACTGTGTCGAAAAGTTTTCGGATTTTGTGAAGGCTTTTGACACCGTATAGCACGCAATTCTTAACGCTATGTAATTTCAGTAGAGAACGCGAGAGTTCCGCTTTAATTAAATACAAAGTTATTTTTAAACTCATAAACCAAACGTAATAAATTTACGGTTGCTGAATCACTATATATAATTCAAAGGAAATCAAACGCAGTATCCCTCAGGGTACTGTTTTAGGACCAATGTTGTTTTTGCCATAGACAAGTACACCAACTGATGCATAACATTGCTCATCGCTCTCTTAAATGCAACACATGGTCGCTTAGCAGTCTATTCGTTGTCCTGCAACGACTGACTGAATTCTAAAGTCATGTTTTATTTATTAAGCAGAGAATGCATGCAAGGTGCTTGCCTCTGTGTCGACTGGAGTTGGCGTCAAACCCGGCGAAGGTGTCGGCCCGGCGGGGTAAGGCAGGGCTCTCGTAGGCGCAAGAGTGCCGCTCGCCCGCAGAACTCGTGCTACGGCCTAGGGCTCCGCCGCCGCTCCACGCGCCGCTTGAAGCCTCTAGCGCGTCCTGCGATCCCAGTAGCGATTTAGTGGTTTGCGCCCTTTTGAACCGAGTTGATAGGATCATGAGCGTTCAATTTTATTGAGTTTGAACCTTATTTAAAAGCACGTTATGGTTACAGATTTAAGCCTCACGATCGTATTAGTTTGATTAGAATGGATTACGTAATACATGTAGTAATAGCTAAATTTTTAGATAAATTAGAAAAGCTAAATTGGAAAAACTAAATCATACGTGTGCTGCAAGTTGTATTTAACTGCTTATTGCACAACAACATAGTCATACTTAAAATGTGGCCAATATTCAATGAATATTATTTCAATATTTAAATCGTTTCTTTGTGTCCCAGTGATTTAGAAAGGTATGCATAACTTTGGCAAGTTCGTGTATGATTTTAAGGTTTGCTGAGTACTTATTCAGCATAGAGCATTTGCTATGTTAATCAAAGTTAAAGTCAAAATTAATTTATTTAAGCTGCATTCAACCAAACGAGAACTAAACTTAGTCTTAGAAGTCATTCTTTACTTGCAAGTAAGACTTTTTGACATGAATAATTTTAAACAAAAAAAAACCGACTTCAAATTTGGGCTATATTGAAAGCATTTGTCTAATGAGGGTGACCTTCCATCACCAGCAGGCCTGACTAATTACTGAAATTATAATTTCCAGTCTGCAGGTGCATTCAGTATTGAAAGAATTATCTTTCAACTCCTAAGCATTGTGAAGTTGACCTTCCATCATCAGCTCAGTCATTTTTTTTTTACTGCCAAACGTAAATACCAAATAGGTCCAGGCGTCTTCGAGTAATCAGCGAACACACTAAAAAATAAATAAAAAAAAAAAAAGATCCCGACGAATTGAGAACCTGCTCCTTTTTTTGAAGTCGGTTAAATATCAGGTAAATCGACCTTTAGCGTCATTATAAATCTCTCTTGAACTTTTCTCACCTTGACGACGCGGCAGACCTCCTGCCAGAGCGCGGGCGTGTCGGGCGCGGGCGCGGCCAGGCGCACGTAGTCCGGGAACACCAGCCCGCCCGGGAAGCCCGCGCCGCCTACGGGAATCGCGGGATTTGGTGATACATGAAGAAAACTTTGTAGGCCGTCAGATCATCATCATCAGCCTATATATGTCCCACTGCAGGGCACAAGCCTCCTCTCAGTATGGGAGGGCTTGGGCGATAGTTCCCACGCAGGCCCAATGCGGATTGGGAACTTCACACACAGCGTTGAATTACTTCGTCGCTGTCTTTAGGTTTCCTCACGATGTTTTCCTTCACCGAAAATTCAGAGGTGCGAGCCCAGGGTTTGAACCTACGACCCTCTGCTTGAGAGGCCGTCAAATAGATTACCACAATATATTGTATACAGTTTTTTTTAGTTGACAAACAAGAAATGACGTCACAACGATACAATTTTTACCACGGCGTAATACGTCACAAGTCCCCACTCCGGAAGTTTAATAATCTATATCTTTGTAAACCGTAAACTACAAAAAAACCAGCCAAGTGCGAGTCGGACTCGCTCACGAGGTTTCCATAGCAAAACAGGAAAAAAAACACGTTTTTTTTTTGTATGGGAGCCCTGTATTTTTTTTTTTTTTTTTTCAAATTTCAATTTGCCTAGCTCCTTACGGTTCTTGAGATATATAGCCTGGGGTGACAGACTGACAGTGAAGTCTCTGAAATAGCGTCCCGTTTTCAGCCTTTGGGTATGGAGCCCTAAAAATTGCGTAAAATTTTTAGAGGTGATTGGGATACCCCTAGAGGTGGTATATCTCTGGATTTTCACTTGACATTATTTTCGGGATACCCTGTATGCACATATGTATGTAAACTATGTATGCACTGACCTGTACCAGGCACGTCCAGCGTGGAGGCGCCAGTGTGTCCCACCATTTTCATGTGGAGCGCCATTTTCTCTTCTAGCAGCGTCGCGTGCTCTCTGTCCTTAACTCTCAACGCCTCTGTGGAGGTTAACCATATCTTATGTCAAGGAAACTGCGGGACATAGTATTTTTCAGCAAATTGTAAGGCATACAGAAGTAATATTACTGTTGTACAAAATTAGAAAAAATAATTGCGATATTGTCATTTTTGACAAAATCTAAGTGCAATGTTAATATTTTCGCAAATATCCTTACAATGTGGTTAAATAAAAATCTACAGTAAAATCAGTATTATTTACAGCGTATTAAACATATCTATCAGAATCTATACCTAACTTTCTCTCATGGCATCTAATCAAAACTATGTACAATTGATTCCTGACCCACCGCAGAACGTTGTCACAATAAACGTAATAAAGATTTCCTCCGTCGAGCTATGCAATGTCACTGTGACGTTCACTGCAAATAGGTTATATGGTGGGTTAGGAATCAGTTAGTTGGATGGTCAAGAAGATCTGTTATTTGCTAATAGATAACCTAAGAATTGTACTAATAAAAATAAAATAACTTTAATTCTAGTAAATAAGCCGAATTCTAAAACAAATGTCTAACATCTATTTAGGTATTTACAGACTTACAATGATTACAAATACCTACTGCAATTAAAAATAAAACCTTAAAAAGAGGAAAATAAATTATGCCAGTTCTGTCTTTTATCCACATTACATCGCTAGAGAAAAGGAGAATGGTTTTAACAAGCAGCACCGTATGTGTTGTTGCGTTCCGACTTGGAAGGAAAGACTCGAATAGAGAGATCTCTCTCCAGGCAGATGTTATGCCTGGGGACCGAAGTAAACAGAGAGGAAATTGGAAGTTGTATTTATGCAACCGTTCGTCGAAACTTCATTAGCGCGATGTAGGATCGTTTAGTTCGGCTATTCGTCGCACGTGGCGCTGGGGCGCTACAGTTTACAATGGAACGTCTGAGTCGGCACCGCATCTACAATGCGTATGCTGTTACAAGAGTCTATAGGCGATGGTGATCGGTTATCACGTTATCAGTGATCAGTGATCACTTACCATCAGGTGATCCACTAATTCCTCCAATAATAGTATAAAAGGAGTAACGAATAATTACATTAGAGGATTGAAAAAAATTCCATAAATGAAATAAAATCGCAACAAAGTAAAAAGAAAGGTATTACATTATACATGCAAACATGCAACCATCGAGAGTTTATAAAATCACCTTCTATTTGCCACCAGGGGGTCTCATCTGTCCAATAAAAGGTATACGTAAACATTCCAGTGTTAAAACTATAACACTACTTTATGGAGAATTTAAATCTGCTAGTTTGCTTATGTATAACTACTACATACGAACAGATGTTTAAATACGACAAATTAGATTCATTACTATCTGCTCACTAAAATCTTCACGACAGTACATAATAATTCTAATAAATCAAGTTTGGGGTAAAAGCTCTTCATACTAAATTATCATAAATAGCTATCAACAATAATTATTTTTGTAATATTTTATTGTGATTTATTCATAGTCACTGTTCTCACTTACGTATTCACGCAGTTTCCGTGTTTTGATCGCTCACTACTAATATTACTATTATAAAAAACAATACATATTACATAATAATAGTAATAGTAGTAGTGCGCGATCAAAACACCGATATTGCCTGGATACGTAAGTCAAAGCGGTAGCTGTACCTAAAATGACAGAATGGCGATGCGTAAATAAATAAGTCAAGAGACGCGACTCGGACTCACGACGTTGGTAATCCGTACCATGCCCTTGACTAATTAAAGGCCGGTCGCTGAGCACAACGAAAATCAAGCGTTGACCTGTGATGGCAATATTACTGCACGCGTGCAACAGAGATAGATAGCAGCGGGTCAACACACGAATTTCGCTGTGCTACGCGACCAGCCTTTAGTATAATTTTAGGTTTCTTTAATATTTTTTAGGTGTTTTTTTAACTTTCGTGATTTTATGTCATTAAGAGGGACTTCATCATTGTCATTGAGGATAGAACCTATAGAGTACTAATGTCATCTTGGTTGTTCGGAAATTATTCCGCAAAACAATTGAAGTGATCGCTGTGCTCTTATTGGCCGGTCCAAGATCGCGCGTAACGCTAGTGCCTTTTTCTCTACGGTTATTGGCTCTGTACAGTTTCTGTGACAGTGACGGTGACGTTTAGTATGTTGAAATCAACAAACTATTTGCGGACCGGGGTTGCGAACATTGTTTCTCTATAGGTTCTATCCTCTATGATCATTGTATTCTTATTTCAATACGGTTTTAATTATCTCGATTATCTGGTATTTAAATTGATATAGTCAGTAGGACAGAGGACGAGTGGAAAATTTACTAAACAGGTTTTTATAGGGAGTGTGGATAGGTATGTTGGGAGAGAAAAGCCTACACGAACGTTGTCCCGTGTTAGAAAAAGGTCAGGTCAAGAGATTTATTATGTAGGTTGAAGCAAAAGAAGCATATCAGGATAGTAGAAGGAGAATCAAGTAGTCTGTCTATCCCTGTGAGAAAGAGGCGTAAAGGTATGTATGTTGTAACTTCTCGAGGTTTCGGCCGCGTTACAGCGGTCGTGGTCACAAGTAGAGTCCACCCGAATTAATTAAAACCGCATTAAAAATAGAGATAACGCAGTCAAGTCCCGCTCAGGTGCAGCGCAGACGACATACTTTTTGTGCGATCAAGTCTGCGGCGCACAAAGTCTGTGCGTGGATTGTATGCATTGTGCGCCGGACTTTTTGCGCTTCGTGTGCGATACTGCATATAATTCCATAGGTTCTAGTTTCAGACTAAAAAGTCCGTCGTGGATAGTCTGTCGTCTGCGCAGGGCCTTACTGGTGAACATTGTCATTGTATGCCGAAATAAACCTTCGTCAGTGGCAGTTAAGCGGGTGACACTCACCAGTGATCAGTCTTATGCTCTCGTGTCTCGCTTCAAGCGCGCGCTGTCTCTCTTCCGCAGAGGCCAGTGACCCCGCCTCTGATTCTTCAACTTCAGACGGACATTGGGATACCGCTAACCTGTGAAGAGAGTAAACCAGAAGTCATAATTATAATTTTATTGTAAATATTAGGCAAGACTGTTTTCAACTATCTCCATGTTTAATTTCGTCGTGATCAAGTTGAGCGGTTGAAGAGTGGAATAATCTATATATATAAAACTCAAAGGTGACTGACTGACATAGTGATCTATCAACGCACAGCCCAAACTGCTGGACAGATCGGG
>BHDV01004433.1:148375-165796 GCA_005406045.1 Adoxophyes honmai
ATCGAAATACATAATAATTCTTGAGATCTCTTCTGTGTCATTCCAAACTTAATGCGAGCGAAGCCGCGGGCAAAAGCTAGTATTGAATAAAATAATTTAGAAAAAAATACTTTCTGCCAAGTTTCATGCGGTGCATTCCGCTTGGCAATGATGGTTTATTAAATAATGGACGCTGTATAAAAATACGTATCCATTTATGTGAAGCCTGCTAGTCTTGATTAAACATCGGATGACCAATTTCCTACAATACATGTTACTTGCCTGGAACTGTTGTTTTGTCACGTAGAAAGATTTCACAGAAACCGGTAGCCGGCGAGCCAATTACGGACATGCCGAGAGCCGATTGCCACTCGATTTATTTACTTTAAAATGTGAAGTTTTGAATTAAGATTTTTTTATTGCGTGAATCATAGAGGACAGAACCTATAGAGTACTAATGTCATTGAATTTGTTCGAAGACGATTCCGCCAAAGTATGGCGGCGTTCGCTATGCTCTTATTGGCCGGCCCGAGATCGCGCGTAACGCATTGGCTTTTTCCTCTATGGTTATTGCCTCTTTACAGTTTCTGTGACAGTTTGTAAGTTGAAATAAACTGACCGTTTGCGGAACTGGGTGGCCATCATTGTTTCTCTAGTTGGTATGTCCTCTATGGTGTGAATAGAGTGTCATCGCTCACCAATTTCAAATTTGAAGTTTTGAATTTAGAATTGGAAAGTATCAAAGAAGTATTGCTCACCGCACGTTGTGTATCCACGAGTGTATGTCCTTGGGCCGGTGCACGCGCAGCTCGAACATCTCGGGCTCGGCGGGCCCGCTGCAGATGAGGTATAAGCCGCGGCCCTCCGCGCCCGCCTTCTCGCGGACCAGGAGTTTTACTAGCGAGACCACGCCCGTCTGGGGAGGGAGCGAGTTAGTTCAGTAAGCAAATAAGTTAAGTAAGTAAATTAAGGTAAGTAAGTTAAGTAAGGTAAGTAAGGTAAGTAAGTTAAGTAAGTAAATTAAGGTAAGTAAGTTAAGTAAGGTAAGTAAGGTAAGTAAGTTAAGTAAGTTAAGTAAGGTAAGTAAGTAAGGTAAGTAAATTAAGTTAAGTAAGTTAAGTACATAACATACATACATACAATCACGCCTGTATTCCCAAACGGGGTAGGCAGAGCACACAAAACGCTACAAGACAAAACGATGTCTATTTCACGTTTTGTAGCCACTTCTAGCATAATATTTTTTAGGTTTTGAGGTGGCAGGTACAGGTTGCTAGCCTGTCGCCTAAAATATACCTTAACCTATGTCCTTAGTCGCCTCTTACGTAAGTTACATAAGGTGAGTAAATTAAGTTAAGTTAAGTAAAGTAAGTAATAATGCCCTCACACTCACACAGTGCGACGCACGTGCTCAAGCGCGAGCGTGAGGGCAATATTACTGCACGTGGGCGACAGAGATAGATAGCAACAGGTCAACGCTTGAATTTCTCTGTGCTCCGCAACCAGCCTTGATCATAGATTATTTAACAGAATGTATTCTTTGACGGATTTAATAATTTCCATAAAGGTTTGGAAACTCAATAAGAGGAATGAATGTTTTTTTTTCAAATATTATAAACTGACTCCTTAAAACGGGCCATTTAACCCCTTCTGCTTTAATCGTATTTTTGTAACACTTTTTAGATTAGGTACATACCCAAAAACCCCTATTATGATCACTGTACCTTGTTGTCCGGTGTGAAAAACGTATATTTGTTGTTGTTGTCGTGCAGAAAGAACAACACGTCTGTCAGCACGATGACCAGCAGCGTCTGCATCTTGCTGCGACCTTGCATCAGCGTGGCTACGCCCTCGAACCTGATAACAATCAGTGTCATCAGTAGACGAATTTGCAATGGCGATGCAATGAAAAATGCAATAACGAAACGAAAGTTTGACGTGTCTGTGTGTGTGTGTAAATGTGTATGTATCTGTCTGTGGCATCGTAGCTCCCAAACGGATGATCCGATTTTAATGCGGCTTTTTTTGTTTAAAAGTTATATCAGTCGGGAGTGTTCTTAGCTATGTTTGGTGGAAATCGGTTCAGGTCTTCAGGGTCATCAGGTCATTTGTTTGGTGCGATAAGAATGTTACACGTTCAGTAAACCCATTGGGTTGGGGCTCGTCGGGGGTGTTTTTAATTTTTAATTAATGTTGGTTATTTGTTTTTTGTATTTGTCATTACAGCGGCAACAGGAACACATAATTTGTGAAAATCCCAACTGCCTAGCTATCGCGGCTCTTGACAGACAGCCTGGTAACCGACAGACAGCGAAGATGTAGTAATAGGGTCCCGTTTTGACCCTTTGGGTACGGTATCTTAAAATTAAATCTGTTTAAAACTTCGTATTCATCATCAGGCGCTTACTTGAGTATCCTATTGCCCTGCAGTATGTCACTCTTCTTGAATTTGCGTCCTCTGAAGTTAGCAAACGACTTGGCGTCGATCCGGTGGTAGATCTCCAGTTTCCTGTCTTCGCGCTCTTTCGCTGCCACTTGGTTGTCCACGTCGACTAGGATTTCCTATAGGAAGAGGTTAAAAAAATTTGCTAATTAAATTTTAAAATATGTGCATTAAATTAAATCTGAATATTAGCTTTAAAAAACCTTCCAAGGGGTTGATGAATAATTTCCACAAAACCGTTACCTATTTCCTAGTAGAAAAATTTCCATTCGCATTGTTCCTCGAATGGCTTTTTCTCAACTGATTTTTTTTACGGAAGCAATTATTCACAGTTCCATTTTTTCCACCTTGAATCAACGTCGTAAAGTCGAAAATCTTTCCCTTTGAAATCGACTTAAAAGAATATTTGAGCAGAATATCAAAACACTAGTTCAAGCTGTGTTGTCTACCAGCCGAGATGAAATGGATAGTGGTTTGCAAGGCAGGAGCGCCGGATATTGCTATCCGATATCCGGCCGGATAGGCCGCTGTCGCAAACTCCTTGCGTTTTTGTACCTTCTTTTTTAAACATTTATGTTTTTTATATTTTTTGTTTTACATTGAAGTCAGTGTCAGTCTTGGCTAGTTCAGTTGTTGCGTAATGTCTAAGGACCGTATCGTTAATTATGGAAACAAGTAAAATACTCGTAATTTGTGGTAACATTTTATATTATAGGAAAACAACTAAACTCATATACATATGAGTGTGCAAACACAATAATTAGAGTAACTTATTTTTATTTACTGGTCCCCTTGGCCAGTTTCCCGATCTTGCTTTTAATGTTTTTCATTAACCGTTGGACAGCTAAAGTGTTGAAGGTTTTATACGTACGAATCCTGTCTTTTTTTAATTCCTCGACTTTATCTGTTGGCTTAGTATGTTTTCTTAATCTTGCCTTCATCAGAGGTCAAAATCTCTCTATGGGACTTATCTGAGGACAATTAGGGGTATTGAACGTTTTTGGTTCAAAGTCGACGTTATTCCCTCTATATCAGTTTAGCACATGGCGAGCATAGTGGCAGCCAGCTAAATCGATGTAAAATAATGTGCGACCTCTGTGCTTGCGAATGAGTGGCAATATTCGCTTCTGAAGACATTTTTTTCCTGTAAATATCAGCATTCAAGTTACCCTTAACGAATAACGGAGTCGTTTTCATCCCACATTGACAAACAGCTTGCCAAAACATTACCTCTTGGCCAAATTTTTTGCAAAAAATTGATTTTTCCTCTTGAGAGACCTTTGCATCTTTCGTTACGGTATAAAATTGCGGCCCAGGCAGGGTTTATAGTCAAGTTTGACATAAGTTTCGTCGCCCATAATAATACATTGTTTGTTTTTAGTTAAAATTTTATCGTTCAGTTTTCTAGCCCGAGTTTTAGCGGTAGATTCCTAGGTTTTAGTGCGTTTTGGCTGTTTTTGTTTCTTATAGGTTACCAGCATGTTGCTTTCATTGGCACGTTGAACCATTGCTAAAGAAGTTTGGCATTTTTTCGCACAATCTCGAGTGGAAATACCTTAATTTCTCGCAAACTGCCCGCATGTCTTCTTGTCCAAATTATGATGCAAAGGACCACGTTTTCTACCTCGACCAGGTAAATCTTTGAAAGTATGGTTCATGCCTAACCGTTTGATAGTGCTATAAACTGTTTTCAGACTAACACCTTCCATTTCTGCAATTTTTCTCATCGTCATACCCGATCCTTCGCTATATTTGGTCACAATAGAAAATCGTTGTTTCGCGGATAGACCCTTCGTCTTGGAATTTTTCAACAGTTCTCAATATTTTTTGTACTGAATCCAATATTAGACTCAATACTTGACTGATTGACATTTATATATTATATTTATATTATTATATAACTTTTTTTGAGTACTACAAACCTGTTTCCATAATTAACGATACGGTCCTTATTGTATAAATATATTATTAAAGGTCTTGTGTTTGCTAGTAAAGTGGTTTGCTATTGATAATTTCATTTCATACAGTCCACCATAACAGTCCGCGGATAGCTACCGGATATCCGTTCCATCTCTCATGTCATTAGAAACTGACCTTGACTCCGCAGAGCGCTTTCTGCAGCAGTTCCCGCTCGTTGATGTCGTCTCCGGCCGTCTTGAGGAGCGGTTCCAACAGCAGTGGGTACTTGGTCAGCCGCTGCGCTACGAATAGCACGCATTCGGGTACGCCCTGCGGATAGATAGATAGACAGACAGATATATTAATTTATTTCATTCTGAAAAACACAATGCACCAAATTTTCATGTAAGATACAAGTAATTCACAAAAGAACCGTCAAATTGTAAACAACAGTCAATAAATAATGAAAATAGTCACATATTTTATTAAATACATACATACCATTGAGGATAGAACCTATAGAGTACTAATGTCATCTTGGTTGTTCGGAAATTATTCCGCAAAACAATTGAAGTGATCGCTGTGCTCTTATTGGGCGGTCCAAGATCGCTCGTAACGCTAGTGCCTTTTTCTCTACGGTTATTGGCTCTGTACAGTTTCTGTGACAGTGACGGTGACGTTTAGTATGTTGAAATCAACAAACTATTTGCGGACCGGGGTTGCGAACATTGTTTCTCTATAGGTTCTATCCTCTATGATACATACATACGATCACGCCTGTGTTCCCAAATGGGGTAGGCAGAGCACACGAAATGCGATATGGACAAAGCCATGATTATGACTACATATTTTACGCTTCGCAGACACTTCTAGCATAGTTTTAGATTTGCAAAGATGGAAGAGATAGAATAGTGACAGGTTGCTGGCCTGACGCCTAAAACATACCTTAACCTCCTTAGTCGCCTCTTACGACACCCGCACAAGAAACAGAGAGGTATTATCCTATCCCGAAACCACACGAGTAACTGAAATTCTAGAATCAGCAGTATAAATATCCCAAGCCTACCTTTTTCCTGAGCAAGGGATTCTGCTGGCACTTGCGTATGAAGCGCGCGAGCCGGGGCTCCCGCGCGCAGCACTCTTTGAACACGTCCACTGCGTCGCGGTGCCGCGAACAGAATTCACCTGGGGGGTAATAAATTACTATTACTATTGGGTAAACTAGAAAAATTATTTGGTACGTCGGATAGGTTACCAAAAATGTCCTAACTAGAAAAGTCAGAAAGTGACAGATTGCTTATCCCGGGCGCGAGATAAGTCGCGCGTGTTGCTGTGCTAAGTTACAGCCAAACATGCCTGTTATAATAGTTACCGTTGGCGGCCTTGAGCCAGTGTCTAACGGACACACGAAGGAGCCACGTCTATCAGCCCGCTTAGCACGACAACGCGCGAGATAGACTATACCTGCCACTGTTTAACTAGAAACGTCAGAAAGTGACAGGTAACCTATCTCAGGCGCGACTTGTCTCTACTGTATGCTAAGCCTACACCAAGCATGCCTGTTATAATAGTTACCGTAGGCAGCCTTGAGCCGGTGCCTCGCGGGCGCGGCGAAGGTATCTGCCAGTATGTCGGCCACAGAGGTGACATGAGGCGCTGCCCGCTGTCGAGCGCGCAGTCGGCCGAGCAAAGCTGCGTGGAGCGCCCATAGTTCCTCCACGCAGGGGAACATGCGGGAGACCTGAGCTGCTGATATGCCCGGGAAGCGGAGCATGCCTTCGGCGAACATCTGGTGGAAAATTTTCTTTTAAGAGCTTTTTGTTGATGTTTTGTGGATTGCCCGGGAAACGAAACATGCCCTCGGCAAACATGTATTTTTTTTCATTAACTTTTTGTGAATGTTTTGTGAATAGTATGCCTGGGAAGCGGAGCATGCCCTCGGCGAATATGTAATAAAAAAATAAAAACAATACATTTTTGTGAACAGTCTGCCCGAGATAATTTTTTTTTTTTTTTTCAGTAACTTTTTGTTAACATACTTAACTACTAACTTTGCAACCTTAGTCAAGTCATTTAAAAACTAGAAATCAACCTTAACGCACCGTAAATTTGGTCCCTTTCGTTTGATGAAATTCTTCATATTTTAGTTTAAGTAAGTCGCTAATAGTACAAACCTTTTGCATAAGCCTTATAGTGAGGCAGTGATGTTTCTCAGTCAGTATGAGCTCGTATATGTGCTCCTGCCGCTTGGTTTCCCTGTCTCCAATGGCTCTGGAAGCGAAATTGAAAATACTAAATTTTTCACAATAATGGCGAGTCCGCAAACGAAGCAATGCGAAAATGATAAGAAGCGTGAACTACTGAAAACCTAGGAGAAGCTAATTTGTCTGTTAGTCTGTCCATCAGTCGAGAAGTTAGTAATCAAGTGAAAAGAGAAAGTTGAATGAAAAAGAGAAAGTACTGTTCGTTTGAAATGTTTGAAATCTGCAAAATATTGAATAGCATGGAATAGAAATGAATTATTTTTGACGATCATATTTCACAGTAAGTAAATTCATTTTCAACCGTTGAATCATTTATTGGTTGTTCGTCCTTTTTCCTATTCTCGCAATAAACAAACCATAAAAACTAAGAGACAGCCCAAGAGCGAAATAAAAAGACAAAGAAACCAGCACACAAACGTTACTAGATCGCACTTCATCGCGTTTACGAGTGATATAAACAACAAATACATTGACATTATTTGTCGGCTCTCAAATAGACGATGTAATCAGAATCGTTACTATATCCGCTCAAGTACCGCCCTTTTAGGCAGGCCCCATTTGCTCCATAGAATTGATAGATACAATTTAAAGTTATTCCTTTACGTTTTCCATGAATTAACGTAACTAGGGGGGCAGGGGGGCACTGCCCCCCGACACGTGAAAACAGTAAGAAATGAGAGTTACCATCAAGAATCACTGACCTCCTCTGCTCACCTTATGGGCTAAAGAAATCTGCGACTGTACTACCGACCGCTCTCTGGCGTCACTAATTAGATCGTGACAAGTATAGTCTGTCTCGCGGGCGACTAGATTCGTGTCGTATCTTACCGTGCTAAGCCAGTTGACCTAAAAAGGTACAACCTTCTACAGTTTCTACGTTTCGATAAATACAGTCAAGTAAAGCCCCATCCACAATTCTAAGTAAAATACGATAATGGCACGAGATTGCAAAAGTTGGACACATGTGTGTCTCAAACTCTATGACTTTATGTCACTGCGGTTGCGTACAGTCTTCCAAAGCTGACTTGGCAAGATTTTAAGTAACAGGGCTAAGTTACCACTACTTTAAAAATTTGCCAAATCAAACGCCGATGTACCCATTGTATTTTACGCAGCAGTATAGTGAGACGCTGAGACCTTAATTTGACAACAGTGCCACTATTTCTAAACCCTTTCACGGTACGTAAACAGTGTGCGGCATTCAACTTGACCAAAATTAACAGAAGTCGTTTTATAGGTTGCGATTGGTTTGCATAATGATTGGTCGCGTTTACTGCGCGATTGGTTCGTTGTTTGACATTTGCCTCCCACACCGCGATGCGCGCGTATCAATTTTGGCCAACTTGAATGCCGACCACTGTATATGTTCTCTATTGGAAAGCATAAAGTCATTTATACTCGTATTGTCATGCATAATTGCTTTTAGCCGAAATAGTAATGTGTACAATCCTCATTACGCATAACATAAAAAAGCTTAAATACAGAAAGCATATTCTTCATGAAAACTATTATGCTAAACGTTGCACTGGATTTTCGAATTCATGTGCTTTGCCTACCCCTCTTGGGAATACAGGCGTGAGAATATGTATGTATGTATGTAACTATTATCAAAAAGCATAAACCCAAATAGACATAACAATAAATTGGCATCATAAAAATATTATGCCAAATCAATTAAGCGAAATAATAGTCTAAATAACATTATGCGATCCAACGATCCCCGTTCTAATGATTAGTAGATTTTCGTGAAAAGATTCAGAACGTCACAGGTGTCAATATACTCGACATAACAAGTAACTCCTCAACTAAAACCCCCCTACGCTTGGAGCAAACAGAGCCTCCCACTACCATATAGTGTGTTCTCACTTGGCCAGTCCTTTGGGCGCGCCGGCGGCCCAAGTGTCAGGCTCTGAAGCACCCAAGCCGAGGCGCGTGGCCTCCTCGCCTAGTAGGTCTGGTGTGAGGTACGCCTCGGGCCATTCCGTTGCGCCCGCGTCGTCTGATGCGCTGGAAAGATACATTTAATTTAAAATACTACCACTTTTAACAAAAAATTCTACATACGCTACGTAGACGACACCATGACTATTTCACGTTCCGTGGCCACTTTTAGCCTATACTTTTTTTAGGTTTCGAGTTGGCAAGTAAAATAGTGACAGGTTGCTAGCCTATCGCCTAAAAAATGCCTAGACCTATTTCCTAAATTGCCTCTTAAGACATGCACTTAAGAAATGGAGTGGTAATATTCTATACCGATACCACACGGCAAGAAAGTGATCTTCCACTTTTTACAAGTTTCTGTGAGAACAATTTATCACTATGGTTTGATTTATTTGATACATGACGTGACGTAAATATAATAATGACAAGGGAGCTATTGTCACTGTCATGACGTTATGGCAAGGAGAAATCGAGTTTGTTGTTTCATGAAGTTCAAATGAACATCGATCTAATGGGAGTAGACCCAATTTCTTGGCCAACCATACTTTCTATGCCTCGTGCAGAGAAGGATCCACTCTGTTTAGGTACACACCGCCGACGAGACCCCGTGACAGCAGGTAACGTTATAGTTTTTGAACATTTAACGTACTAATATTAGTAAAAAATCAGTGCTGAGTTTATGTTTTTTTTTTTTTTCTATCGAGTAAATGATTAAACATCACGTATCTGTCAGATAAAATCACTGGTAATTTTACTGTTATAACCATTATAAAAAAATCCTACTTTTTATTTGATTTAGCCAATGAAAAACCAACTCTTCGACTATTTGGCTTAGCAACCATTCCTAAAATACGACAACACTAAACGTCAGTCTGACAGGACACTCACTTGCTCTGATCGTGCTTGTGGTCGGATCCGTCCTTGTCGTCGTGGCAGGCGTGGCTGGTGCTGCAAGAAGCGCAACGGTTATTCGCGTCACTTTAGCGGAGCAAAATATGGCAACACAGAACTCATACATCTCTTTTTTATGCATTATCTTTTAACATTAAGACAGAGTTCTACTGGAACTTACTAGGCCCTATTTTCATTAACGTGTCACTTATACCTACAGGTCGCACAGTGTTGAGATCGCTCGGTAAAAGGAAAAGGGGTATGCGCAGTAATATTTTTTTAGGTCTTCGGTATCCGAGGAGCCAGGGGGGCCGACGGCGACACGTTATTGGTAGACCAGTCGCTTCACCTCCCCGCGCTGCCCCCGATGCGCCGATTACCCCCACTAGTTTCGCCGAGCGATCTACTATGATTACTTATATCTGCATACCAGAATAAGACATAAAACCTGATAGTAATATCACAGTACTGATTTGTTATCAGTTGTTTGTTTTTACAATTTAGACAATATAGGTTTGTAGGTAAACTGCATAAGAAAATTGTATCTTAGACTACGTTACGCATTGACTAGTTCGACAGGAACTTTGAGACAGGTATAGCATAGAGAACGGACTTTGAATTTAGTATTTACTGACGAACCATAAAGTGAATACTTACCGTAATTTTTAAAACAAAGCGTTTGAAGACCTTTTAGAGCCTGGCTTAAAATACGCGTTGGCGTTTCACTTTCTGTGTTGCCATATTGAACAATCGATCAGTATAAACGGGGTCAAAGAACAACCGACGCAACAAACGGAACCAATAAAACATTAGCTCGTTTTTAAACAGCATCTCAGCTGCAAATTTAAGAATTCATACAAAAAGTCACATAACACATTATGCAAAGCGTAAACAATAGAAAATAAGCCATATCCAGTCCGTAAAACTAAATAAAAGTCACTTTCACAATCCAATAAGATAAAAAGCATGCCAATTTGTTACAAACACGAAAAATTTTGAGTAAAATCAAATACTTAATTAAAATCAATCGTACAGAGAATCTGAAATCGACTAGGTGTATTCGATAAGAGGAGCGGATCACCAGGCGGTTGTATAAAATACAAAGGAACGAGTATTACTGGCAACATTCTGTAAGGATGGATATGCCATAACCATCGCATTGCACACTGGATCAAAATTGAAAAAAAAACATGTCGACGCCAATCTCAATACTTTCTTTAATGAAGTCCATAGATTACCAACATGGTAACTTCATGGTTATACTACGGATACTATCGTTCACTACAAGTAATGAAGATTTAAACACCCGTAAAACACTAAAGCGTGTTGCTGCAATATCAATCACACTTACAATTAGTTTATCGAAAGTTTTTTTTAAAAGCAAAATAGTCTTAGTAGTTACTTAGACAACTTATTATAAAGCTGAGAACAATTAAAAGACCTTCAGAATCTTCATTTCAGTTAATTGACGGCACAGATTATATTAAACTGAATTTATTTTTTCAGTTAGAAATTTAACTGTCACACACTTGCACTTGACAAATAAATCCGAGGCATCGCTAAAAACGGTGACCCATTAAAAAACGTAAAAAACAACAATATCACTTTGTGGTTACACTATTAATATCCACGTTTACCCCAAAATGACAAAAAAAGACAGAATTGATCTATCAAAATCATAGCTAAAAAATGCGGGTAGTAGCACATTCCTGGCAATCCCCTCCCTCAAATACGGGACAACCCAGAAAGTTCCTCAGCAAAAAACCAAATCGAAACAAAAACGTATCGAACTACGACAACAGATCCGACCATAGTAACTACCTCCATAATAGATAGAAAGATACACAAGTAAGGCGTTGTGGATGACGCGAACCAACTAAGAAGACTTGTTTGATGTGTATGACGTGGCGTATTGACACATGTCAACTCAATCAAATCATAAAAATACGAGTAGCTTTGTTGTCGGCATAATAATGAACTAGAATATAATTTAGTCTTAGAGTACACTCTTTTCCGTTTTTTAAATAAGATTTTTTTTTTACTCTCGAGTAAAAAGTGACTTATTCTAGGACTAAATTTATTCTTGTTTGGTTGAGTCGACCTTTTATAGAAAAATTAATTGGGGCCCCATGAAGGGAAGTTTGAACTATTTAGTTGATCAAGTACCGTAATTCATTTCAACCAACTTCAAGTGTATATTTGAAGTAGGAAAGTCTTTAATTCAGCAGCTTTATCGTAGAACACAACTGCTCTTAGTACAGACCCCGGAATTTGTGGCAAATATTTGCAGTAGTGGAAGTAAGTACGCGAATCGCTTTTCCATGGAAAAAGTGATCCGTAAACTTATCACCACTACTTAAAATATTGCCAAGTTAGATTTAAGCGACTGCGACGAACTGATGAATTTGTTAAATTACGGCTTGTTAACAGAAAATATTTGTATTTACGACAACTCAAAAAACCCAAAATTATCCAAGATTTCACATCTAAAAACACTGTCGACAAAAAAAAACACCTAAAAAAACAAGATCCGCCGAAAAATAAACTCAAAACTGAAGTCGCGCGACCAGGAGCCCATAACCGCGTGTCGACCACATAGAGAGAAAGAGACAATGGCGGTGACATGTGTGATGGGTAAGAGAGAGACAGCGCGATGTCGCAGCATTCCCGCACTTACTGCACGCCGAGCTTCGTCGCCACGCGGCGCCACGGCGAATAGCATCCTTGCTTCTTGCTGGCGTGCCGCGGGATAAAACACACGCATAAGAATGGGACGGACTGGGAATCGCATTAGGGAGTCGCGAGGGCGGTGCGAGGGCCGAGTGTGAATACATTTTCAAAGTCGGCTTGCTCTCATTCGGTTTTTAACAATTTTTGTTCAACACATATCGGGTTTTATACGCGCAAAAATTTTTAAAGTTCAACGCGGTTTAGGTTCATGCACTGCACTTCTCTACTCGTGACCACGGTCGCTGTGACGTCACCGAGATGTAAAGATTTTGAGGACTACATTGATTTGACACATTAGATACGGTATGGATTTAGTCGCTAAATCCGAAAAATCGTTAAATTTTCGCAATGTAACTTCCAAAAAATTTGAGATTAACCAGGGATATTTGCGTTTTATCTTTGGTTGGGCTGAACCAAGTTCGGATGTCTACTTTCAGCTTTATTTTCTGGTAATTTAAATGCTCTTTTCGTGCTGCTCTGTGCAACCGGATAAATTAATTCCGGAAATCAACACTAGAGCTCTCAAAGCTATTTAAACGGCGGATCTACATCAATTATGATACATTTACTTCTGATTTGGTTACCGTAATGTGAAAATTTAAGTATTTTTTGAAGAATGCCATTACAAATCTTGTCGTGGCTGTCATAATATTTTTTTTTATATCTACACCCATATTTTGCCTTCCGTCCGTTTAGCTGACCTGTATTCGCACACACTCCCACAAACGACTTCCTAATACGATTTTTGTTTGTGTTTGTCGTTTCCGTTATTCTGCTTACGTCTTTTTGTCGAATATAATTTGTTTGGGCTGTTTTGAAAGAGTGGAAAAACTAAGGAGACATTATACAAGAAAATTTAGTTTTTTTAGCTGCTATAATAGGAAACCATATCATGTAAATAATTGCGAGAAACAGCAAAATGTAAGGAATAATTTTGAAAATGTCACCTCAATTCTTCCACATTCCAATGATTTTCTTTATAAGAAGACATTTCGTCGACACAAATCAAACTGACAGGAAAATCAACAGAACCAGCTATAAGACAAAAACAAAAGTGGCTAAATCTGAGCGCACACAACTTGAAACCAACAAAAACATAATGAAGTTCAAACGAAACAAACGGCTGAAAACTAGCAATGGAACGAGGCAATCAAAATAAACAGTGTATATAATTGAAGAAGTGTATATACTGAAGTATACTTTAACAATAAATCAATATCAGTATCACAGTGTCACATACTTGTGTATCTTCTTATAATTAAATCACATCGTGTCGCAGACACTGCAGCGTATGAACCAGCAACTAAAGTCTGACATTTCATTAAAATATCGGCATAAATTTGATCGCATACAAATATACAAAACGCTGCACATTTCTGAGCGCAAAACAAATGATAATGCATAGCTTAAGTAGCCCATTGGCGTCGAACGTCGATCCAAGACCTCTGCTTGCAACAATGAAAAAATAAAGCCGCAAAATATATTCTACACAAAACTACGCCCGTCTCAGTGGCTAGTCGTTATACAAAACTAAATGTTTATTCGTCGCTTTTATTTACAGTTTTAACGATAATGTGCCAGTGTTAAAACTCTGTACAGATTCCAAATTCAAGTGCCCGGATAAATTTTAAAGTGTTCTCTTTTTAATTTTCTTTTCTTTTTCTACTTACCTATTTGGCGTTTGTGACTGGCTGGAAACGGAACTGCGTTTACTGCTTTTACCGCTCGCTGCACTTAATGATTTACCGACCGATGTCTGTAACACGAAATAAGATTATTTTCAAAACAATCAGTTCTCCACTGCTTGTGTGCAATAGATGAATTACTTTAGAGTTTCAGCTCACCTTTGACGATTTTGGCTTATTGCATTCAACAATGTACTCTTTGCAGACGTTTTGGTGTACTGTCATTGTGCAATCTGAAAAATTAAATCAAACTTTGTATTGAAGCATTCCTTTGCTAAACAATACTACGAGGGCTATGATGAAATTAATGATGACGGATTTTTATATCGTCCAATGATTAAGACTAGATTTCAAACATAGACAACGGCAGAATGAGTAATGTCCGTAGTAAGTGCGTAGGGAGGTAAATTTTGCTGACTAATATGCAAGAAGAGATTACAATGAGATGCGATATAAATGCATAGATCTTTTATTCCGTTAAAGAACGATTATCTAAAAAATATTTTACACATTTTTCAAGACTTTCAATTAAGAACCATCATACTGAATTTCAATTGAATAACTTCATAAACGGCAAAGTTTCATACTCACTTTGCACCCCTGTTTACCCTCTTAGTGCTCCCCTACGTTGTAAAAGGAACCCTGTGCAAAATTACAAGTTTCTAACTCCTATAGTTAAGGGCCTGCATTGAAAAAAATGAATGATCGAATGAACGAATGGATGAATGAATAATCGAATGAACAAATGGATGAATGAATAATCGAATGAACAAATGGATGCATGAATGATCGAATGAACGAACGGATGAATGAATGATCGAATGAACGATTGAATGAATGTTGAACATTAAAATACCGTGAGACTCATCATGAAAAATATAGTTACGGATAACTCACGTTTTAAATCTAATTTAGCGACAAACTCGCGTCTAAACTGTTTTGTCGGGCTAAACTCGATTTCATAATGAAATGAATGATCGAATGAACGAATGAATGGAAAAATGAATGAATTAATTAATTAATTAATTAATTAATTAACAAATGAATGAACGAATGATCGAATAAACGAATGAATAAATGAATGATCGAATTAACGAATGAATGGACAAATGCATGAATGATTGATCGAATTAACAAATGAACGAATGAATAAAGGAATGAAAAATGAATGATCCAACGAACGAACGAATGAACGAACGATTACACGGACGTCTATAGCATCTTGTATACTCACTCTCGCAGTAAGCCTGCGGCGTGTCGGTGAGCGCGCGGCCGCACCAGTCGCAGTCCGCCGTGGACGAAGATGGCTGCCACGCGTGCGCCGCCTTGCGGGACTTGTCCTGAGAACATTTGTCGCATGCTGATACCCAAGCACTTGTAAACTGACCATCAAAATCACCGTTATTATCAGGGGCCATCCATAAAGTATGTCACACACAATTTGGGAATTTTAGACCCCCTCCCCCCAAGCACACATGGTACAAGCGCTTCCAGCGACCCGTCTTCAACCCTCTTCGCTCGTAGCACACCGCGAGTATGCGTGACCATTAATTTTTTTTGGGAATTTCCCGATGATAAAAGGGGATATTTTTATTTTACTATTGTGTTGTTTTTTTTAACGATTGCTGCAGGTTCCCTCACGATATTTCCCGTCGCCGAATAGCTCGTGGTAAATTTCGCACTTAAATTCCGAAAAACAATAAGGTGCCAGTTGGGTAACATCGGGCCAGGTCAAACCACTGCGCCCTCAAACCTAGTTTCTACTTGGGTTCTACACTAATTATAAATTAAACCGTACCTTCTTTTTTCTGAAAAATAAACTGCCCCTCTTCCGTCTCTTTTCAGCGTGGTGGTCGTAGGCCGCTCTGTTAGAAAAATAAAAACAATTAAAACAAACATTCACAATTAACTTTTACGTTCCTTCGATCTTTAACAACCACTTTTTCCAGAAAATAAAGTGAAGCGTTAAGTGAGAAAAAAACATGCCACACTAGAAATAGGAACTCAAAAACACTCGTGAAAACTCGGTACGAAAACAAAAGCCAAGCCTGTGCTTCGATTGACATGCTAGAGTGACTTACAATAAAACTAGTTCAAACTTTAACTGTATTTTTTAAACGTCATAGAACTTACCTCTTCGATGTGTAGCAAATTCTGTGATGCAATTGTAAATTAATCTGTGACTCCAATATTAAATTAATATTATTGTTAACACGTCCGCTGCACTTGTCGCAACATGTTGGTCAACAAAGCTCCTCACGCTAGCACCAAATGTCCCTGCTGCGCGACTTCCCACATGTTCCTTTAAACATGTCCACTATACTTGGTCAACAAGGCCACTGCCGTACTTACTGTTTCAGGAACGCCAGCCAATGCAGCTCCAAATGTCACAACTGCCTGTCCTTCCACCTGCCTACCGACATGTCTCAACATGTTGGGCAGTAGATCCTCGAACTGGCCTAGGCCACTTACTGCTCAAAGAAGGCCAGCCGAAGCAGCTGCAAATGTCCCAGCTGGCCACACTTACTGCTCTAAGAAAGCCAGGCGATGTAGCTCCAAATGTTCCTCCCAGGTGGTGGTAGACATGTGGCTACCGACATGTCTGAACACGTCCCGACATGTCGGACAGTTCCTTCGAACACTGGCCACACTTACTGCTCCAAAAAGGCCAGCCGATGCAGCCCCAAGTGTTCCTGATGCGCGTTGTTCCGTCGTCCAGGCAGCTGTGTCACGACTCCGACCGCGGCCGTCGAAGTGTCCTCGTCGCTCTCCGTCTCGCTCGCACCGCCGCCCGACAGGCTAACACCGAACGGGACAACACTAACGTACGGCACGAGAGAGAATAGCCAAGCAACTGTTTTTTGTTTATTTTTAACTAATTTTTGAATTAAGAAGGTATTTGCTTTCAACGTTGTTGAAGCATTATTTGAATTTGTTGTTAGGATTACTTTGTCGTATCTTTACGTAATGTTTTTTCTCTCAAGTACTATACATACAAAACTATCGTATCATTTTATCAAAATTACTTTTCTAATACGACGTATTCAAATTGGAAATAGACAAGACCTTTCAGAAAAGTTTTAAGTAATTTAAAATATTACGATAGTTCTGCTGAGTGCAAAAAAAACAGTTTTCAGTGACATGACGTACTGCAAAGCGAAACAAGTGCAGACAAAAATAAAACATTAAAATCGGACATGCACAAAGTTTTGATTTGGACAGAAATACTTAAGGATTTGTTTTGTATGTCAATTTAAAAGTGTTGAATAAAATGCTACAAAACAATTAAGTATTTTTAAACAAATCACAATTTTAAACACATGCACTCAAGGCGAAAGTTTATACGTAATCCCAAACGCATATCGTTGAATTCTAATTTCAAGACAAGCGTCTAACTGGTCTGAAACTAATTATTGTACTCAGTTTTAAGCTTGTAACAGACTTTCACTATAAATTGTAAATTGCGGTAACAATCGTCGAACACACCCTTCTGTCGTTATCTGCTTATAGATCAATCGACGAGACATGATCCCTGGGACACTGACAATAATAATCACGATACAACCTTGTAGCGGCGTCACCGTTACAT
>BHDV01004433.1:170307-232352 GCA_005406045.1 Adoxophyes honmai
TGACATAAAGAATAAGACTGCATTCATAACTCAATACTCGATTTTTTGTGGGTTAACACATGAATGCTTAACAGCGACCATATGACTTTTAGAGGCAAAAATGTCAATGGTCAAATGACATCTTGTATCCAAAATGTTCAAAATTCAAGTTCAGTTTATAAATCAGTCGAAAACAACACCCAACATGAATTTTAGTGACAAAAATGCTAAAAAATAATATTAAATTCGAGTTCATAACAATCAAAAGTCAACCACCATACATCATCGATCCTATTAATCTTCTGACGTAAACTAGTTAAAATACACAACGTGTTACAAATAACCTGGTAAAAAATTAAAATTATTAAAGCAAAAAATATTGTAAACCTTAGTAAGCTGTCACTTAATAGAACTAAAGTTATCATAGATTATTATTATAGATTATTTAACAGAGTGTATTCTTTGATGGATTTAAAATTTTTCATTCAAAAAGGTTTGCAAACGCAATAGGAGGAATCAACGACTTTTTTTTTTCAAATATTGTTAATTGACTCCTTATAATGGCCCATCTAACCCCCTTCCTGCTTTACTCGTATTTTGTAACAAGTTGTAGACTAAAAGTCACAAATGTCGCAATATACTGACGGCTAGGTCGTTGTCGTTGAGCGAGTGCGTGGAGTGCCGCGGCCGCGGCGCCTCGCCGTCCGACTCCACGGACGACAGGGACGCGCTGTGTCCATTGAGCGTGCTAGAAAGTCACAAATATCACAGGTTAGTATTCTGGGGTATTTCTATCGCTTCAGATTGTAATACTGTAGTAGCGAAATACTATTATAGACGAATACACCAGGTTGATAACCTTTAATATCAGCTTTCCGAAATACTGTATTTTCAATAAAGTGCTTCCATCAATACCATATTCTCAAGATAGCGTACTGGAAATCTTTTTGACTTTCATAATGTATTGAAAATATGGTGACTAGAAAGCCAATTTTAAAGTTTATCGGTGAACAGCAAACGTACCTATAATATTATGGATATGCAATCAAAAAAAATAGTACATCATTGGTCATCAGTTTCATTCTTGATATATTATACTATAGTCCAATGGGGATGTCGACGGGTTAAAAATATGTAATTCTAATTATCTGACGGACTAGATAGTTTTTTGTCGTCTACCCTATTATTCGTTAAATAAAATTTAAGAAAAAATTTTTCAGCTACGATTTGCATGCCACATAACATGATGTCACCATCAGACCCTTCAGTCGTCTCGCACTTTACGGATTTTCTTCTGTTACATACACACACACATACATAACCGTCACGCCTTATTCCCTGCGGGGTAGGCAGAGGCAACAGAGCGCCATTCGCATCTATTCTGACATACTTCTCTCGCTTCACTCACATTCATCATTCTCGTCATACACGCTCGACGGTTTCGGGTACTCCTAATTTGGGCTTTTTCTAGTACATCGCCGATCTGGTCGATGTACGTTCTTCGAGGGCGCCCTCGACGGACTTGCCCTAACACACTTCCCTTGTGAATTTGCTTACATAATCCTTGATTCATCCATTCTCTCCACATGCCCAAACCAATTATCTTCTTATTTCTTTCTTCTGTTTTATACAATAAAGCTAGCAACACAAGTTTCAGAGGTCTATAGTTGTTACCTGCGCTGCCTGTGGGGCTCGGGCGCGCGCGCGCCGGGCTCCAGCGCGGCCCAGGAGCTGCGGCGACCTTCCTCTCTTCGCTCCCACAGCCCCCATTGCCGAGATTCGCCTGGCAAACAGAATAGCTCGTACAGTCACGTGTACCAATATCTACATACATACATATTCTCACGCCTGTATTCCCAAGAGGGGTAGGCAGAGCACATGAATTCAAAATATCTAGTGCCACGTTTAGCAATTTCAGGGTAACCAGATGGTACCAATATCTGACACAATAAAGCTTCAATATCTGATCTGATACGAATCTATTACTAGGGGGAGTAGGATAATAATCCTAGCAATAAGAGAACCTGACTCTGAATGTAAGTTCCCGGGTTCAATACCCGGTGGAGGCATATCTTTCCGTGACGAATATAGCATAAGCATTAACTTGCCAAATTAGGGACTAAGTGATTGCTGTAAATTGTCCAACTATAAAAAGAAAATACAGAGCCACGGTCTTACCGCTACCCTTCCGGCTGTGGGGGAAGAAGTCGAGATGCGTGGGCGAGGAACAATCGTTATCCGCCGCGCCTTCCTTGCAGAGCGAGGGACACGATGTGCTGAGTCTGCTGATGCCTCCCGCTTGCTGCAATCGACAAGCTTCATAAGGAACAAAAGTAATCACAGTTCAAGTCAAAACACGAAAACTCACAACAATCAAAACACACTGCAAACCCAAACCAGCCACATGATCAAAATCAAATCATGGCTAAAATGTCTTCATCGTCCAATCGACGGATGGAATTCAATGTGCCGAACATGACCGAGCACAGCACGGCGACTGGCGAAGGCAGTTTCGGTTTCGGTCGTAGTTTCAGCAGGTTTGAAGCCGAAACCGAAATTAAACTGAAACTCGTTTTTTTGCCGAAACTCGACCGAAACCGAAACCGAACATTCGGTCCGACACTACAGTTAACACATTCAGAACTAAGGACCCGGCTCCCGGGTTCTTCATAACGTTCGCGAGACGCCGAGAACCCGCTAGCCGAGTTCACGCAGTACTAGCTATAGACTACTCGGTTCCGCGCAGAGTAAGGCATGTTCACGAAATAAAGTAGCCACCTAAAGTTGGGCCTTCATAATTATATAGAAATGTTTTGTTAAGCATAAGCATGTTATACTGAGACAAGTAATGTCCAGTTTAAGAAAAAATAATAAAATATGTGATTGACTACATAAAATCAAAATGCCGAGGATAAATGAAAATATTCGTAAATTAATTATCGTATCCTGTTGTACATAAAAGGGTATTTCAATGCGACAACTCGCCATAAGGTATCAATTATCTAAACATGGTGTACGAAAAGTAATAAAAACGTTTAGGGAATTTAATACTCTAGGTGATCTGCCTGGTCGCAGTCACAAAAAAGGCTCCGTGAAGCCGAAATTGGACACGAGAATAGTAGCGTCTTTCCGTCGAAATCCATCGGCCTCTACTCGCGAGATTGCCAAAAAAATAAAAACTTCGGTTGGGAACGTGCAAAAAGTCAAAAAGAAAAATAATTTACAGATTAGGAAGAAATAGAAAATGCCGAAACGGACTGCTGGCCAGCTTGAAAGAGCGAAATCTCGAGCTAAAGTTTTGAACAAGTTTGAATTCAAAACAACGACCGATGCATTTTAATGCATGATGAAACATATGTAAAAAAAGACATGAAAACGTTACCGGGGACGCAGTTTTACACGTGTGCAGCTGGCGAGGACGTTTCAGAAGAGAATAAGTGTGTGGTTTTTGAAAAATTCTCCCAAAAATTCCTTGTTTGGCAAACTATTTGCTCACGCGGGCTTATAAATGCGAATTTTTTCGCTACCGGTACAATCAACGGAGATGTCTACCTAGAGGAGTGTATTAAGAAGCAAATTCTGCCCTTATACCGGAAACATACACGTCCTCCAATATTTTATACATATATTGACTTTTTTTTGTTTGAAGTGCTGTGAGAAATGCCCGATTTATTTACTTTTTCTAATGGCTACTTTATTTCGTGAACAAGCCTTACTTGATTTTAGGCTTGGTCGTGAATGTGGTAATATGTCAAATGTTTCTCTTGTGAATGTGAAACTCGGTCCTGTAACACAGGGTTTCCTAGCTCAGGACTCAGGGCAATAATCCGCTAGTTTTGTTTCTTTTAACCCTTAAATTGGCAAGAATTAAAAAAGTCGTGAATTCGAGCCTCCTCGCAGGGAACCTAAGTCAAGAATTTTAGTTACAAAAAAATAAAAAAAAAGAACATTTGACAATGTACATCACAGTGTACACTGCCAATTTAAGGGTTAAATATATTTTTCAAAAGTTTTTAAACACTGATACATATCACGCGTTATTCCTTGCGGTGTTGGCAGAGACAACCATGCGTAATGTGCCTCTATCCTGTCACACTTCCTTTGCTTCGATCTCATTCATCAATCTGGTCTGTAAATGCCCTTCTATTTTATCTGTACTTACATACCGCATGCGGCAATTATAAGTATAAATCATTCCTACCCACTTTTTCACATGAGTTACTCTAAGGCAAAATGTAACTGTCGTTTAGTTGAATGCAGCCTCATTATTATTCCAGTTTACTTTGCCCTCTCTTCAGTAAAGCAGTACAGTGCGCAAAAAAAAGGTCAAATAGTAAAACAGTTCTCCGATCTCACGGCAACACTGACCATGAGAGGCAGCGGCGCGGCTCGCATGCGTTGAACAGCGGCATGAAGCTGTCGCAGCTGCTGCAGGCTGTCATCGAGCACGCCGGGGCTGTGCGGCGTCACACTTATCGTCGGCACCTGGGGACACACCAGCTCAATACTATGCCGACGCCGTATTCTATAAAGCTAGAGGTTACAGGTTTACAAGCGCGAGATAGCCTAATTCCTACTTTTTGCTCATTTCTTGAGGTCCAGAAATTAGCAAACGTTCGTATTAACTTCAGCATATACATAGACGCGTTTTATCAGGTGTTACGCTAATCAAACGCGATCCTAATATGTATAGCAAAAAAGGGTCTTCAAACGGTACATCCGCTAGTAAACTTGTAATCTATAACTTTATGGGGCAGCGCAGACGACAGACTTTTGTGCGATCGAGTCTGCGGAGCAATAAAACTCTGAATGGAAACTGTCTGCGCGCCATTCAGAAATTTTATTGCTCCGCAGACTCGATCGCACAAAAGTCTGTTGTCTGCGCTGCGCGTATAAAATACGGAACATGTGACTTCACTGACGCGTGATATCGCGGAAATATTAGGTACGGTGTAGCGGTCGTCGCTAGTCAGTTACTTAATTTAAATTCGGTTTCCAAATTATGTATTTATTCGTCTTTGGTTGACATACAACTGCATCCTGCAAGTTTATTGAAGTCTGTGAGTAAGAGCAATATCACACGTCATCAGAAGCCTTCCTGACAGAAGTTAACATCGAAACAATAGATTAGAGATAGAACAAGTAAGTTAAGAATTAGTAGACGTTAGTCTTAAGGCTACCAGATTGTCGTAGGCTGAGAGAGAGAGAGAGAGAGAGAGAGAGGATATCGTTGTGGAAAGACAAAAGTGTATAACAAGGATGGTTATGGTTACGTCGCCACAGGGACAGTAGGTGAGAGGGTAAGATGCAGTGCATAAAAACACCAATTCGATGCAAGATCGGGGGTAAGAGACAGTGTCGCACAGCCAGAATTACAGAAGAATGAGACATATATGCTTGCTTTGTAAGAGAACATAAGGTTTTAATAGTGCAAAAACACATCGAACATTTAAATACAATAAAAAAGCTGGTCAAGTGAAGGTTACAAGAAGTTTCATCACCCATAGAATATGGAATACTACTGTGGAACTGCAAGCATGCTGACATCGGGTGATGTGTCGTCGAAGTATCTGCGAGCAGTGGTTATAGTTGACGAACCACAAGCCATAACCCTCGCTATAAGAGTCTCAACACCTATGGACGCGGAGTAGGCAATACTCGATCAAAAAAACTTGATGTCCACAAAATGAGAGCTAAAATCAGCACAGCGCAACTCAACCTGTCGATAAGTTGACGTGCTTTTTACTCATATTGAGTTGACAATTTCACAAGCTTATATTTAGTTTTACCTGTCCCAATGTTCGCTTGTTTGTCTGTAATCAGATCTGGCACATCAAATTGGGTCCACTTTCCAGTAACCAAAAGTTAAATTACGGTAGAAAATCCCTGTTGGTCAAGCCAGGACAGTCTCCACAGGAGGCAACGCTTCAACAGGCAACTTAGCACAGCTATGCAAGAGACGAGTTGCGCCCAACATAGTCTATACCTCTCACTATCTTAGAGACTTCAAATAGTTATGGAGTCTTATCTCACACGCAAATATCGACTCGCCGTATTGCCGTACCAAGTCTACTGTTTCCCAATTGACTTCAAAATCTGGTACACATAATCCTGGATGACTACGTTGGCTCATCTATTTCAATCGGCTATCACTTACTCCGCGTCAATAGATATGGTGATTGGTGAGACTTCTATTAGGGGATTGTGCTGACGGGCACAGGGGTACCTTAGGGCGTGTTGGCACAGGGGTACCTTAGGGCATGTTGGCACAGGGGTACCTTGGGGCGTGTTGGCACGGGGGGGGTACTCTTGGGGGCACTTACGACTACCTGCGCGCGGGCGGCGGCCATGGCGGGCGCGCGCGCCACGTGCTCCGTCACCTCGTCCTCGCTGCTGTCCGAGCGCGAGTCCGAACTGCCGGCGCCGCCCTCGTCTGGAACATAAACGTACAAATGTATACATTGGCACAAAAAAATAAGGCTGCTTTTAGAGTCACCCTGACCGTCGGCGTTGAGGACTACGCGCGTAGCTCTCAACTCGTATCTGTCAGCGCTGAGCGGTTGGTGTCATCTAAAATGCTTCATACATAATAGCCTTTCAGCGCCGATAGTCAGCGTGACTCTAAAACCAGCCTAAACAGAAACAGTCGGCTTAGCACGGCAGGGCGCGAGTAGAGATGCGCGCAAGATGGACTATACCGGTCACTGTATCGTCTTCGTAATCGTCTCGCCAGTGTTGCTGTGCTAATCCTACGGAGCACAGGAAACGATGCATAGACGAATCTATGACTATTTCACGCTTCGCAGCTATTTTTAGCAAACTTTTTAGGTTTTAAGTCAAGAGGTACATACATGAAATCACGCCTATGTTCCCAAATGAGGTAGGCAGAGCACACGCAACGTGACATGGACAAAACCATGATTAGGACTATTTATGAAATAAAAATATCCTTTTACATCTTGTCAATATTTTCTCATCTCAGATGAATTTCTTAAGCTAATTGGTTTTCAAGTCGCTGATGATGACGTAATAAACATGACCAACAAATAAAACGGAACCCATAGACTTATCCTGCAGTAACAAATGGAAAGCTTCATTCAACTAGCTATAAACCTCTAAGCGTTAAGAAAGCAACAAGCTGAAATCCTCGCGGCCGGCGCCCCAAGGACTTGTTGCTTTGGCCTCCATTAAAAAACACCCTTAATCTTGCTTTTACTTCCTCCTCGCCGTTAAATGTTTACGACAAACATTTCAGCATATACGACGAACACTCACATACCAAGCGTATTGCCAGGTGTAGCTATATTTTATAGATTCGATCTTTTGATTAACCCTCGTTCAAAGCGGTCCTGTGCCGTCCCATTTTCCTCAATAGAAAGTATCGATTTCTTGCCGACTTTGATTATTTGAAAAGACAATTTGAAAGGAGGAAGTTCTTAAAAATCCCTTTAAAAGACTTCGAATTAGGAGCAAGTTTATAAGTCAATCCGAACTGGTGCGTTGGTAACTTTAACAAAACGAATAATCATCGAAAGTAGAAGTTCAAAATTTTCGGAATAATTGACGCTTGGATAGGTTATCCGACAAAACCTAACATCACCCAGCCGTATAACAACTACACGTATACATGTGATGAACAGATTTACGCCGAAGAGTCTGATGTTACTTTAAGTACACGACCTGCCATTGACGCTTGGATAGGTTATCCGACAAAACCTAACATCACCCAGCCGTATAACAACTACACGTATACATGTGATGAACAGATTTACGCCGAAGAGTCTGATGTTACTTTAAGTACACGACCTGCCACAGGCGGTACACGATGTGGCTCCACGCAACGATGTTATCTCACCCCGGGCACTTTTTCCGCAACTTGCAAACTTCGTTAACACGGCACAAATGAATCGATAATGTATTTTTCCCGGGGAAGTTCGGGTATGTTACGTGAAGTTGCTCGGATAGGAAGAGAGAAGTTCTGTGTACTTGCGGAGCTAGGGGCATAATTATTTCAGCGTGTGTAATTTATTTAACAAAGTACAACTTATGAACGTGGAATTATACGTGAAACGGAAAATTCAGCAGTCTCTTGTCATTGAACAATAGAGATTTTGACAGCCATATCTTAGGGAATAAGGGCTAATTTACTAACAAATATGTAAGAAACTCTTGCCTTAGCGACTTCAGCGCTAGAATTACCTATTTTGCTCGCAAAAAAAACGTGATATGGGTTACATTATTGGAGTTTTAGTATGGATTCCTAATTTTTTTGAAAAAATAATGTAGCCTATGTTCATCGCAGATAGTGTAGCTTTCCAACAGTGAAAGAATTTTCCAAATCGGTCCAGTGTTTCGGAGCTTATTCGATGCAAACAAAAAAACAATCAAATCTTTCATTGTAGCATTTGTTTATCAGCAAGGTGAAACAGTAACAAACTGGCAGCGATCTGGATAGACCTCAAGCAAGGATAAAATGGAATCTGCATGAAAATATTCGGTTTGTTTCAATACTTTCAATACACCAAACCACTTCCCGAAAGCATACGAACATTTCACAGGGATCCTGTTTCCCACATTTAATTACGAGTGTGAATGTTTGGACAACAAACAATGGGCTATTGTTGTATAATTCACTCGTTTGCAATCAGCTTTTACGGCGTTCACACTTTTATGTCCTAAGCCCGCAATCTGTTTAAACGTTTGAATGTGTTTGGGAAGATCTCACAGGGTCAAAGTGCATCGGGTGCACCGTCTTAAACCACACCATGAGATTATTTCTATCTCATTAGTTACCACTACTGGAAGTTAGTTAATACATCGGCTTCTTGTTTTAAGAGCTATTCTACAACTGATTAGAAGTTTGGGTAAAACTCCCATGACTTTTCTCGAAGCAAATGTAACTTGATTTGATTTGATTTTGACAAAGCGACGGCTGTGAGTTGGAGTTTATACTTATAAATTTGGCTTTGTTAGCCATGAACGAGCTGGGTAGTTACTATGGGCTGACCATTGCATTATGGCAATAGAAAAAAACGTGGTAGTCTAATCTAATCCATTAGGATTAACCGGTTCGCATCTATTAGTTTTTAGAACTTATGTGCTAAATCGATACCTCATTGGTAGGAGGCCGGTCAATAACTACGCTATATGTGTTCCTAGTGGCTCTTATACTTAACCAGCATCAAGAATACTAGATGTAGGTATCTATCTAATGTTATACGTATAACACGATAATCGCTTAAATAGCGTCTACACTGAAGCATCATTAAGCCCTGAAATCACGTCTTCCAAACCTGAGCTGTTCTTCAACGTGTTGATATAAGAAGTTTATCCCGAACCAAACAAAGCCAAGCTTACCCTTAAACAGATTAGACGTGTAAGAGGAAAATTCGAGAGTATTTACGTCTCGCCCAATCCTAAGCTTACCTGGACCAGACTTTGCTCAAAACATTTTCGGGCACGAACTAAAAGTAACAAATATGCCCATGTAAATATTTGCGGGGAATACTCAGTCCAGACAATGAAGAGCTGCCGTCCTTCCACATTGCCGCGTAATCTGATATCTTTTGTAGGTGCGTCGGGGGACGGGAGGTGTCTGGATGCAGTGGTTGGCCATGACCCATGCAGAAGTAGGTCGGGCCAGATCAGCCTAGATTATGCATTTTGTATGTTCGGGAAATGTGGGAAATCGTCTCAATAGACGTGGCCTCAAGGTTGGCGAAGGGACGCGAATGGGAATTTCATGGTAATGCCCGGAGTTATGTGAATTTCAGGAGATATTATGACGAATGTTGATTTGTTTCGGGCGGAGTTTCTGGGATGTTATGGAGTTGTTGTTACGGCGTTTTGGAGGCGGCATGGGCTAAAATTACAATGTTGGGGAAATTCGGTTTCAATGTTATAGTATTAGAAAAAACAGACGCTATTAAAAATCTTTTTGCTTTAGTTAAGTAGAGCATACATATAGCGGTGATTTAGAAGGCCAACTGTTGCAGCTAGCAGGGCGGATAAGTCCCATGCTAAATGACAATGCTGAAGTGTCTCTCATCTAAATTGGCACTAACGTTTGCTGTGAAATGCTTTCGGTAAACATGTTCTTTGTTTTTTTTTTACAGTTTCTTACGTTTGAGTTATACAGGGCGTGATTTTTACCTGACGTGTGAGCTGACCAAATTAAATATAATTTAAACTAAAACAGGCTTAATTAACGATACTGAATTTAGTTAAACACCTCTCCGTTATTTCCGTGGATGTAGTAAAAGGCAACTAAAGTATGCTCTGGGCGTCAGACTAGCACCTTGCCGCTGTTATACTTCTTTCATCTATGTTATGTGGTTCAAAACATAGAATACTAATGACTTTGACTTACGTTCTGTGCGTTCTGCCAACGTCATTTCAAACACAGGCGTTATGTTCGTGTGAAATTAATTAAGAGGAAACACTCTGGTCGAGCGAACTGAAAAATAGGTATTAGCTAAATCTATTGCTGTCGCGCCGTGCCCTGCTCACACAACGTCGAGTGCAAGGACAACTGCAGCTCGGACCGAAAATACCTATGAAATTTACACAAAAACAACGCTTCGTAGTCCCCTGATTTCTTCTCCAAAACTTAACCGATTTTTTTTTTCATTAAATGTTTAAAAAATGTCATAGCTGTGTTCCTAATGTTCCTATGTTCTTATATTTTGATATACTTAATTGTGTTAAAATTGGTTTCTAGAGGTTTGAACACAACGGAAAAAACTTACCAATTTTTCATGTTTTTGAAGGTCTCTTTTAATAATTCAATAAAGAAAAAAATTAAAACAGAGGAACATGCGAAATATATAATTAGATAGATTATTTAAAAAATCATTGTTCTACGGGTAATATCCAGCGAGGAATAAGAGGACTACGTTTGTATGGAAATAAGACCATTTCCCCTTAAAAACAAAACCCGATCTTCAAACACCGTGTAAAAGCCACGTACACAGCGCCAAAACTATTCCACCGAACGATAATGAACCCTTTACACGGCGATAACCCTACACCGCCCGTTTACCGGGAACCCGATAATTCTCCCCCATAACAAGCACCTTAACTAATCCGAGCGGTGTCGTGTTCGCCTCTTCCCGTTACATGACGAGGGTATGTTCCTAGCTGTGTTAAGAGGATAGGAGTCGTACCACTTCTCCATACAAACGTAGTCCCCTGTTTTCTCCGTGAATAATGACATTAGAGCAAATTTTTTTTTTTACTTAATATTTGTATCTGTTATGCCCCCATGATTTGCTTTTATCGATATTCTAAATAAGAAAAAAAATTTGAAAATAGATGAAAGCAAATCATTAGGGGCATAGACACAACAGATACAAATTTAATAAAAAAAATTTTTTTGCTCTAATTTTAGGTTTATGCATAAATAATTCACGGAGAAAACAGGGGACTACGTTTGTATTGTATGGAGAAGTGACGCGACTCCTATCCTCTTAATCATACTACGGCGACTAGGTATGAAGGGAGTTTTTAGTACAAGGGATGATGAATGACTACACCGTCATATAAAGCATATAACCTGTTAAATTATGAAAAATAATGGACACGCGTTTTTTGCTTTGTCAAATAATAAGATATCAATAATCTTCAATAATCCCTTGTAGTGTCTGGTTTAGGTTAGGTTAGGTTGGACAGACTTTAATGCAACACACGGAAATGAGCACTCGAAACGTTACAAAACCAAGTTCCACGCTTCGCAGCCACTTCTAGCATGTTTTTTAGGTTTCAAGTTCAGAGGTACTATGGTGACACTTGCTAATTACTATTTCACGTTTCTCGTCTAAAATTATCCTTAGTCTCTTACGACATCCACAGAAGGAATGGAGAGGTGTTATTCGAAACCCATCACACGGGAAACCCTAATCAAGTAACCAATTACACATATTGAATATCGAAACCGTTAAACGTCACTACCTTCCGCTAGTTTCTTAAATGATGTCTCCGTTCGTGATCTAGGGGCAGCGCAGACGACAGACTTTTTGTGCGATCGAGTCTGCGGCGCACAAAAAGTCTGCTATGATTGTAAGCATTGTGCGCCGACTTTTTGCGCGTCGTGTGCGTTACTACATATTTTATAAGACATAGGTTCTATTTTCACAGACTAAACAGTCCGTCGCGGATAGTCTGTAGTCTGCGCAGGGCCTTAACAAATCAACTCCAGCCGCAAATCATCGAAGGCAAGTCGATCGTCACAGACGAGCCAGTAGAATGGAAACCGATACGCGCGCCATGCCGCCTCCGCCGGAAGGGGATATTGGCAGGACGTCCCACCGCTGCTGCAGTAAAGCTGCCACAACCCCTATTTGCCCCAGTTTATTATTTATCATTAATTTTACATACATACCTACATACATCACGCCTGTATTCCCATTTGGGTTAGGCAGAGCACACAAAACGCTACATAGAGACAAAACGGTGACTATTTCACGTTTCGTGGCCAGTTTTATTATTTATCATTACTTAATCCATATCCGTACCAATATATAAATGTGAAAGTGTGTTTGTTTGTTTGTTTGTTTGCTTGTTTGTCCGTCTTTCACGGCTAAACGGATCGATGGATTGACGTGATTTTTTAGGTAGAGATAGTTTAGGGCACGGAGAGTGACATAGGCTACTTTTTATCCCGGAAAAAATTGATGTTCCCGAGGGAAAACAAAAATATAGTTTGCTTGATAGATCGATATCGATCGACGATAGATCGATATCAATCGATAACCGATCGATAGATGATAGATCGATGGCGCCGTGTGTCGTTTGAAACGAGAAGTGTTCTTATAGTTGTGCTTTATACCGCAATATAACCGAGTTCCACGCGGGCGGAAAGCTAGTTTTACATACATACAATAACGCATATGTTCCCAAATGTTTCCCAGAGCACGCAAAACGTGACAGACAAAGCCATGGTTTAATCACGTTCCGTAGCAGCTTCCAGCATTTTAGGTTTAAAAACATGAAAAAGACATCATAGTGACAGGTTGCTAGCCTGTCGCCCAAAGTATACTAAAACCCTATTTACTAACTCACCTCTTACCACATCCATGGTAGAAATGGAGAGGTGTTATTCTAACCCGACACCACACGGAAAAAAATGAAAGCTTTATCCAGCATGCTATGCTTTTAAACCGTGTGGTGTCGGACTTAGAATAACACCTATCCGTTTCTTTCGTTAATGTCCTAAGAGGCGATTAAGCAAAATAGGTACGTTTTAGGCGTTCGGCTAGTAACCCGCCACTGTCATATCTAACTTAAAACCTAAAAACATGATAAATGCGGCTACGAGACGTGAAATAGTCGTGGTTTTGACAACGTAGCGTTGCACGTGCTCTGCCTATCCCATTTGGGAACACTGGTGTTACGCCTCTCCGGTAGAAAGGGACGTTGAAGCTCCAAATGCGAAATAATACGAAAGAAGGCGCACAAAGCACTGGCCAATAAAAAAGCGTGGCGTTCATACAACCACGCTCCGCTTCCGCTTCCGCTGTCAGTGTTTGCAGCTTCTAACCCTCATCCGGCGGTTGCGGATATTGACAGGACGTCCCCGTCGCTGCAGTGAGGAAATCAGACAACCCTTTTTGACCTAGTTTTTTAATAACCCTTCCCCTTTGCTACATTTTTAAACTATGAAACAAAACCAACATCATGTAAAAACAGACGCAGTGACGCATTAACAGTTTCGATATTTATCTAGACAGCTTAGCGGCACAGAAAAGGTAAATAGTACCACGTACGGGAAGGTACACTCCCGAACATGTTTAGGCATAAAAATATTAATGTTTAGGCATAAAAAAATTGTGTACCTTTTTACTGTTACCTGTAGGCTTAGCACGAAAGTAAAGATGCATGCGAGATAGACTATACCTCTCCCTGTCTAACTCGAGACGTCAGAGAGTGACGGGCAGCCTATCACGCGGATGAAACGACTCGCACATATCCCTGTAGGCTTAGCACAGCAACACGCGCGAGTTTGTCACTTTCTATAGTCTCTAGTTACACAGCGACAGGTATACATCACTACTCGCACTCTGTCGTGCTAAGGCTATTTTTTGCTGTACCTTTCAAGAGGTCTCGCCGACGGAGCGTACCTAAACTACGGAGTGGACCTTCCATGGTAGTGGATAGTAGTTTCTTTATACTAATGTCAGAACATCACGTTTCTCGTATCAAAAATATCAACTGTATCTCGAGACACTTTGTCACGTCTTAAAATAGTGAACAATCATCTCTAATGATTAAATCCATTAGCGTGCAGTATTGTACAAAAGCCACGTTTCGGGCAACCGCTTGAAACGCCTCAACGGCATACCATTTATAGTTAAATTTGTAAAAGAATGAAGAGAAAATAAGTGCGAATGATATATTTTAGGGATAGATTTTGCAAGCGATTTGGTTTGTGAAGAATTTAGTAAATTATCACTATTCCGTGATAATCAAAAAATCCCACGGTAAATGGAATGTTACAAGCCCTCGTTCATCAAAAACAGTTATTTTTGAAATCTTATAAATCTTGGACTAACAAACATTTAGCACATATTAATTGTTTAGTTACTTTTTTTCAATTAATCGAAAACAAAGGTAAGACTAATTGTACGGTGGGCCAAGAAAGTGGTCTACCACTTTTGACAAAAGTTTCTGTGAGATTAAAATTGTCACAAGGTTGATATTGTCACTGTCATAATATTATGACGAGGGGAAATCGACCTTGTTGTTTCATGAGGTTCAAATGAATATCGATCTTGAGGGGGTAGACCAATTTCTTGGTCGACTGTACCACCTTTTATTTTCTATTTTAGGTACTTGTAACTCTCAAATTAAAACCCTAAAAATACGCTACATGTTGCCATGAAACATGAAATGGTCGTGATTTTGCCTTTTGTAGCGTTCCGTATGCTCTGCCTACACCATTTAGGAATAAGGTGACGTGTATTAACCATTCCCGGAACATATTTGACGTCTGTTGTTGAATGGTCAAACACCGTGTCCCAAACTACGAGGACTGAAGTTGTTAGCGGTTGCAGCCGTTTTTAATGGGTCGGAGGGCAGTAAACTTTGGGAACCGCCCGTATCAGACCCATCACCACTGTTGCTTAGGTGTTGAGTCTACACGCAGTTCACTTTATAAATATTCGTAACTGTTAACTTGGTACGTGATATTTTCCACCGATCGTCACGTATATTATAATGCAGAGCTCGTATTTGTGTAACGAGCTACGTTGACTAATTAGGCGAGCTAGGCCTCATTTACTAATTAGTTCAGTTATAATGAGGTATTGTTCGAAATTATTTACCAACGAGATCCTGACATTGAACGTTTAAAGTACATTGAGTACACTGCTTAGAATGTTCTGCGACTCTGCGAGCCAAATACCACGAAATGAAATCGAACTCTAGACTCAACATTACATACGCACATACATACATCACGCCTGTATTCTCAAATGTAGGCAGAGCACACGAAACGTCACATAGTCAGAACCGTGACTATTTCAGCCACTTCTAGCATTTACGTTTTAAAGTAATACAATAGTGACAAATTCCTGGCATGTCGCCTAAAATATACCAAAACTTGTTTCCTTAGTCGCCTCTTACGACATCCACGGAAGAAATAGACAGGTGTTAGAAAACCAGACGGGACTCTTGTTTAGTGTATTTTTTATCTCTGTTGATTAAGAGAGAAGTGTGGTCTGAAAGACGATATTGGAACCAGGATAGAGAACAGTAAGTTGCATGGGGATGAGCACGTGAAAAGAATGGATGAAACAAGGGTGTGTAAGCTTTTTGGATGAATAGTGGCATAATTATGTATACCTATCACATTAATTAGCTAATGAATTAGAATCAGACCCCGTTGCCAGTGGTGAATTAACTGAAATCACGTCATAGGGCTGGTTTATGTTAAAAATGTGTCTTTACAGAGTCAACCCTTGCGTTTTAACGGGTCTGTTCGTAATTAATACGAGGTGCAGTCCAGCTCAAAGGTTGCATTTGCACTATGAAAGATTAGGAAGGTAAGGTACCATCGCGAACAGGGATTGTTGAGCCACTTGCCACTGTTCGCAATTTAGACGTGTAATCAATGACCGATGTGACAGACTGGATGTTAGCTATTGGATTAATATTACACGACCATAACATAGGTAAGTGGCTCAACAATCCCTGTTCGCGATGGTACATCGCATTCGTGGATAGCGCGTACCTATGCTGATACAAAACATGCCATAAAGCGAAAGGTCGCAGCATCAAGTTTATCACCCAGTTATACCGCTAAGTGACGTTTAAGAGGCTAATAACGCCCTTTTACTGCCTAAATAACGTAATGAACAGCGAAGAACGACTAGACGTAGATGGCTGGTGTTCTGCGGACATTCATTTCAGGGATTGCAAAACTTATAGACATAAACATGACGCTTGTTTTCCCAAATGGAGCCGGCAAGGCAAACAAAGTTACATGGACAAAATCACGACCTTTTTCACGTTTCGCAGCCACATTTAAGGCGCGATAAAAGTGACAAGTGGCATGTTGCTAGTCTGTCACCTAAAGCTTCTTTAAACAATTTCTTTACGCCACTTACAACATTAACGGAAGTAATATGGAGATGTCATTCTAAACCCGACACCACACGGGATTTTATGGAAAATACAGTGTTTAAAAGATTGAAGTAGGTACGATTTTGATTTCAGAGAATGAAACATATTTATGAGAGTTTCTACTCGTCCTACTGTATCAGGACATGTCCTAGTTTTTGTAGCGATCTGGGATGTCCGGGATAGCTTTAAAGCAGCATCCTGTATTTTTAAAGCGCTCTGATGGGGTTTAATAATATTTCGGCGAAACATTTTTCTCGCTATTTCATTTTCTTACTGTGTTTTTATTCGGGAACTGTTAACTCTCCAGATCTGTTCTAAAACTAACGTAACCTTACCTACAGATTTCTACAGGATAGTCCTGAATCATGTCAGTTTCAGAAAAAAGACAGTTGCCAAATTAATCGGTTTGACCAGTTTGCGAAATGAAATTCTATATTTAAAAAGTTATATTGAGGATCTATTTTTAAATAAGCGCGCCTTAGGGTCGATTCAAACAAATAAGAATAAGAGTCTGAGAGTAAGTTATTCTTTATTCGCCACTAAATCGCCTTTCACATGAATGAAGCGAGTAAAGTGATTTATTCCACGACTTAAGATTAGATCTAGGCATATTCTCGTTTGATTAAATCAGCCCTTAATTCAACATTGCAACATTATCGCTTTCTGTTTTTAAAGTGAATTTTCCAGGTTTTTGGAACACCTGTCAGCGGCGGCCAGCTCGCTTAGCAGAGATAGACTGTCACTGTCTAACTAGAAACATCAGAAAATGACACGTAATCTATACTGGGCGCGTGTCGCCTCGCCCGTGTTGCTGTGCTAAACCTAGGCTCAGGAAAGCCCAGAGTTAAAGCACTAGATAGGCAGCCTACTAGCTTGCAATTGCAACTATGTAACCAGCGTTCAGTTTTGTCATCGAAATAGGGCAAATGTCAACTAAGATCTGTTTCCCCGGATATCATTTCGCGTAACCATATCCTCGTCAGTAACATGAGAGTAATCTGTCACCTTATTACACTTCAACGGACTTAATTTGGTATGGAGACAGTTTAGAGTCCAGCCGACTAAGCACGACAAGTCGCGAGATGTGCGCGAGATAGACTGTAGGTACATGTCACTGTTTAACTAGGGACGTCAGAAAATTATAGGTACTCTATCTCGCTTTCTTATGCTAAGCGCGTTGCTATGCTAATGCTAAGCCTACTGAGGATGGACATGGGCTACTTTTGATCCAGTAAAAAAACGGAGTTTCCGCGCGATAGCAACAAGTGCATTCGAAGCAGAGTCACGCGCAACAGCTAGTTTCTTACATTGTGTACAATATCTACGTTCCCAAATGGAATAGGCAGAGCACACAAATCGTTACATAGGCAAAACCGTGACTATTTCAGGTTTTGGAGCCACTTTCAGCATAATTTCAGGTCTATGAACAGATGATAAAGGTATAATAGTGGCAGGTTGGCCTAAAGCATATTTAAATATATTTACTTAGTCGCCTTTTATGACGTCTAGGGAAGAAATTGAGAGGAATTATTCGAATCCAGTAACGCCGAGTAAAAGTCTTGTTGCGGAAAATATGTAGGTGCTTATGAAAGTGTATGTGTGAGTAGGTAATGTACGCAGAACATACAAAGGTACAATATAATCATCTGTAAAATTGATTAGGTTTAAAGGATATACCTATATATCTAATGATATACCGGAGGCCTATTTACGGCCAACAGAGCACGTCCTATGGCTAATATATGATAATGATTAGAAATAATGCTTTTCGAATATCTTGCGGCGGATTCTTCTTGGCAATCATGGTCTTTCCGTATACACTAGTAGACTCATTTGAAATATGGTAGAAGTGTTTTAGCAGGGAGCCCACTGAAATTGTAAAAATTTAAATGGTCTATGTCTATGAGGGTAAGTATTTCAAACCGTCGGTTAGCAGTTCAGGACGTATATGATACGAAAGATTTATTTTTTTATTACGGGACGCATAATTTTAAATCTGTTCAATAAAGATTTATTAAGAATTTCCAGGATTCTATAAAAATTGTCTAATAATAGTTAAAAGAATTAAAAAACGATGAATAGCTTAATTAAAAATTTACACCCGAGGTTACAACTCAAACCGCCATTTTTCAATAATTTTGCAAGGATCCTAAAGTTATTTAAATGAACGTATGGATTAAAAATTAAAACAGCATCATAGTTCAATTGGAAAGTGCACGAAAAATAAAATAAAAGTGCAGCATTTCCACAGACTGGACAATCCAGGGCCTTATAAAAGTGCATCAGCCGAGTCCCGGATCTCGCACCCCACATTAAAATGTATTACGTAACCCAGAGCGCAACAAGTAACCGGAGCCACAAGTACGTACTCACCTAGCCTCCACCAAGCCGCTACATCTTCAGCCCACTAAATCAATTAAAACCGGCAACTCACTGGCACATTTATAATTTAAACATGTAAAAACAAAACACAATCTTTGAAAAAAAACGGGCACGCGACGCGCTGCCGATTTCGAAAATGGAATCGAATTTGGAATGCTCCGAGTTTATTTTTTTTATTCTTAAATGCGTGGGAATTTCGCGAATTTCTGGTGTTATTTTGACAGGGCTGGCTCGTTGGAGAGCAGCCTTGCCTTTGTCGGGGCCGGGACACGGCGCAGGCGCGGGATCGATCCAGAAGCCATCCAGAGGTTGAGCGGTTGAACTATTAAACACCTCGGCGAAGACACGCGCAAACGAGATGCTTTGAGTAAGGACATGGTATGGGATCGAATGCCCGGAGTTTTTCGCGTTAGCGCCGGTAAAGGATTAATATGGATCGCGCAAGGAAAATTGAAGAAAAATGTTTACGTACTCGCCTATTACAGTTGCTCAAGAGCAAACTTATAGAACTGAATGTATTTTTTTGTTTCGTTTCACATATTTTTCTAGTCTTAAATATTTTGTCATAAATGATTGGTAGTCTTATTATTTTTTACGCATGGATATGACAAACGTTAAGGGTTTATAGCAAATAATTGCAGTACTTAAGAAAAATTAAATGTATTTAGCACGCCTACCCAGCTACTAACCCCTTGACACATACATGACATAAGATTGGGCTTTTTGAGGCATGAATTAAGATTCATGGATACATATAAGTATCCATCATCTCATGTGGTCAATCTTTCCTACTACGATTATTGGCTTTCTTAACTTTTGTCATGCCACAGAAAAGACGCGATCTAGCATTTTTACACGCCTATGGTGCAGCGCAGACGCCACACTTTTTGTGCGATCGAGTCTGCAGCGCACAAAAAGTCTGCGTGGATTGTATGCATTGTGCGCCGGACTTTTTGCGCGTCGTGTGCGTTACTGCATACAATTCCATAAGTTCTATTTTCACAGACTAAAAAGTCCGTCGCGGATAGCCTGTCGTCTGCGCAGGGCCTATTTATTACGGCTCGTCAACACATAGTGTCGCTCTTTATATCTGGTACTGGTACTGCCTCGACTCAGCTTTAGCAAATTTAGCAAATTCATCAGACTTATTGACAAAGTGATTTGAGTTCGGCAAAGGCTTGTCAGATGTTTTCTGTCATAATATCAAGTAGGTCACCTGATAGTACGTAATAGATTACCATCATCCATCATCAATGGCTTGTTACATCTATAAAATATGGTTTATTTACGTTAAACCTAAAAAATATATGCTAGAAGTGGCCACAAAACGTGAAATAGTCATTGTTTTGTCTATGTAGCGTTTTGTGTGCTCTGCCTATTGGTGAGCGGCTACATGCCTACCCTTTATGGGAATACAGGCGTGATTGTATGTATGTATGTATGTACCTATAGCAAGAGACGCGAATAGTACAGCTACTAACTGAAGTTCAAGGAAAAAAGACAACCACATGGTTACCACAGAATCTTACTGTTTTTTGTACCTACAGTAACGATGCAAGCTGTTAATGCGCGGCAAGGTTTTACCGTGTGCTGTCTGGATAGAACAACACCTCTCCATTTCTTCCGTGTATGGCGTAAGGGCTGACTAAGGAAAAAGGTCATGGTACATTTTAGGCTAGGAACCTGTCACTATTAGGTACCTATAGTCCACAACTTAAAACCTAAAAATATGTTAGAAGTGGCCATGAAACGTAAAATAGTCATAGATTTGTCTATGCAGCGTTTCGAGTGAACTGTCTACCGCATTTGGGACTACAGGTTTATGCATGATTTCCACCAAACGGCCAGAATCGGAAAGAATTTTATGGCCTTTAAACGATACTGAACCTTACAGTCACTGTGTTTAAGTCTACATTACCTTATTTTTGTATTCCGTGGTCGCGGGCGACGTACGTCACCTAGCTTTTGTACGCTGCTTGGTAATGTAGACTTAAACACAGTGATTGTAAGGTTCAGTATCGTTTAAAGACCATAAAATTCTTCCGATTCCGGCCGTTTGGTGGAAATCATGCATTAGGCGACAGGCTAGCGAGCTGTCAATATTATACCTCTCTTGTTTTTAAACTTAAAATTATGCTAGAAGCGCCTGCGAAGCGTGAAATAGCCATGTATTCATCTATGTAGCGTTCTGCCTACCCCTTTAGGAAAAACAGTCGTGATGATTAGCGGGTAAGATGGTGGTAGCGATGCAGCGCACTCAGCGACACATTTAGCTAATGCTAGTTCTCCCGCAAAACACCCCTAAGCTATACATAGCCCGCAAACCCCTAACAGGTCAGTCTATTTCTGTGCCAGATATTTTTGCACAAACACCTTTGTATAGACCGTATTGTCACCGTTGCGCATTGATACCGGATGTTTCCGGACCCGCCGTTTCCGCCGCCGAGTTACAACCGTTCCTGAGTTTGTACTAGTGATGGGACTCGTCGATTTGTCGATAAACCCGACACTGCCTTTTGAAGCTCCAAACCAGGGATATTGCGAACATTCGCATCCGCATCCGCATATGCGGAACTTCCGCATTAATTTGGACATCCTCGTCTGCATCCGCATCCGCATAAATTCGATGCGGAGTTGATGCGGATACGGATGTGTAGCATGTCGCGACAAAGAAGAAATTGGCGGGCCTGCGAGTGGCACATGTCGAAAGTCCACCAATAGGCAAAAAGTAATTTGATTTCAGACTTTGGTGAATCGGTGACGATGATGCGCCTCGCTATTATTTTGTCGCGGTCGTAGCAAGATCTGACGCGCAGTACTGTTTTTTTACCCTACCAAACCTACAATTGTAAAATTGTTTTTGTAAAGATCCGCATCCGCGGATGTGGATCTCTTAAAATCCGCATCCGCGGATCTGAAAAAAGTGCATCCGCAACATCCCTGCTCCAAACGCACCGACTCGATGGCGTCAGCGTGACTGCATCGGTTGTAAAATTCGAACTTATGCGAAGGACGCATAAAACACTGGCCGGGAAAAAAGCGCAAAACTTTCCGCCAGAGTTGTCTTGGCTTTGTCGCTAGAAGTAACGACTTTTAGTGAAAAATTAGGATTAAAACATTTTTGTCATTATTAAACAGTATTAAATTAAGTGGACAGTTGTTTTGGTTTAGGTGTCTCCGTTATTTCAAATGATGGTTCATTGATAGGTCGATGACGCTGCGTTAGAATTATCTTGTGTAATTTTTAGGTAATAACTAGGTATCAACTTAAATACACGCTTCATAGTCAAATTAACTAATTTCTTAGCCGGTTTTAGCACCTACGTAAGAAAATATAGAAACATAATATTTATTTATGTGACTCCTGCATCAATACACGAATTTGACCAATGAAAGGAGCTTTTTATGGAATGGCGAATTTCAGAAAAGCTTCAAGTTCAGTGTTAGAATCGGCAATACTGACTGATTGACACTTTTGAAACAGAGTGGTCGATCAGTCGACAAGACTTAATCGACACATCACTACTCGGTACGTGTCTATACCACAAACAGGCTGCGCGCGGGCGGCGAGGCAAAGAAGTAATTCTCATTTCATTGCGCGGTCGGCACGCCCACCACGCAGGCGTCTATTACGAAGACACGCCATGTATTTAAAAAAAAGGTCAAAGAACCACATTTACTCGTAGTATATGTGGGACAGGGTACGCGGGGGCAGGATGTTACACGGCCACACTAGACGACATTAAGCTTCAACATTATTGTTTAGAATCTATTAATTTACTAAGTATGTGTTTTTGCACTATCGATTGTTTGAAATAAACTCCAAATAACAATTATCGTAGAAACCATTTTTTATCCGAATGATACTTTAGTTAGCGTTTAGCGTAACTGTCAAGTCCCATAACATTCATTTGGCAGAATTTTTAACTACAGACTATTTCGCATCATTTTAAGTAGCAAAACATGTATTCTATCGTCTTTTTTATTTTTTGTTGTAAGTACCTACCTAGCATAATACAGCTATGGGAGTCTCTCTTATCGCATATCGCATAGCAACTATTGTGATAATCTGATAATATGGACGGTCATAAATCTGGGGGCACGGCCGTGCCCCCACCAAGTCGAGCATAACTCTTTACGCATAAAGTTGTTGCTGAGACCGCATAAGTAAACCGTTCGCAAGAATTATGACAAAATGGAACAAATCTTTATTAAATATAAAATATGTCAAATACAAAAAATCAAATACATACGTCAAATACAAAATAATAAAAAATAAAAATAAACTTAAGCCTAAAGCCTAAGCTGGTCCAAAAGGTCCCCCCGAGTTGCCCCCGGTCATGGAACATAGGTCAAAAACCATCCATAGCGAAGCGAGTAGAGCATCAAAATTGGTCAAAACACCAAATCGCGACATTCTGATAACTTCAAGCTTTACAAATTACGGCGATACACATATTCGATCATAGGACTCTTATTCTAAACAACATTATGCCAATGTACGACTCTGTCGAAGTGCGTTGTGCCAAATGGCAGTATGCTAGAATTTATACGAAAAATAAATCTATGAAATGATGGTTCTGCTAATATAGGGTGACCGCACCAGTAATGGACATAGAACCAGTAATGGACAATGACTCTTATTTACTACCCACTAAGGAAAAGTCATTTGTTTTACAACAATCAATTCACAACTCTATGGTCTTTAAATTATGAATGAAGTGTCCATCACTGGTGCTTGTCAGCTTAAACCGTCCATAACTGGTGCCGTCACCCTAATAGTAAATTTTATGCAACACAAAACACTTAATAACTTGAGATACTTGTTTCTTTGCAAATAAAACACATTTACTAAGTATTTACGCTATTAGGTATAGTAGAGTAACTTGAAAAGTGGATAAATCAGAAAAAAAAAGGAAAAGCAAACAAAATAATAAACAGACTCGCGCACATAGTCCACCTTACATTGTGTCTAGGTTTAAAGACCAACCGTCTTTCGTTAGTTTCGCAAAAATAAGTTTAAACATAACGCGACAAGGTTCCAAGTGTCTACTTTTATCGACGACAGTGCACGGAAAAAGTACAACGCCGCCAGACGTGACTGTCACTATAAATTCATTATCATTATCATTTATATCAGTAGGCATGACTCAGCCGTATAAAAAAAAACAATTAGGTAACATTTTGAAAGATTTTTCCATTGATTGCACACTCTCCGAAGTCAACAGCAACTTTTCACATCCAGAAATAAAGTTCGAAATTGAATAGCAATATTTCTTCAAAGCAACAAAAGTTGCATTCTTGAAATTCCTTATTTATCAATACTATGCCTATACAAAATACATGTTTATCTTCGAGAATTGTGCAAGCAGATTAAAACTTTGTGCTGTTGAACAAAGGTACATAAAGGTCTGTACTGTATCAATACCATATGGTTTTAGAAATGCTTTGCAACAAGACAATGAACATTGCTTGGGGTATTACAAAGTGGTTACGGACACATTTGCACACTGAAACCCTTTCATAATAACTGCTGTCAAGCCAGAGTGACATTCGTTGTGAAATGGGTACATGTGGGACACCATTCATTTAAGTATGAACTTTGAATAATTTTAAAACTGTTTGGCTTATACAGAAACATAAGTTTAACACTTTATATTTTAAGTTCTAGGGGTTTTTATGACAAAAAATTACCTGTTTAATTTTTTCCCCAAATTTTCAAAATCAATTGAAACAATAAAAAAACCGGCCAAGTGCGAGTCGGACTCGCGCATGAAGGGTTCCGTCCGTGCCAAAAACAGCAAAAAAAAACACGTTTTTTCTATGGGGGTCCCCCTTAGGTAATTATTATTATTTTGATTTTAGTATTTGTTGTTATTGTGGCAACAGAAAAACATTATCTGTGAAAATTTCAACTCTCTAGCTGTCACGGTTCATGAGATACAGCCTGCTGACAGACGGACAAACAGACAGACAGCGAAGTCTCAGTAATAGGGTCCTGTTTTTACCCTTTGGGTATGGAACCCTAAAAATTTGCAAATTTTATCCTGATACATGATAACAGCATGACATATCTGCAACTTTCTTTCTAGCTATCTGGTTTTCTTATGTTCATCTCATTCTTCCCGTTAAAGGCATAATAATAAAAGTTTCTTATTATTTCAAGAGATAAACTAGGAGCCTAGTTTAGATGATACTTCATAGTGATGTAGTTTATACCAGGGGCCTTATGTAGCTCAGACTCTGATAATTATCACACTTCTCAACTCCTATTTTGGTTCCAATACTTTTAATCTGAGATTTTAATTGGAGGTTGGCTTTCGCCAAATTAAAAACATGATAGGTATTCTAGTGAAGATGTGTTGCAGAGAAGGAGTGTCTCCATTTAATTTAAGTGTTACATAATGGATAAGATTTATTATTAGGTTTTATTTTTATAACAAAAATCTAGTCAGTTGTTCTAGATTTTGCCTAAAAGTTAAATAAAAGAATCAATACATTATATGTATTTGGACTGCTCTGCGCTGTTCCATATGCTTCTCCGGTTCTAATCCAATAAGTAAGATTTGAAAACTAGATGCTGATTTATTTACTATTTATTTATTTATTATTTATTTATTTATTTACCGTCGAGCGTGTATGACGAGAGTTATGAATGTGAGTGAAGCGAGAGAAGTATGTCAGAATAGAAGCGAATGGCGCTCTGTTGTCTCTGCCTACCCCACAGGGAATAAGGCGTGACGGTTATGTATGTATGATTTAAGTTACAGTAAAAACCATCTCCGTTACATCCCTTGTTTATACAATCAAATAATGCATTGGCTACTTTTTGTCTTCAATAGTCGGTTACTTCAGATGCTGTACTAGTTTTCAATGTTAAATTAATGGTCATAAAAGTAAATAGCAATGAATCAACTAATTTCAATTAAATAAGTACATTGGGTAGTCTATCTATGTAATGTTATTATTCAGTCTTACACACTTTTTGTCATCATCATCATCATCATCATCATTAGCAACCATGTAGGTTCCAATATTGGACATAGGCCTCCCCTAATTCTAGCCATTTGTTTTATGTAGATCTTTAAACTTCAATGACTATTACTAATAAAATATTTACCTGAGGACAGAAGCCCCACCGTCTCCTGTGATGGCACATTCATTGCTGCAGTTTACGTGCAACTGTAAAAGAATACATGGTTCATGATAAAAATACATACATACATACATATACTCACGCCTGTATTCCCATGAGGGGTAGGCAGAGCACATGGATTCAAAAATGATAAAAATGGTTGCACTTAATTTGAGTTTGACTTGTTTGTTTAGGCTTTTTTTATTTTATTGTATTGATTTGTTGTTCAATAAAGAACATTAACCTCTCGTATGCTACGGAGCAGATCTGCTCCATTTTAATGTTATCTTTTTTTAATTTTATTTTAATAACCATAATTTGTAGATATTGAAACAGAAGAGGCTCGAATGCAGTATATTTTTCCTTTCCCGCATACGAGGGGTTAAACATCTGAAGAGCCATTCCATTCCATTATCTACTAATATATGTTCCTACTATTTCAGAGTTGCCGTTTCAATTTCTCTAGATCAGATGTGAATCATCTGTGGTCTGATGATAGTGAGTTTTACTCAAACCTAGCACAAAAGCATCTAAATGGATGAGGCATTAGACAAACCATTAAAAATAATTTATAAATTTGGACCTTGACCCATCCTGTCAAATTTCATTATATTGTAAACAATTAGGACAGGTGATACAACTACATAAATAAACAAAAAAACAGAATCATACATGGCAGAAAACCAGTTAGTTATCTTAAGAAATCCCAAGCTGAACATGATCAATTCAAGAAACATAACATAAAACTTGTCGATGAGTAGGTTAGGAAGTATCTAAGCGAAAATTTACATTTAAAACTTACCAAAATGAATATCCACGGAATATAATCAAAAACGGTCCGAGCACATTCACATTGCCACAATAATGTATTCTTGCAGAACTAACACACAATCTCTCGTATGTTTTCCCAACAATTACCAGGAAAGATTTAAACAATGGGATCTAAATTTTATGCGAAAATACACTTTCACATCATTGGGCAGTAGCCACCTACACAACAGAACAGTTACCCAACTAACACAACTTAGTAACTTAAACACGACTGTCTAGAATTGGTCCGATTGAGATAATTAACATAACAAATGTTCATTAACACTTTAAAACAATACCGCTTCAAAACAACTATATAGGAATGTCGTAAAATAACTTTAAAACTTCCGTCGACTACTTTTCTACCTTTGACAGGTAGGTCGGCAACGCCGACAAAATTCGGCTGACCTTTTTCGTGTCAAATAAGAAGAACTCGGAGAACTCTGTGTTTTGTGGGGCTGACACAAAATAAGTTGTCTCACTTTCTTTGTTAAAAAGAAAAAGAGAAGGCTACATGAACTTTTTGTTGTTGGAAAACATGTTCGGTATTGCCAGGTAAAAAATTGTCGACCGTATGCAGGTGAAGGTGGCCAGTACTCACGTTTTTTCGTTGAATTTAATAACTTTAAGATTCGTAATAAAACACTGAATAATTACTTAATTGAAAATAGTTTCTACCACCCAAATTAAATCAAAGTTATTTTGAGGCTTTCGTAGGTCGAAAGTTGTGATGAATAATTTCACCTTAAGGCGCTGCGCAGACGACAGTGTTTTGTACGATCGAGTCTGTGGAGCAATAAATTGTCTGAATGGCGCGCTGACATTTCCACGAAACTCTGAATGGAAATTCCTGGAAGCTGTCACCGCGCCATTCAGGCAATTTATGGCTGCGCAGACTCGATCGCACAAAACTCTGACGTCTGCGCTGCGCCTCAGGGAATCTTTTTATATTATATGGCAACATTATAGTAGAAACACGTTTTGTTATTGCTACGATTTTAAACTTGCGCTTTGTGTTAAATTTCCAAATTTATTTATATTTGAATAATACATACAATCAAAATGACAAAAAAAAACGAAGTATTTCCTTTCGCACTAATGCAGATGTAGGATAGTCTTACACAAGACAAACCAACATTTTATAAAGATAGAAGAGTAATTCGTTCCAAAAAAATCCGCAGTATTCGCACCTCAAATCTCAAAAGTAAACCACGCGACACTGATAAGTTATGAGACATGTCCCATTAAGAGCGAGTAAGCGAACAGCTATCGGCAATTTTCTCGCTCAAGAAACGAATGAAAGATAGGTATAAAATGTGTTGTAAAAGAACAAATAGTGATCATTCGTATGTATTTAAATTTTAACGTTGAATAAGTAATGTACAAATGTACCCTAGTTTTTACCAGCTGGTTTAGCACGGCAAGGCGCCAGTTGAGATGCGCGAGAGCCTGACTGTACCTGTCACTGTCTAACTGGAGGCGTCAGAAAATGACAGATAGTTTATTCCCGTGCATGTTGCCATACCTACAGTTTACAATTCGAATTCAACTACTCTACACTAGATGGCGCTAAAAAAAATTGACGAAGTTTCGGATAACGCCTACAGCAGGAGTACTGTCTAAGCAATAACCCTTTCGTTCCGGCAAGGCCAAACACAAAACCTTCCCAATTTTCCATTATGCAGTGAATTGATACCTGCTCCTCAGTCCGGTAGGCGAGTGAACTCGTTAACAGAAATGTTGCTCTTACGGCTGGTAGGCGAGTTAACTCATCTACGTAAAACGCTTTTGAGAGCCGGTAGGCGAGAAAACTCGTTGGCTAATATTGCCAAATTAAGGGTAACATGGTAAGTGCAAACCGTTTAAATTAATGGGTTCTGGGATGTTAATAGAATAAGTTTATTCACTAGTTGGCAACATAAAAAAAACTGCAGCAAATAATTGTGGCACAAGACTAACGGTACAAGAAGCAATGTGTCCGCTGTGCAAGTGACTTTCGATTGGACTAATCTAGGACTAGGATGTAGTGACAGTTTTTTCAAAACGAGTTATCTCGCCAGCTCCGCCTGAGAGCAGATCGAACAAGACGAGATAACTCGCCAGCCGGAACGAAAAGGTTAATCTACCTACTATAGTCTATTTTTTAATCTCGGATACTAAATTGACAGCTACAAATGTCTAATCGTTAATTAATAATACCACATTTTATTGTTTAGTGGTGCTCTAACGATCGACAATGTTTGCACTCGAAATACCAGTGGTCTAGCCATGTTATAGGTATCATAAGAAAAAATATGATTGTCGTAATTAACCGAATTCAGAATGTTGTCAGATTTAACTAACTAAAATCTGTTATTACAGTTAATTTATCGTTATGTGTCGACAGTGGAGGCACAAAGCACATCACTATTTTTGAACAAAAAATAAACAGGCAACACAAGTAATGTAATTTTAATATCCGAATCAAAAAGATAAAGTATCTATCAATTCAAGCAAGTAGGGTTTTAGGTTTAATAATGAATGAAAGTCTTATAATGAGAAAATAATTATCGTATAATCCATTCTTGTTTACAATTATAACATAATGACTCGAAACATTTCATTTTAAAGTAGATAAGAGAATCATTGTTAATGTAAATTAATATTTATATTTACACCTTTGGTTATTAGGTAACTACTTAACTAAACAATTAAAAAATATTTAAGAAGAAAAGTAGGTACACTCCTTCTAAATCTCTCAAAACTACACCTGATTTCTTATTTCAAACTTTCTTATCAAATAATTTGACATCTTCATTTCCTTTGGAATGATCGTCGACTTAAAAGAATAAATATTGAAAAAAAAAACATTCAGAACTTTACGGAAATCGAAATCAAAATCTAGAAGAAGTTGCTAACTTCCTCATCAAACATAGTCTTTAATTGTGTAGCAAATGAACTAAGAATTTTACATTTGAATTTGTTTAGATATTACTTAATCTAAATCTGTTTCTTTCATTAACACTAGCTAGGTATTTCATAAATTCTGACGTCTGAGTGACCCGGGAGTATCGTTCCAGAACAGTATCATACTCGAATAATGTAAGTCAATTACAGACTTGGTACCTACATTCGAACTGCTTTGCAACATTAGCAACTGCTAACAGCCTATAATTTAATTAGTTTTTTAGTTAGCCGCAGTACAAATGCTACAACGCCACTTGTCTGTATCAACCCTACATTCTTACACTTATAATACATGCTAGCACCATATGAAACATTGTCATTTAGCACCAAATGCTCCTGAAATGGTCAACGCATCACAAAGCAACGTCTTTATATTTCGTCAAATCGTCGGACTCGTTGCCGACCGACGTATGACTGTGCCTCATTCCCGGTCCATAGAATCCCCTATTACTGAAATGGTACGGGTCGTGCCTCAAGAGATTGACTCCATAGTCATCTCTGGGGTAGAATCTTGGGTCGTAATCTTGGTACATCCTTGGATCGTAATAGTGTCTGGGGTAAGGGTAAGCCATTTCGCTCTTGCAGTCCGTCCGATCGTCGACGTAGTCATATTCCTTTGCTGGGTACTCGTCAGCGAAGGCGCCTACGATGGAGTGCCTTCGTTTATAAGGGTTGTCGTAGGGTCCCGTGCGGGGGCCGACCCAGGTCCCGTACATTTGCGGGTAGGGGCCGGGTTTAGGGAACCCTCGGAGGCTCGCCGCGTACTGGCGCTCGGCGAGGTGCTGCCAGTAGCCCGGGGGCGGCTGCGGCGGGTAGCCCTGGTTGAAGGACTGCCGGGACGCCAGGTGCCTCCGGAGGTCGGGCATGGAGCCTGATTTACCTGTAAAGATGAACATTGGTGAGTAATCCTAAGTATTTTCATTGTATTGGACAGAATATACGAGGAAGTGCTACTCTAGGTTATGCTATCGATGTATTCAAGATTTTTACGCGTATCCTATCTCTTTATGTCTAATTTGGTTCTGTGACACCATAACACTAATTCGCTGCTTAAAACGTGCATTTTTTTATAGAAACGTGCGCATAACATAATCAATAATCACAGTCTCTTAAAATTACATGAACGCGGCTACTTCGCTAACCCAAACACAGTAATCCTCCTTCCCCACGCTAATCAAGTCATTTAAGCAGCATACAAACGCAAAATTTCATGCTCAGTTACATATCAACACACCAACCCACCCAACATCTTATACGATACGCTCTTGATTTAAAAGTGTACTCTATTGTTAGTAAACAAGATTGATTTGGCAATCACGTATTGCGAGAGATAGGAGTTTGAGAAAGTTAAACTACGTAACGACCCTATCATCACAATGCGTGACAAACGACTCAAAAACTGATTGTGTCTTCGCTGCGCGTTCCGTAAGCTTTATGAGCTGCATTCAACTACAAAGACGGGTAATGTATTTAAAAGTCGTTGGCCGCGTCACCAGTCGCGCGTTGTGGGGGCAGTTGTAACGGTGCTCGATTGTTTGACAGCCGCTAATGCGATAGTAACTGAGGCAACGTGTGAACGCTGAGCTAATGGCCGTTGCGTCATAACGAGGGTTACGGTTCATAGGGACAAGAGCAGCTAGGAGGACAATTGTAGATTGAGGTTGCTGTTCGAAGTTTTTGACGGAAGTTCCTCCGAAGGTTTACTTTAGTCGTGGTGCACCAGTGGTTTGTCAACATACTTAAGTTTAGTTGCACGACGATTTAGCAACCAATAATATACGATTTGTCCGTCGGACCTGCCTTTAAGATATCGATACCTTTAGGTTCAATTGTCGTAAAGGACAAAATGCTACTTTTCAGGAGAAGCAAAAAACGTTTCGTTTTTTTTTAAAACCTTTGTATTTTTTTTATTTGTGGACCTATATCTTCGATGTCTAAAACGAAAGTGCTTATAAATCTTCTGTTTTCGCAGTAGTATGGTAACCATATCGATAAATAGGATATTATAGAAGTTAGCTGTCCTTTACACCCCGGAAAAATACATCGCTAGTCCCTTACACCCAGCGCATTTTAAAGAATTCAAAAGTTTTTAGGTCGTAAAGGTCAGTTTTAAATAAAATAATAAAAATTTGGGATGTATAGCTCACTGTAATTTCCAATTTTATCGTTATTTTCCCTGGATAACTGTCATTAAAGCAATAAATTATGCTCAATATTTTACTATTAGCTAAAGTTAAGCGTTAGCAATAATTATCTTTTTATATTAATGCTTATGAAGTATTGAAATACCGTTAAAGACATGGTGCACAGTTAGTTATATTCATCAACTATTATTTTTGCAATAAAAACATGTAGGCTAACCAGGGTAGGAATATAGAAAATGAAGGAATGTAGATATTGTACTGTTATTATGTTATAAATATCGATTAAGAAGTCGATTAAAAAAAATATCTTCTGTACTCAGAATGCTTGTCAGGACAATTCCAGTAACACCAAACACGACTTGGTTACCTTGTTTGGATACAGTGTTCTGTTGGGTACTTTCCGATTCCAGCATCAGACCAGTGTTATGGTACCGAATTCAATAGCACCATGTACATTTTGTTTCCTCCTAGTAATTTAACTATCCAAATCGGCACATCTAATCGCTACCTTCGAAACACTGGCCGTTCAGAAATGAAGTTCTACACTGGCCATCTGTGGTGTTCATTATCAGTTTCCTTACACCAAATCCTATTTACTGAATGTAAATTCTTGATTTTATCAATAAATTACCAAAAGCGCCGTACATGCCCCTTCAACATTTGAAGATTTCCCACGATTTCTCCAAGATTCCATCATCAGATCTCAACTTATTGCCAATGGGACCAATTCGGAGTTATACCCTTTGGATCTCGAAGATATCGAGTAACATACACAATAAAAAAACATAAGTTCGAAATGAGAACTTCCTCCTTTTTTGAAGTCGGTTAAAAAGAGTTTGTACATGTATCAATCTTGTTTTAAGAACGAAAAAAACAACTCGGCTATATAATATATTTCTGTTTCGTTTTCTTCATTATCACTATCATCAGTACATAGTTTAAAACAATATCACTTCCCGCTGTCTTATTATACCTAGTTGTTTTCTTTTTAACGCAAAATAATTAGTTGACACTGAAGAAATTTGTTTTTTACAAACAGATCAAGCAGGTGAAGCTGATCATAATAATATGATATTAACTAAAGATGATCTTCCGAAGAATCGGCTTCATCTGTTGCTCCGTTTGTTAAGAATATACACCTATTTCTTTAGTGCCATTTTTTTATTACTGAATTAGGTCTTATGTAGTTATTACAACATATGCCTTCACGTGCTAAGCCTGCACTTTATGAGTTCTGTTACTTCAGCATTTTATGAGTTGTGTTAGTGGATAAATTCGTAACTTATCACTAATTGGAAGAGTCCATTCCACTAAATAATCCACTAGCCTCTAAAATTGATATTTTCCCGCTAAAACACAGGACTACACACCAGATCTAGTGGAAAATCCACTAAGTTGGCAACATTATGCAAGCAAGGACCTGTGTGTGCGTCGGGGAATCCTGTCACTTATCTTATCTTGTTGCTTTTACTTTATAAGTCTATACAATTGCCAGAATCTGTTTACTAATACTTACCTACCTAATTTAAACTTAGTCGGCTTTAATCATAGGCTCTATTCGTTGCTATAAACAAAGAAAACGCCCTTGCCGCCTTTTACGCCTATGCTAATTGCTTGTCAGTTCAGATATTTAAACGAAAAATCTAAGTAGTAAAGGACCATCTAACCACCTATATAATCACGTTTGTGCTTAAATCTGGTCGTATTGTCCAATAAATTAATACTTACGTATAGTATACGTCCTTAACGCCCACAATTTGGATTTAGTATTAAAGCATACTTTACAGAAGTAAAGGTCGTAAAGGACAAATAAGTAAATTGTGTCCTATACACCGGTATTCGTCACAATTATTGACAGTACAATCATGCAAATAGTAGGTCTTAAAGGACAGCATAGGTAATTTATGGTCATACGTCGCCGCTTATATTTTGTGATCTCCTTTACGTTCCAAGTGATTTCAGGTGTGATATTTACACCCACAAATTTAACGATTTTTGATGTTGAGCTATCAAGAAATTTGGGGGGTAAAGGACAATTTTTACGAGATATCGAAATTCTAAGAATGCAGTTCGATAGAGCTTGAAATTCTGAACAAAACTGTATATATAACTCATTTTCGGTATTTTGTCCTTTACGACAATTGAACCTAAAGGTATCGATATGTCTGGCAAACATATCCATCAAAGTGTCGCAAGAAACACAGATTTGTCAGTCAGGTGTCTGTTCGTTGTCAGTGCTCAAAAACAACAGATCGGGCGCGGGCCAGATACGTCAGATCCGAGACGTGATCTGTTACCTGGTGATATCAGGAAATCGCAGACCGTTGCGACCCTGCGGAATCGTTTGAGGAAGTACTGGCTCGACAGCTCCTCCTGAATGTGTGCGGTGTTGTCTGTATTCTGGATAATGTAGGTAAACTTGTAGGTTTATGTATTTGAATGTAGTATATTTATTTTTGTATGTATTAGTCTATTATGTATTATTATAATGTGTATTTTATGTACTTGCATATGTATGTCTAGATTTATTGTAGTACATACATATGTAAATTATAATATATTTAATTATTTAGGTTAATGGCATTTAATTTTATTTCTTTCTCAACTTTCATTGTGTGTCTACTCTAATTTCATATGTTTTGTCAATCGCTTGAAGGTCAGCAGGAAGAGATCCCTTTAGGGATACGAGGGCGACACTGAAAGTTTTTAGAATTACCCACTTAGAAACGATACAACAAAAAAATATATTCGTAATTTAAAAATGGAACTCTTTGCCAATATTATTGACTAAGTACATTTCATTCGACTGTCATTTGTTTTTTCCATTTGGCGGCAAATTAAAAACAGCTAGTTTCACGTCAAAATGAATTTAACGCGAGAAAATTTTCGTGCTATATTTTTTTATGACTTTCGGTGTCATTTAAGTCAACAAGAAAGTTATGAAAGACTTCGAATGGTTTTTCATGATGCAGCTCCGTCTCGTGCCACTGTTTACAACTGGTTTAACAAGTGTAAATGTTGTCGCAATACTCTGACTGATGATTTTCGTGAGGGACGTCCTTCTACGGCGAGTACTGACGAGAACACAAGTGCCGTGCGACTCATGGTAGAGTCTGACAAATGAATGACCTACCGGCAGATTTGGACCACCTTAGGCATTAGTATGAGTCAAATGCAGAAAATCCTACACGAGCATTTAGCGGTTAGGAAGCTGTGTACTCGGTGGATACCCCACAATTTGACTGAAGCTCAAAAACTCCGCCACATCGATTGGTGCCGTGAAATGTTGCCGAGATTTGACGGAGGTGACTCAAACGCTGTTTTCAATACAGTTACAGATGACGAAAGCTGGATTTTCTGTTGATATCTCGAAACTAAAAGATTATCTGGTCATTGAGTGTTTCCTTTAGAGGAGTTGCCCACTGAAAAAAAGAGAGGTCGCAGCGTGGGCAAAAAGATGGTAGCCTCTTTTTTCGGCAGGACAGGCCACTACGCAATGATTATTTTAGAAGATAAAAAAACAGTTACCGCAGAGTGGTATAGTATCAATTGTTTACCACTTGTCTTGGAAAAAGTTCGAGAGAAATGGCTTCGAAGTAAGATCCTCCTGCACCATAAAAACTCCTCGCTGCACACGGCCAAGCAGACAACCGACTATTTGGCGACGTCAGAAACAGAAATACTCGGTCATCCGCCCAACAACCCCGACCTTGCTCCGTGCAATTTTTATTTATTCCCGAAAATAAAAGAAAAACTTCGAGAAAAGCGTTTTATGGACGTCAAAGTAGCAGTGACTGCCTATGAAAAAGCCGTCGAAGAGACCCCTAAGGACGAGTGGGCAAAGTGCTTTTCTCAGTGGTTCCATCGAATGAGGAGATGTATTGATGTAAACGGACAGTATTTCGAAAAGCAATAATAATATAAATATCTTGATACTATGATTAGTTTTTGATTTTCTAAAAACTTTCAGTGTGGCCCTCGTATGTTCGCCTTTGTACTTGTGTTTTGTTTTATACTTGTTATTTTGTCATGTGTTTATTTTGTACAATAAAGAGTTACATACATACGTGCACGGGCAAATCCGTGCGTGAATGGCTAGCTAATCGCGTTATCGCAAATTTTGGTTTTAAGCCGCGAACCTGTCAAAATGATTTTAAGGCCCTAAAGATAGATGGCGCCACGTGTAACGATGCTGTGAAGATTGCATTAAACTTGAATACTACATTATTTTATTGCGTTTAGTTCGTTTAAATGGTATTCCTAGACTCTTGACCTTGTGTACTGAATAGAATAAGTATAACAAACCGCTATCAGGCAAGAAGCCGTCGTTGGCGAAGGCGGCCGGGGCTTCAGGCACGTAATGGCTGGCGTCGAACTCGCTGCCGCCGCCCACCGCCGGCCCGTTGGCGTAGCCTGCGTTCCTGAAATAGAGACGAATAATATTTAAAGCATTGAACATTAAACTACCGTGAGAGTCACTCATCTTGAAAAATATAGGACAAACGCCGCCACGAGAAACTGGATGCTGTGACGATTGTAGCATGTGGCCACCGGCGTCAAAATCAAAGTCAAAAGGAAAAAAATCGGCCAAGTGCGAGTCGGACTCGGGTACGAAGGTTTCGTGCAATTTATCGCCCAATCACGCCATTTATTTCAATTGTCTAGCTGTTACCATTACATATTTATATCGAAGTGAAATAACGGAACTACTCCCGTATTTTTAAACCGAGATTAGCTCTACATGTTTCAGGCCAATCTAAGCTAAGCGACACGGCAGCGGACAGACGCGCACTGCCGCGGCGCGTAGCTCCAGATGATGATGGGTCACGGATTGACCCGAAACATGTCGAGCTAATCTCTGTATAAAAATACGTGACTAGTTCCGTTATTTCAGTATGAGTGAGTGTCACGGTAGTTTTATGTTTAAGATATTTATGTCGACCCAAAAATACCAAAAAAATCACGATTGTTCTATAGGAGCCCCCCGTAATGTTAATATCTGAACTTTTCGGGGGGATTCAAGCCCCCAAACTAAGAACTAGGAGGTACCTACCTGGCTTCCCGGAGGGCGTAGGCGCTCTGCACCAGCACCACCCCGCAGACGATGGCCGGCAGCCGCGCCACGTAGCACGCCAGCTCAGCACCCCCGTACACGCCTTGCAGACCCTGGGGAGACGAGCCTGGTCATCTTTGTGTTTGTTAACCGACTTCAAAAAGGAGGAGGTTCTCAATTCGAACTAATTTTTTTTGTGTGTATGTTACTCGATATCTCGAAAACCCGTGGACCGATTTTCAAAAATTTTTTTTAATCGAAAGGGTATAACTCGAAATTGGTCCCATTGGCACGAAACCAGGATCTGATGATCGAATCTTGGAGAAATCGAGGGAACTCTTCAAATTTTATATGGAGATGTACGGCGTTTACGGTAATTTGTTGATGAAGTCAAGATTTTACATTCAGTAAACAGAATACTTTCAAAATATTGCTAATTTGAAGTCGGTTTTTTTTTGTTTAAAATTATTTTAGACCTTATTATTCTTACAACAAATATTTAGAAAAAAAATACACACATACAATTGCGCCCGTGTTCCTAAATTTGGTAGGCAGAGCACACGAAACGTGATATAGACAAAATCATGATTATGACTAATTATATCATGCTTTTTGTATTAACGTCTACCATAGTTTTTGGTTTGCAAAGATGGAAGAGGTAAAATAGTGACAGGTTGTTAGCCTGTCGCCTAAAGCATACCTACATATACATACATACATATTCTCACGCCTGTATTCCCAAGAGGGGTAGGCAGAGCACATGAATTCAAAAATCCAGTGCCACCTTTAGCAATTTCAGGGTAGCCAGATGGTTAAACGTGATATTGCAGTGACAGGTTGCTAGCCCATCGCCCACAATACACTAACCCTTTCCCAGAGTCGACTCTTACGACACCCACGGGAAGAAAGGCATATGGCACTCAAACTACACAATGTAAAGTATGTAAATATACTCAAATAAAAAACACTTACCCAATGGCTTATGGACATGTAGAAGACTAGAACGCACTCTGGAATGAGCACGAGGATCACGGTGATCAGCCAGGACAGCAGGCACTTGTTGTTCTTCTGAAACAGGAAGGAAAAAGAGTTCTTTTCAATTTCTGTTGCCTTGGTAACACGAGTAACGATTAAGAAACGATTTTTTTTAGGGTTACGCACCCAAAGGATAAAAACGGGACACTATTATTGAGAGCGAAGTGACCGTCCGTCCGTTCGTCTGTCACAATGCTACATCTCAAGAATGGTGATATTTGACATTTTCACAGATTATAATTTATATTGCAGCTGAGCTGTAGCTACAAATAAATGAATGGGGGCTCCCATACAACAACAGTGTTTTTTTTGTTGTTTTTTTTTAGGTCGATATAAATAACTGTAACATATAGACATTTGGAATATTTACAGAATATTTAGTTGTATATATCTACTTTAAAAATAAATAATTAAATTTAAATTCTACTTCTAGACAACCTTATAGAGACAGAGAGGAAACTCAATTATTGAGACCTACAAAAAGAGAGGCTGGATTCAAAATAGATGATGAAAAATAGTGCATTCACAAAACGCAAAATGCGAACTATTCGGAAGGTACTCACAGAAATAAGGCCGTGGACTAGGGTGACGGTGGCAGCGATGACCACGCAGTAACACGCCATGAGCAGCGCGGAGGCGACCGGCAGCCCGCTCTGCGCCTCTATCACCCACACGATTTCGTAGATCAGTGCTATCGCGTACGCTACCTGCAAATACAAGCAAAAATGATCTTTATTTATTCTAAGACAACGCATAAATTTCAATAAGTAACTTTAAAATGTTGCGACCCTAGCGCCATCTATCGTCGAGTACCACGAATTCTTTGACAAACGTCATCTACTAGCTGTCTAAACGAATTTTCGAAGATCAATTGCATAAATACAACTTCCAACTTTGTCTCTGTGGACTGTGAGGCATATTAACATCTACCTGGAGAGAGATCTCTCTGTTGGAGGCTTTCCCACAAGATCAGTTTAACTTAAATTACAAAACACTGAAAATCTTTTCCCGTGCGGTGTCGGGTTTTGAATAATACCTCTCAATTTGCGTGGATGATGTAAAAATCGTGTTGGGAAGATACTCGTGGATTAAGGTGTGTTTTAGACGGCAAAATCTTTATTCTCTAACATGAGTTCTAGCCCGTAGCCCGTGTGTTAACCACTTTATTAATGTGAAAAATTGATTTACTCACAAGCAAAGGACAACGTATTCCTAGACTACATTTCATTCTAGTTGAGTACACCGTAAGAAAACCTCAAGTTTTAAAAGTAACGACAGCAAACCAAGGAAACCACTCTTAAAAATGAAAAAAAAAAACTTTAGCGATAACAGAATAGTTTACCTTGCCTGCACAATAATGGGATTTGATATAAAACAACAATATTAATTAAGCAACAGAACTCCTACCGACATTTGAGTCACATGCGCTTGCAAAATGCCTTAAAATATTCCCACACGACAACGCTTCGCGCTATCAGCAACCCATATCACACCTGCATGCATTGAAAAGCAACTTACATTCATAAAAATGCTCCACGAAAAATGCTTAATCTGCTTATCAATGTAGGACAGTCAGTGCTTGCGTGGGGCGTGTTTTTCTGATTTAAACAATTGACAATCGTACCTTCTAATAAGTACCTAATTTAAGCTTTGCGGGAAATAGAGCAGAGTTGAAAAGTATCTAAAATCTAGTTTTCTCGCTTAAAATGCGAAATTAGTTTTACAGAAATTGAAAAAAATACATACATACATACATACGTATTCTCACGCCTGTATTCCCAAGAGGGGTAGGCAGAGCACATGAATTCAAAAATTCAGTGCCACGTTTAGCAACTTGAGGGTAACCAGATGGTCAAACGTGATATTGTGGTGACAGGTTGCTAGCCCATCGCCCACAATACACCAACCCTTTCCCAGAGTCGACTTTTACGACACCCACGGGTAGAAAGGGGGAGGTTTAGATTATTTATCGTTATTGTCGTTTTGATATCTGAATGTAAAAGTATACCGCATATACAACCTTTAGGTCTTTAAAATCGCGAATTAGTATAGCATTTGTATTTACTAATTGACATTGTACATCTAGAAAGTAACGCCTGATACAACGAAAAACTCCAACAGAGACATCTCTCTCCAGGCCAAGCCGATGTTATGCCCGTAGGCTAAGCACGGAACACGCTCTAGTCGAGCCGCGCGCGCGATAGTCTACCTGTCACTTTTTGACGTCTCTAGTTAGACAGTGACAGGTATAGTCTATGTCGCGCGTATCTCTACTCGCGCCCTGTCGTGCTAAGGGGACTGGAGGCCGAAGTCCAGAGAAAGTTGGGAGTTGTATTTATGCAACCGATCATCGGAACTTCGTTAGCGCGAAGTAGACCACTTTGACATTTGATCACGTTTGTGGAAGAAGTTCCAGTTGCGCTGCCGAAACGCGTGACAGTAAAACACCTTACATTTCATGTATTTTATGGAAATGAAATACTTATAAGTATTACAACATAATCAGAATCGTATTTTTGTGTTAACCCAGGTACGCCTACACAGTTTCCGGCAAAGAACCGATTCTCGATTCCTTTAGCACAAACCGCAGGAAATGCACCATTACGTGGATTACTAGATCTCCTTGAATAGTAAAAGTTTGAACCATACGGGCATTAGGAAATACATTAGCATCGGGCGGGAAATCAGATCCGATGTAAAGGTAAACATTCGGTCATGCGCATGATTTGATTGTTTCGATTGTCAATCGTGTCAATAACATCGTAATAGAATAAGAGTAAGGGTCTCCCCACATTAGTCGACGCCTTTTCGGCAAAACACGGGTAGAAAAATCTTTATGTCAACGCAATAAGGGCGAACAAGACGTCAATTGGCTCGGCTCGCTTGGCCGAGAATGGTCAAATATAGTAGGAAGAGCACTCGAAACGCTAAATAGATAAAATGTTACGTGGCCACTACCAGCATACTTTTTTTTACTTTAGTTGGCAGGTACCTATGTACAGTGACAGATTGCTAACCTTAAAACTAAACTAGGCTTGAAACTAGGACAATACTATTAAAACGAACAAAAACGGCCAAAACCTTCGGCCTTAATTATGAAAACAGATAAAATACTAGCAGTGCAACGGATCTGTTATACCACGGACCAGTTAGCAAAGTTCACTCTCTCCCGCGTGTCGTCATACTTAGATAACGTGTGATATGGCAACTACCGCTGCATCGAGACCTCCGAGCAAAGTCTTCACACTATCGTGCTTTTTTTTGTTAGCCTAATAATATATCCCAGAGCTGGGCAAAGGTCTTCCCTTTCTACCGCAACTCTTCCCTATCTCGAGCATGCACCTGTCTTCCCGGTAGTCCCTGCTCCTTTGGCCATCCCTTGGAACCAATTCGGTAACAATTCGTGCCCATTGGTTTCGGTCATTAGACAGACGAGTCCGGATCATTCCCAAAACGTTCAACAAACAAACTTTCAAAGAAGATTTAAGAGGAAATATGCCGGTCGAAGGAATTGAAAAATAGGTATTTGCTAAATCTATTGCTGTCGCGCCGTGACCTGCCCAGACGACGTCGAGTGCGATAAGAACAACTACAGCTCGGACCGAAAATACCTATGAAAATTATTCAAAAACAACGTTTCGTAGTCCCCTGATTTCTTCTCCAAAACTTAACCGATTTAATATGTTTTTTCATTAAATGTTTAAAAAATGTCATAACTGTGTTTCTATGTTCTTATATTTTGATATAATTGTGTTAAAATTGGTTTCCAGGGGTTTGAACACAACGGAAAAAACTTACCAATTTTTCATGTTTTTGAAGGTTAATATCTCCTTTAATAATTCAATAAAGAAAAAAAGGAAAACATAGAAACATGCTAATATGTCATTAGATTATTGATGTAAAAAATCATTGTTCTACGGGTAATATCCAGCGAGGAATCACGGGACTACGTTTCCATACAAAATATGACCGCTCCATTTCCTCTTAACTTTTTGGCGAATTCATATAGGGTAGTGGAACCAAAAGATGAACACCCCCCAGAAGTTGAACGTTTGGCCTTAATTAAATAGTGGCACATTTTATACGCCTAAAAATATTTTTTCATAATGGAGCAACACTTTGCCGAGGTAAAAAACATAATTCAAGAAAAGTTACATCACGGACGTGAACTTGAGCGATCTTCGCGTCTCGGATTCCGGTCAAAAGTGCCAGTTGTATGGAATCCTTATTAAAAAAAGAGCCTCACATTTTAAGCTTTTAATTGCATATCAAATTGAATAATGCATTGATTAACATTTTTATGCTTGGTATGTATTCTCGACTATATCTTTAATATTATTGTAAATAAACAAAATGTTTTTTTGTATTATTTAACGGGTAATTTGCTGTTCAAGTAATGGTTCCAAAATCAGAGGTATAAGCTAATAGTTGAACGGCGTTCAACTATCGGGCAAAGTGGTATTTTTACAAATGCGTTTATAAAATCACACGAAAAAGATAGACTCGCCGATTATAGCTCAAATTAATTGTATAATTGTCGTTGATTTTTTAACCAAAAGTTGAACAAAGTATTTTGATGTTATGGCAAAGAAATTTGATATTTTCGTTGTATGGGAATCGCGACTGTTCAACTATTATTTCACAACCAAAAGTTGAACTAGTAATTTTACTAGTTCAACTTTTGGTTTCTATTTCAGTAGATGAACATTGAACTAATTAAATTGGTTTATCTTATAGATTTCTTTGCCATAACTTGAACTACTAAAATTTTGTCGTTCACGTTTGGGGCAGGGTATCCATATGAACATTTTTATCAAGGTAATATTCCAATAATTATTTTTGAAAAATAAGTTAAAACATTTAACATACATACATACTATTACATACATAACACCTGTATTCTTAAATGGAGATGGCGGAGTACACGAAACGCTTCATATACATTTATATTTCCTATTACTTTACTATCAATATACTAGTTCATCTTTTGGGTCAATTCGTTCATAAATAGGGCACATCGTTCAACTTTAGGGCAATTTGCCTAAGTTGCGCAAAAATATTTTTTATTTATTCGTTTGTATGTAATACATAGGTTTTAAGTAGTGAAATGCAAAGTCGACTATGTGTTTAGTGTTGCAAAAAAAAATCACTGTCATACATGACTTACAACACTGGGAAAAAAAAGTTCAAAGAGTGGTAGTCGCTTAATCGTTCAACTTTTGGTTCCACTACCCTAATACGTGATACTTAGATGTTTTGAATTGTGGGTTGATTTAGTGGTGTAGAGTGGTGGTAGAGTGTATTTTGCATGCCTATGCGCACAACATAGTGATCAATGTACCTACCGTTTATTTAACCTATGTTTGATAAATAAATTATTTAATTTGATTCACCGACGCGATGGCAATAGTCGACTTAAAAACTGTCCTATCCACTTGAATCACCAAAGAACCTACTAACAAGTTAACGTCATAGTTAATTGACAATTGCTATACAAAGGAAAACTTTATTACGTTTATTGTGACAACGTTCTGCAGTGGGTCCGGAATTAATTGTTTATGTACTTGCAATATAAACTAGAAAGGCGGTACGGCCTGACTCTTATTATGTCATTAAAATCATATTTCCCCTCAAACCCTCAATCACAATTATGTATCTGGCCTCTAGCATTGCTTAACCAGTGGTTCCCAAACTGTGGTCCGTAAACCACCTATAAGTAAATGATGTAAAGTATAGTGAAAACTAAAGTAAAGATCCCAGAAGGAGGTATCGGTATTAGAGTAATAGGTACCTCTCAATTTCTTCCAGGAATCTCGTAAAAGACGACTAAGGATATAAGTTTAACTGGTTAAAGTATGCTTTAGGCGACAGGCTAGCAATCTGACATGACTGTATATTTTTCATCTATGTTTAAACAGTAAATCTGGGACCTCTTCTCCGGCTCCTAAAAAGCTTAAGAACCACTGGCCCAACCCAACCGAAGCCTCTCCAAACAAGAGGCTTAGGGACCTCATTAATCTGGTCGTGCGCAGACAACTGTCGTAGAAATGAATGGTGTGAAAAAGAATGTCAGATTAGCATCTTCGTTAGCTTCATTAAACATGGCCGGTCGTGTATGATATTTCGTAACTTACTCATAATGCTATAATACCGTTACGTGAGCGTTTTGTGTTAATTTTTATGATCTTTGCTGCTTTCGTTGGTTTAAATATGGCTAATTATTACTAAACATAGGTTATTAAATAAGTTACGTGGGTCCTAGTTAGGTAAGTAATTTCCTGGGAAAAATTACATTTTCGAGTGCTTATTTACGTGCATATTTACGCGTGCGTTCCTAACTACAACTTCAATGACTTCAAAAACTAGATGACATTCTTTGTCCTCCCATCCTACATCAATGTACTTCAACTCTACGCCTAATAGAGTTTTTTAATTGTGTTTAAATGTAGTAATTTGGGTTTTTGATGACTTTTAAAATTGATATTAAAGTAAGTAACTGTCTCGCATGGAATGTGTAATGAGAGCTGAATAAATAGGAAATTACCCTTCTATCCGCCAAATTACTTTGGCGCACGATACACGAAACACCCTGTGTAGTACATAGTTCGTATCCGACTTTAATATCCTAAACGATTATAAATTTTACGAATGATTTCCAGTTATTATTGAGGTAATATGTTCATTGTTCAATTTCCTATAGCCCTGGGATAGCTGAATTGAAACTGAAAGAATTTTCTAAAAGCACTAATCTAATACATACAACGTGATATTTGAAGGATCAAACAAACTCTGCGCCTCATAATTTCTCGGAAAATTAAATTTGATATTTACCACGTCATATGGACACCTGCACACAGAAGTGATTCAAAATGATGTGTATGAAGTAGCCTATCTGCGGGCTCGCGTTTAAACTAAAGCCCAAGCCCCCATAGAGGAGGCCTGTGCCCAGGAGTGTGACGTAGGTATATTTAGGTTGGATTGTTGTCGTAGTTGTTTAAAAAAATCAACATTCAACTTACCAGCGCATACGCAGCTATGAATCCCGAGGCAGCAGTGACACTGCAACAGAATATCTTCCGCACAGCCGGCTTCATCATCGGCTTGGCGTCCATCTCTCCAAGCTCGTTGCTCGAAGACATGATTTCGACTTTGATCACAGTTGGAGATCACAGATCAGCTAAACACTCTCAAGGCCTGGTTGGAACATCTTTACGAGTCTGGTTTCTATGTGCAGACTCCGAATAGTATTCAAATTTAGAACAAACGGTTTTTTTCAAATTTTGTTTCTTCAAAGTGCGCTCTTTTCGGTAGTGTTCAAATTTAGAACAAACAATTGACAAATGTTCGCTATGATCGTGATCGTCGATTGTTTTGGGATCGGCTGATTTGAATGTCCTTCGAATGTAGGTTGACGAGTTAGAAACACTACATTTTCTTAGCAAAGAGAACGGCTTTCTTCGTGAGTCATTCGCGGTCCTGTAAAGACAAAAGACACGTTTAAATATAGGCAATAACAAAGCGTTGTAGGTGTTAGTCACACATAACTTTGAAAGCAAAAGTATTTCTGTTTCACTGTAAAGTGAAGTTATCACAAGCAAACCACACAATCTAATGAATACCTAAGTATGTTTTTTAATTAGTTCAGTTGTACTTTGACCTAAGTACAATCCCTATTTAAAAGTCCTACACAAAATGTCTTTTGTGTAGGACTTTTAAATAGGTTATGTCTAACCTAATGTTTTATTGTTTTTTTGTGAATGAGTCTAGATTAAATTCGAAAAACTAAAATTTTATTTACATACATATACATACATATTCTCACGCCTGTATTCCCAAGGGGGGTAGGCAGAGCACATGAATTCAAAAATTCAGTGCCACGTCTAGCAATTTCAGGATATCCAGATGGTTAAACGTGATATTGCAGTGACAGGTTGCTAGCCCATCGCCCACAATACACTAACCCTTTCCCAGAGTCGACTCTTACGACACCCACGGGAAGAAAGGGGGAGGTGCTATTCTAACCCGGCACCACACGGGTAAATTTTATTTAAGTAGCACTAAATAAGCTCTATATCTTACCAAATTCCGAATCAAACCACCCACAGTATCAAAATAGTTTAAATATTAAATACCATCCATAAATTCAAAAACTCATGCAAAAAGTTACACTTAGCCACTTTGTGCAGAATTATTTCGCGAAAGAGCAAAGGAATCGTATCCTTCTCTATTAGTCTTTTACTGGATAAGGTTGAATTGTTTAATAAATCACGAATCGAGTACTATCCACGACAAAGTCCCAGTCTACACTAACGCAATATCGCGTCTTAATAAATTCCTATGGGAACATGTTCCCTGTCGATGCGCATTTAACTCTTGGGCGCGCTTGACACAATGGACAGGTAATTTGCATTCTCTTGCGAATCGTAGCTATACTTGTATGCGAGGAATTTTCAAGGATTCGTTCTCAATATGTCGGTCTTATACGACTGGGGCCTTAGCACATTTGCGCTTATCTCCGGATTAAACGTGAAATCATTTGAAGTCGTTCTTTAATTGATTAAAGCGGGATATATTTTTTTATGTAAGGGACAAAAATTAACGTGAAAAACTGGCCTTAAGGGGTGTAAGTTCTTGCTAACAGTCTATTAAGACTGATGAGGCACGCATAAAGTGAACGACTCAGTGAAATTGACACATTCGTAGACAACTTTATCGAAGTAACTACTAGTAGAGTAGATGGACCTAAGTCTCCTTCTAAATCGTCCCTTCCGTACCACTGCAGTGCCACCCACCGTACCTCCTGACATAAAAATAACTCATGTTTCGTTAAAACAGCTGAAGTTTACATTGAATTCCAAAAAACCCTAACTTGTGAGCAATATGCTCTATTGCTAAGTTAGATAACTCTTTGAAGTGTTTCGGCTCAACACAGCGGCGTAGTGAGAATAATTTTCACACATCACAGCCCCCACCTCCGTTACCTTCGAATAACTAGTTAGTTATAGTTATAAACACACAAACATGATAATGCAATTCTACGTGTTATCACGTCCATGGGGCCCTACGAATGGGAACCAAGCACAATGATGGGAACTCATTGTGTGCAATTATAAGAAGGTCGATGAATCGCGGAGGGCGTCGTGCTTCCTTCATTATGCAATAAATAATTATGAATTCAGAATCGGCAATAATTAGCTGGTGAGCTGGTGAGAAAAGATGGAGGATTAATGGTCGCGTGATATTTTTCCCCGTGTGGAGTTGGACACAGAAACAACATATTTTTGTAGATGCATCATGCCTGTTCATACATTAAAAAAGCCGTGGTAGCCCAGAGGTTCGACCTGTGGCCTCTCAAGCAGAGGGTCGTGAGTTCAAACCCCGGGCTCGCACCTCTGAATTTTTCGGAATTTATGTGCGATATCAAATTTGATATTTATCACGAGCTATTCGGTGAAGGAAAACATTGTGAGGAAACCTACACACAGCGACGAAGTAATTCAACGTTGTGTGTGAAGTTCCCAATCCGCATTGGGCCCGCGTGGGAACTATCGCCCAAGCCCTCTCATACTGAGAGGAGGCCTGTGCCCTGCAGTGGGACGTATATAGGCTGATGATGATGATGATGATGATGCCTGTATTCCTTAATGGGGTAGGCTTAGCACGTACCTAATGCTATATAGACCCCATTTGAGAGTGCATTATTTGTTTTTATAATGAAAGAGAAAAAAAACAGAGAAACAGCGAATACCACCTTCACTATAAAAAATAATAACTTTATTCTCTCCCATGACCATTATATTAGGTAACTGTTCGAGTATGTATATAAGTATATAAAATAATCTGTCCGCTGGTTAGCCATATCTACGAGCGTCTATCTGTAGAATGTAGAGCCGAATTAAAAATTAACTATACATTAAAAATTATTAGCAAACCGATAATATAAAGGCGAACATTTGCGAACGTTTGTTTATGTTTATTGCTTTTTCACGCAAAAAGCTGGATCAATTTTGATAAAATTTAGTACTCTGGAAGCTGATATCTTGGATTAAAGCGTGCGGCGTGGCGTCTCGCGGTGCGTAACACTTATACGCTTCTCCGTTAACGCTCTATACGCCATAAGCTAGAACCCACGCGTGAATCCACGCTTGAATCTCGATGCCACACGTCTTCTTACACATTTATAAGCTACTTTTTCCTAGAAAAATGCAAAGTTTGCGCTGGATTGATATACACGCAGACGGTATCGCGGGCAACAAATAGTAGGTACCTACAGTCACGAACCGGGATTGTTGAGCCACTTGCCACTGTTCGCAATTTAGACGTGTAATCAATGACCGATGTGACCGACTAGATGTCAGCTATTGGATTAGTATTACACGACCAAGTTACAAACATAGGTAAGAGGCTCAACAATCCCTGTTTGCGGTACATGTAATATGTAAATCAAGTTTGGCCGGCAATTTCCTGGACCTTAGTTAACACCGTGCGTTAACCTTCGTTATTATATTTGTTGCACGCTCCGAATACAAAATGTACGAATGTTTATGCGATTGTTAATTGCTCGGTGAATTTGTTTTAATCGTTACCCAACTGGGTCAAAGTCAGCTGTATTTACATTCTCGGCTGACTGACAGAGCCTAGTTATAATCTGTGGAACGTGGTATGCAGACAGGTTATTAAAGTAAGATGACAGGCTGGTGTGATTTGTCATTGTTTCATCACTAGATCCGATCTAAACATAAAAGTAGGTTAATTTTATGCGTTATGTGAATATCAGCCATTGTAAATAATGTATCCTATTTGGCTCTTTAGACGGTAGAAAAATGCATACCTACCGATATGTCTTAAGGAAAAATGTGCAACATGCATGACTGCATGCACATACTACGTACCTACATACACCATTGTTTATGAATTAGAATAGACGGAAAGTTAATAAAAAACATTTGCAAGCGTTTGATGATCGCACGAGGTAGATATGTCAATGATTCATTCATGCAGGTGTTGTGTATTTAGCAATAAATACTCTGATGAATTTAGTATTACTTTATTGTTACTAATCCTTAATAACGCTAAATTTATTTATGCAAAACAATGGATACAATGACTGGTTCCCGTAAACGTCGCATTGGCGCCACTGGGCTTGTTCGCTCCGGACTTCCGGCTCTCTATGGCCTGACACTCTCCCTCGTTATTTGTTTCACAAGTTCAATCGAGTTGGTTGTCTTCTAGTCCTCGTGCTTCGACGTGGCTCCGGTGTGGGCGGTGTAGGTATACGCACAGGAGAGGGCGGCGTCGTCGAAGATGTTGTAGGCTCCGGCGCATCTGGCTCTGGCTCGGTCATTTCTAGTACTGGATTATCTGGTTTCTGTACATCAGGGCTCTGGGATTGTTTTTCAGGGGTTCTGGGTATATGGGTGGTTTCTAATAGATCCCTTAACTTGTAACTTACTGCCATTTTAGAATTTTCACTCATACACTCTGTTTTAAGAATTTGATCCACATGTCTTTGATGTATTTTACCGTCCACTTCCACCTCGTAATGTAATTTTCCTTTTCTATTAATTATCTTCCCAAACTTCCATTTATTCATGTCGTACATTCTTATCTGCACTCTTTCTCCTTTTTGGAACTCTTTCTTTAGTATTATCTCTTCATTCCGGCTGTTCCTTATTTTATCTGGTGTTCTTATTACTAAGTCAATCCGGGTTCTATATATTCTCTTGAACATCATCTCTGCCGGACTTAATCCGGTGGCATTGTTAGGTGTCTTCCTGTACATCATTAGAAATCTCTGTAGTTTATCCTGTATCGATCCTTCTTCATTTATCATTGCTTTGAGTTTTTTTTTTACTGTTTGAACATATCTTTCTGCTTGTCCGTTTGTAGCAGGATGAAATGGAGCTGTGTATTTGGCTTGAATTCCATTTTCTTTTAAAAATCTTTGCATTTCTTCTGATCTGAATTGGGATCCATTATCTGAGACTTGTGTTATTGGTAGGCCAAATGTCGTATATATTTTCTTTAGAATGTTGATAGTTGCTGTAGCTGTAATTGAAGTGGTTGGAATAACTTCTAGCCATTTTGTATAGGCATCTACCAATATCAGCAGATATTGGTTCATGAATGGTCCTGCATAATCAATGTGAACTCGACTCCATGGTTCTTTTGGGTACTCCCAGTTGTGTATAGGCACTTTAGTTGGGTTCTTCTGCATCAGACAACATGCGTTACATTGCTTGACCATATTCTCAATGTCTGTGTCAATGTTCTTCCACCACACATAGCTTCTGGCTAATGCTTTCATCTTCACTATACCGGTGTGCGCTGTATGCAATTCGTTTAATATTTTAGATTGTAGTTTCTTGGGTATCACTATTCGTATTCCATAAAATATACAATTATTTTGTAATGAGAATTCATGTAGTCTTTTTGGGTCACTTTTTCCTGATTGTATGTCTAGGTATAGTTTTTGTAATTCTGTATCAGTGGCTGTAGCCTTTTTTATCTCTTGTAAAGTAACTGGCATTTCTGCAATTTGGTTTAGGTAGAAAACATCATCATCTGTTAGTGTATCTTCTTTTTCATTCTTTGTAGTCTGTAGTCTTGAGAAATAGTCTGCGTTTGCGTGCTCTGTCGTCTTTCTTAATTGAATCGTGTAATTGAAGCCTGCCAGGAAATTCGCGTAGTGCACCAGTCTTATAGCTGTAGTTGCTGGTGTCGTTTTTTCAGGGTGTAGGATTCGTGCCAATGGTTGGTTGTCGATTTGCAAAGTGATTTTCCTACCATAGCAGAATTGAAAGAACTTTTTCAACCCCCATATCAGTGCAGCTGCCTCTTTGTCAAGCTGACTGTATCCTTTTTCCGCTTTTGAAAGTGATCTAGAAGCAAACGCTATGGGTCTCTCAGACTTATCCGGCATAATGTGAGATAGCACAGCTCCAAATCCCGTCGGTGAAGCGTCAGTTGCCAATGTGACTGGTAAGTTCTCATGGAACGGTGTAAGTACTTTCTCTCCCGTAATCTCACTTTTTAAGTCAAGGAATGCCTTCTCACATTCTGAAGTCCATGTGAATTTTATTTCTTTTTGTAGTAGTCTGTATAATGGGTTTAATTTTGATGCTAAGTTGGGGATGAACTGCTGGTAATAATTCACCATTCCCAAAAATGTTCGTAAGGATGAGACGTCTGTAGGGCGAGGGCTATTCTTTATATCTTTAATCTTTTCTTCAGTAGGGTGTAATCCTTCTTCATTTATAGTATGTCCCAGGTAAGTGATAGATTTTTGGAAAAACTGGCATTTGTTTTTATTCAAGTGTAATCCACATGCCTGTAGTTTCTCAAATACTTTCTTAATTCTTTGCAGTAACTGTGTATATGTAGCTCCTTGTATGGCGATGTCATCAAAGAAACACGCTGTACCTTCAATGCCTTGTAACGTCTGGTCCATGTATCTTTGCCAAATATTTGGTGCAATTTTCACTCCGAACATTAATCTTTGTACTTTGTATGTACCCTTGCATGTGCTTATCGCTTGCATTTCTGAAGTGTTCTCATTTGTTTTCATGTGCAGATATGCCTGGTTTATATCTAATGTACAAAAATATTTTCCCCCGCTCAATTTCGAAAATATTTCTTCCACTCGGGGTATTGGGTAATTGTCATTTTCCAGGTTTTTATTTAATGTTGCTCGATAGTCTGCACACAAGCGGACTTTCCCATTTTGTTTCATAACAGGCACAATTGGTGTGCCCCACTGTGAGTATGAGGTTTTCTGTAGTATTCCTTCATTCTCAAGTCTATCAATTTCTGCCTCTACTTGGGTTTTCAGTGCGAACGGTACTGGCCGTGGTTTTAAGAAAACAGGTACTGACCCCTCTTTCAATTTAAATGCTGCTTGGTAATCTTTTATTTCTCCTATTTTTTCAGAAAATATTTCCTTATGTTCATCGAACAGTTTGTGTAATCTTTCATTAAATTCTTTTTCTGTAATATCACCTTCTCTTTGTATACAGTTTATGTCCAATTGTATGTTTAGTTTCCTTATCCATTCTCTTCCTATTACTGGGTCAACTTCTCTGTCAATCACAAATATCCTTCCATCTGTTTCTGTATTTTTGTATTTAATATTCACCTTACAAGTGCCCACTGGTTGTATTATTTCTCCAGTGTAAGTTCGTAGCTTTATTTCAGTTTTTGTCAATTTCACATTGCTGAAATTATTCTTGAAGTATTTTGCCGAGCAAGTTGTAACGGCTGAACCCGTATCCAGCTCTAAGGTATGTATGTTTCCATTTATATGTAGTGTAATGTTGAATTTATCATTTGGTGTATCATTGCCATGAATTATTTTCTGTATTTCATATATTTCTTCTTCATTTTCATTGTCAGGTATCTCATACACTAGGTCTAACTGTCTCTGGTCTTTGAAGCATACCGATTGGATGTGTCCTTTTGTATTACATTTCTGACAGTACAGTTTATTCTTCAATTTGCACTGTGTCGCTGTATGATTTTCCTTCCCACATCGAAAACATTTTATTTCTCTTCCTTTCTTGTTGTTGTATGTTGAATTTTCCTGTGTACTTGTTTTGTATGCATTTTTTGTATTTGGTTTGTAGTTATTTTTATTCTTTGAGTACATTGATATTTTATTTATATTTGCCTGAGAATCCGGTGCCATTTCCCTGGTTTCTGATTTTGCTGTTTCTATCGCTAATGCAATTTTGATTAAATCATCGAATTTCTTCGAAGCAGATTCTTGTAACAGCCTTTCTTTTATTTCAGTGTTGCCTAGTCCCCGTATGAACTGGACACGAAGATGTGTCTCGAATGTACTCTGTTTGCAATTATTACAAATAAAATTGCATTTTCCACCTATTTCTTTCAGGCCAGCTACATAGTTTGCGATGCTTTCACACTCCTGTTGCTGCCTCAGGCAGAATTTGTGTTGTAAGGCCACTTCACCCGGTTCTGGGGCGATGTGGTTTTGCAATACTTGTACAAGTACATCATAAGGTTTATTTTCTGGAGCTTCTGGTGCTGTAATATTTTTCAATATTTGGTAATATTTGGGACCAATGCAGTTGAGGAATATTTGTACTTTTAATGTAGCATTTGTCACTCCTTTTAAGGTTATGTAATTTTGGAGTCTTTGTAAGTAAGATGAGAACGATTCATTCAGCTCATCATACGGTTGTAATGTGATACCACTAATTGATTTGTCATTGCTTTGTAAAGCTTGTTGCAATTGAGCTTGTTGTAATTGAGCTTGTTGTAATTGAGCTTGTTGTATTTGCATACCTTTCATGGTTTCCATGATTTGAGATAAAACTTGTCCTAATTGCGCCTCCATTGTCGCGTAACGTATTTGTACGTCAATGTAGGATAGGGGAAGATGTGAAGCGGGTTATCATCACCGGAATTGGAACCCTTGGAGCCACAGGAAATAAGGTACGGAATCAAGTTGGACTTTCACTGCACTTGGAGAGGTTATGTGAGTCCTCGTGATTTCGTCTTCATTATTCTTCTTTTTTATCCACAGTTCTCGTCGCCAATTCTGTTGTGTATTTAGCAATAAATACTCTGATGAATTTAGTATTACTTTATTGTTACTAATCCTTAATAACGCTAAATTTATTTATGCAAAACAATGGATACAATGACTGGTTCCCGTAAACGTCGCATTGGCGCCACTGGGCTTGTTCGCTCCGGACTTCCGGCTCTCTATGGCCTGACAGCAGGTGGCACTTTCAAAAAACACATCGATTAAAAACCCGAACAGAATAAAGTTTTGGCATGAAGATCATCTTTCACCCGAGAAAAAGCAAAATAAGGCTTTACATCGACAAAATAAAGTCGATAGTCCGCGACGGTTTCGGACAGCGAAAAACGGGTCGGTATTCTTGGGAATTCAAATGGAACTCAGTTTTCATTGTCCGTGAGTGTATTTCGCTTACGTCGGCGCCATAGCTTTTTATATGTATGGGAAGTCCTTATTTTACCTGGTTTTTGTTTTAAAAAAATATTATGCTGATGTCATGCGTTAGAAACCAAACAGGCTCTAAACTGGGACTTGATTTAAAGACGATACTATGAGTAAACAATCGTGTGGAGACTACAAATGAATTAATTAACCGTCTGAGTCATCGGCTGCGTTTTATGATAATTAGATGGTCAGTTACTCATATGTTTTTGTTTAGTGATACCTAAGAAATAAAGTGAAAAAGTGTGGGTAAAAGAAAAGTTATAGTGCGACGTCCGTCCTTGGGTATGAAAGGTGGCGGAGGGGGCGGAGTAACGCGTCATAGCGACACGCAACGTCATTATCACTATTTTACGCCATTTATAAACAAGCTAGCAACCTGTCACTATAAGTACCTCTTAACTTATGTATAACCTGAAATAATCATGGTTATGTGTGTGTAGCGTTTGGTGTGCTCTGCATTCCCTTGGGAATACAATGGCGTGATGTTTATACACCGTACGTTTTTACGCTTGTGCAGATATTTCGAAGCTACCGGTTTTGTTCCTTTTAAACCTAATTTATACACTTGTTTTGGTTTGGATTTCCCACAAGCTATTTTGACAAAAAGTTCGTGTTCGCCGGCCTGATTCGAGATAACTACTATAGGTTCTGCTATTCGGAATATATAAATAATTATAAGTTGTGCCCAGGGGATGTAAATAGTAGAGCCAAAATAGCAATTACCACGGACTGTTTGCATAACGAATTTAGATTTCCTACGCGGAATTAGACGTGATTGTTTTGAAGAATGAAAACCCTTCACATCATATAGTATGTGAAGTTGGACAGCTCTATTCCAATTGTCGTGAACTTTGATAATTAGGAATATCCCTCTCTATTACTGGGTCCACACTGACCGAGCCGCCGCGCGATGCAGCGTTTTTTGGTTTTACTTTGAGTCTCATGTGGAACAGAAGCATGCCTCATGCGCTTGCGACGTAAGGCGGCTCGGTGCGCGTGGACCCGGCCATTAACCATTGGTTCTAATCTGACCAAGTGATGTAGGTATAAATGAGGCCAATGACAGCACAACACTTAAAACAATTTGTCTCCGCCCATCACAGCTCATCAGTTTACAGGCAACGCATCCCACTGTCTGTCACCTCACATTGTCAACTCACAAAGCAAGGGCAAGGAACTGAAGGAACCTAGTTGTCAGTCAGTTGACCGTGGCGCTGCGGTGGCGATTTACCATGGCGTTGAAAGGTCACTTGTCGCGAATGGCACAATCAAGCGAAAAGCTGAATGGATTTGGAGACGTCCTAATGACCTTGAGGACAAAGACGCCTTGAATGCTAATCTGAAAATGATAAGAACGTCCGATTTTTTGTTGGACAAGTCGCAAACTAGGATGTGAACTAGCAATATTAATAGAAGATAATAATTTATGTAAGCAAAGAAAAATATCCAGACAGATTTTTTTAAATAAAGAAAGCATACAAATGGTTAATTAGTTCATTCATCGAAAGATAAGATATATTTTTGGTTAATCGTTAAGTATACCTGGTACCTATCGGGAAAACCGAGCTATGCATGCAGCTGGCAGTTCCAATGCTAGCAATATATCGAGATGTTTTGAATAGATTTTGGATTTATATTTCAAACATTCTAGACTTTACCTGGATTTAAGGATTTTAAAGATCTCAGCAAAGAGGAGGCCTGTGCCCTGCAGTGGGACGTATATAGGCTGATAATGATGATGATGATGATGATTTTATACCTGCATACATACATACATAGTCACGCCTATATTCCCAAATGGGGTAGGCAGAGCACACAAAACGCTACATAGACAAAACGATGACTATTACACATTTTGTGGCCACTTCTAGCATATACTTGTCAGGTTTTAATATTTTATGTAGTATGGAGATGTGTTTATTAATCTTATTATAAAAATACGCAGCTCATTATAAAGTTTAGAATTACGTGCGACCCCGTACAACCCTCTTACATCTCATAGCAGTACTGACCTACTGGTCTAACCAAACCATACCAAATGAAATAAAATTGAAAATCATCGCGAGCGCAAAAGCAACATCAGAGCGGTCGAGCCGTTTCTCTGATCATTAGTGAGTTTTACAAATAATTGTGAACTGAAATACCTATTTCTGAAGGCATTTAAATTTTTTTCAAGTTTCTTCACATTCATCTTGGCACTAATGGTCTTCCAAAAAGTGTTTGTTGATTCAAACCACATTCAAACGTTCCCGTAAAATTGCTCTTTACGGCCAACTTGCAACAAAGTTTTGTGTTTTGGCACTCCGACTGATTTACAACGGATTATTCTATACTTTAGCCATTACTGTTTCTTCCTTTTGACGAGTATGCAATTTTTTTATACACAGCGGTGGAAATATGTATTGACCAGAATCGTGAATAGAAACAAACAATAATTGCATGCGTCGAATACTTCTTAAAGCTGTCGCATTCAACAGTTACCACGTCGTCACAATCTTAGGTAAACATTGTAAGACACGTAACATAAAGCACGGGTGAACGAACGAGATAAGGACTTTCCCTTCGGAAAGCGACGCAGATCGATCTGTCAGGCGGGTACGTGCCCTGGCTGACGATTGTGCCAGTTGGCTACTATTGTCAAGTCTGCGAACAACTACTGCGCCAGTGTACTGTTTATACAGGCTTTGTAGAGCCTACACTATGTAACGCGCCAGTTTTCCCAAAAGAAGGCAGAAATCATGAAATGTTGCATAGATAAACATCATGACTGTTGTCACATTTCATTGCAACTTCAGCAAATTTTTTAGGTTTGATTTTGGCAGGTATAATATTAACAGGTTGCTAGCCTGTTTCCTATAACATATCTTAACCTACATCCTTAGTCGCCTCTTCCATCCACGAAAGAAATGGAGAGGTGTTTTCCTAAGCCCGACACGGATGTAGAGATGCATGATATTAATGATATCAATCATTTGTCTATTTCACAGGACTAAATACAGTTACCAAAGGCATTTTTATCTTGCTCTCCTTTGATGGCGATCGCTTATTAGCTAATTGCTCCCCTGCCTTTCCTCTGGTATAAAACACACTTTTTGTAGCGACACTATCCAACCAATGCAACGTTACGACCATTACACATTTCCGCAACATAACATCGCGTAAAAATCGTAAACTACCAACCGTAACGCCTCTAATTTCCCGACGAGTCCGATAAAGATTTATGTACTGCTACCATCGATCTCTATGGAGATGATAATCGCTATACGGTATAAGAAATAGGCGGAAACTACCGTTGTTCAGCGGCCACAGTCCAGCGCAGTTGGCCATCTCCGCTGGTGTAAATTACTGGTTCGCAGACGGTTCTGTGCACAGACTTGAATCGAAATAGATACCGCGAGTTTCTGCATTTGTATGAAAACCAAGCATGCCACTTTTCCCTACCTAATGTAACGTCACATGCGGTCTTTAGTGATGGGGATTTACAGTCAGAGTGAAACCGATTTAAAGGTGACGCTGTCTTATTCAAGTTGTCCTGTCTCTAGGCAATTAAACCTAATCTTAGTGGTACAAAACTAAATGAAATCACGTCAAGGAAGACCATTGCTCTCCCGTTTGGCTCCCTTTTGGCACGCGAAGTATATACACTTGAGTCGTCTATTTCGATATAAATCTGTGGTTCTGTTTCTGTGGCTATAGTTTGGCGAATTATGCAAAGCAACAATTTGCGTGAGGTCGATTGAATATTTTGAAATAGTTGGCCTGAAACGAAGTTAAGTAACCATTTCGTACGAGTCTTTTTATAGTTCGAGAAGTTTGGAGTTAAATAGCTTTTCATGCATTTCATTTTAGAATGATAACGAGCGACGTATTTATAGGTACTACAAAATCCTGCTAATTTAGAATCGAGTTGCTAAAAGAAATCAATTTCATATTAAACATCACTGCAAACAGACGTTAACTGTACTTAAAGAAAATAATATACCTCTAAGCTTCTTCGCCCGAATAATCAGCGATTAATCTATATTACTACTGTAGAGTCTCTGCTTCTTCAGATTCCAGTTATTACAGAATCTTACCATGAAGCTTGAGATCCCGGGTTAAAATCCCATTCAGAGTCTGAACGTTTTCCCGTTGTCCAGTACTCAAAGCAATGGCAAGAATCAAATGGAATCCACTAGTCTCTGGCTTCGGCAAATTGTCTCCAGTTTGGAATCGTTCCAGATCGACGTGCCATCTTCATTCCGTCACTGAGACCCAATCATTGGTGAATTCCCAGTGATTCGAAAGGTCACTGGAACCCAATTAGTGATTCGCCAGTGATTCGAATGCTGTAGACATGTGTCGTCTAGTCCCATTTAAGCTAGACCAAAAAGTCTAGCAAGAAACCAAAAGCCTAGTAAAAACATAAACATCACTTACTAACAGTTAATTGTAACGATTCACAAAAAACGGTTCACGCAACACGGAAGGATGCAACGAGTTAAGTAACGCATTGTTGTTCGTGTTATGTGAACTGGAGTTTACTACGTCGGGCCAGTGTTTGCTAAGAGATAACAGAGAGTTGATGTTACAGACGGAGATATGGTTTAGGACCACGAGTAATTGTTAGTTTTGGGTCCTTATTGGCACATATTGGCTGTCGGTACTTAAATAATTGAGCATTAAAACAGGGCGCTAGAAAACGAGATGCGTTTAGCCTGTATTCCCAAATGGAGTAGGCAAAGCACAAGAAATATTATATAGACAAATCCGTGACTATTTTCACGTTTCTCAGCCACTTCTAGCCTATTTTTTGGATTTAGATTCAGATGTATTGTGACAGGTTGCTAGCCTGTCGCCGAAAATACATCTTAACCTACATCCTTAGTCGCCTCTTACGATATCCACGGAAGAAATGGAGAGGAGTTATTCTAACCCAGACACTACACGACAGAAATATTTTCTATATTTGTTAATTATTGTGTCAAATATTGGACAGTTTTGCGGAAAAAAAAACGCCTTGATCGGAAAGGTAAGGCTAAAAATTAATCAGTAACATTTCGAGCTAAATTCGATCGAAATCCACAAGAAACACCGGAACGTAGAAGTAACATGATGTAATGATGTTTTAAATTTGACTACGCACAATATCTATAAATCCTGACCCGACGGCCTATTAGAGGTCTTTTATAGCGAATGAATCTCCGCAGTAAAAAAACAGTTTACACATCATAAGGAAGCTCGTTTAAACTGTTTAAAGTGTACCTCGTTGAACATAAAACCTCAATTAAAACTTAATCGCCTACAAAAAACCTTTATTAAATTAAATACGCAATTTCAAAGTTTAATTCCATTGCAGTTGGTTATCCAGGTCACTGGGGCGTTGAACAAAAATGTCACTTGTTTAAATATCAACTCATTTGCATACGGTTAGGAATAAGCCCACCGTATCTGTAATGCGGGTATCGTTTTGAATAAGGTTCGTGTACTAGATATAAATACCTAAGGCCCCTAGCAGACGGCTTAATACTGTGAATGTCGATTTATGCGTTAGTATAAATAACACAACACAAAAACACGTGATACACAATACAAACGCGCGTGTGAAGCGCGCTTGTAGGTTTAAAACTTGTTGGTCGGTGTGAACATGCCTTAACGTTAAGACGGTCTCCAGACAGAGCGAATTCGTCGCGAAATATGCTCGTAAATCGCGTATACTCCGCCAGATTCCCGACAATCGCTAGATTAGCGCGTATAGCGCGCCGCCGCGCGAGTCGAGGTACTGGGACGCCCTGTAGGGTTAGCACGGCAACACGGTCTAGTCACGTCGCGCGCGGGATAGTCTATCTGTCACTTTCTGACGTCTCTACTCTAGTTAGACAGTGACAGGTATAGTCTAAGTCGCGCGTATCTCTACTCGCGCCCTGTTGTGCTAAGGGGACTGTTGCGGAGTCAACGCGCGAGATACGTAGGTACCAGAGTATTGCGACGAATTAATCTTCTGGATCTTAAGAGACAGATGTTGATAGTCTTTTGTGTTATTTCGCGCGCGACAGGACTCGCGCCTAGCCGTTCTAAGCCGGTCACACGTAATGCTCAAAGAAATCGCTTGCAATATCGCTTTTAAAAAGGCCACGCCATATATAAAATTAAAATGCAAACCATAAAGCCGTGTTCATATTCGTCACTCAATACAATTAAATTCCTATCACGCTGCGGTTCCAATGAACCCCCCAACATTCCGCTCACGTCTTGTCTCTACGGAAGTGGCCCTAACTGTAAAACGCGCGGTTTTCCAAAATGGACCTTTGGTTTTAGGATTTAGGTCTAGAATGTAGGTCGTGCGTAGGCGAGTGTAGGTTAGAATTATAGTGAATTATGAATTGTCTTTGTGGATTGGTTACTATGCGTAGACGCAGGTCAAAGTTTTAATAAATAATGAAATCTGTCTTTACTGTGTGGTGTCGGGCTAGAATAACACCTATCCATTTCTGCCAAGAATGTCGTAAGAGACGAGTAAAGACACAGATTTAGGCAGGCATGCTTTAGGCGACAGGTATGTATATCCAAACGTGGTACTACGTTGCGTAGACAAACCCAAAAATATTATATGTTTCATGGCTACATTGGCTACATCTAGCATATTTTTTCGGTTTTTTGTTGGCAGGTATAATAGAGGCAGGTTGCTAGCCTGTCACCCAAAATATACCACTTCATCTATTTCTTTAGTAGTCTCCTAGGACATCCACCGGAGAAATAGAGAGGTGTTATTCTAAACTCGACACTACACGGCAACTCCGAATCATATTTGTCCCTCAATACGCTCCTTTACATTCCTATATCTTAAATTTGAGACATTTCGAGCTAAATATGATTACAGAATTGAATTATCACTTTCTTTCACTGGCAGTGAGTCTGATACTAAGTTTCTTTTCCAAATATCTTTTTAGACAGTAGGTCCCATGCATATTCCGACATATTATGCGCACACATTTTCGCCACTATATTTTCTTAAGAAATGAAATCGATAATTCAAACAAGTTAAGTCTTAAGTCATAACTTATTTAAATTTTATGATCTAGACGTCTATTGAGTGCGTGTGAAACAGGTTAAAACTCCAAATGCAGTTTTATAGCTTTTACGCAATATGAATTTGATTTTTCTTATTATTACGTCGAGTGAATTAAGACTTTAATACAAAGAAATCTTGTATTACGCATTCATTGCAACGGACTATGTGCCTATCTGTAAAAAGTAGCTTAATATTCGCTTTATATACGCTTTATATTCTCTGTCAGCTTCTTATCATTAGTAAGCTTAATATTCGATTGTTTCTTTGGTCTTATGAAAATACAAGCGTATGAAAAATAACGAACGATACATATAAAGTGGAGACAAAGATTCTAGGATAGAATCCTAAGTCAAGCAAGCGATTGCGTTGGCAAAACTGGCTGAGTACAAAAACAAATAAAAATAAGAGATTAGGAAACTGAAACCATACAAAGAACAAAAAATACTAAAGTATAAAAAGTACTGTGCTCAATATCGATCGACATTATTAATTGAATTAATTATTGCGTAAATGATTGCACGAAATGTGCCCGGAAGAAATTGTTTTCGGCAATAAGCAAGTTCGATTACGTGTTGTTTAATAAGATTAAAACTTACTTTAATTAAGGTCAGAAAACTACACTTTTACCTATTTGGCATTTTAAAAATAATGTCATCAAGTTACGAATATGAATACGGTTTAGGGTCGATCCAACCGAAAATTCTTAGCCGCTCTTATCGTATGAAAAATTTATTACTAGCAAGTAAAGAGGCACTAATTTATGGACTAAATTTTACTCTCGTTTAATTGAATGCACCGTTAGAAAACTATGTGTGACGTCAGAATTAGGGGAGACCTAGGCGGGTTGACACAAAGGTAAGTTGACACAAAGCTAATATCTCAGGAACTATAGCAAATAGAAG